>BSBK01004301.1:2500-602500 GCA_027943335.1 Chamaecyparis obtusa | reverse complement strand
CGTCCGACTCGAATACTATCTTCTTTCCTTTACCCAATTCCTCTTTCTTGTCTTCGATTTTCAATTTCTTCTGCTCCATTTCCCATGCCCGCATTGAGTCTTTCAAAGACTCCCAACCAAGAGTGGCTTTCACATGCCTTTCTTCCTTGTTTGACGTTGCACTCTACATCATGAAAGGCTGAATTGAGGGCTCGTTTCCATCAACTTTCTCCAGTCACCTTGATGTTCTCTAAACCTCACACCAGGCTCTTCCATAGCCAGTATTGGTACTATACCGAAACACCACTCTAGGCACACAGAGGTTCTCATGACCCACAACACCTCCTTGTTCTGAGTTCGATCCCCCAAACTGTAAATGTAGATGCAATGTCTACATCAGCCCTATAACATTGGTTTGATTTCATGAATTCCTCACCAAGAATCAAATCCGCTAATTGCCAAAAGATCTACTCATCCATGGTAAAAGCTCCTGTGAGCCAGTTTTTGGAAATCTTTCCCAAAAAGCACTATTGCTGTTTCATTGTGAGAAATGTGAAATTGGCTTCCATTATCATAGTCTCCAACTCAGCCTTCCACTACCAACTTCGCACACCAACTGTAAAATAAAAATGAGCATGCAAAAGACAATAACAAAGATGTTATTAATCCACTTCGGATGTCCTCCACATGCCGACTCCACCTTGTCAATTGAAAGTGCATCAAATGCAATCGTACGAACAACCACCACCTCCATCCATTGTCCCTTTTGGAAAAAGGCCGACATCATTGCCAACGTCTCGGGTGTTAATTACATGGCAAGCCGTGAAAGGTAGTGCCTTCAAATAATTATGCTCCACATGAGCCCCAAAGTTGCATTAATGAAGAAGGATTAAATTGAATTTCGATTTTTTAATTTAGCCATGGTGTATTAAGCATCTATTCCATGAGGTTATGCTCCCACAAATCTTCGATCCTCCCACCCGTCTTTTGAAAGCACCCATTTGGAAAGAGTGCTAGTGATGTGGTTACCTTCTTGAAGCATGTGTGATCTTGAAATTTTTCAAATGGCCTAACTTTTGCTAGATGATATGCACTATTTTTTCAATCTTCCATGTGAGCACTTTGCCTTCAGCTATTGCATTCATGATGATCTGAGAGTCGCCTTCTAAACGTTATTGCTCAACCTGAATTTTTCTGCCAATTTGATAGCCAACAAGGCCGTCTTCTCTTCCGCGTCATTGTTTGTTTTGTCTTCAAGTTTACTAGTTGCCAATGACAAAATATTACCTTCCATATCACAAGCCACACATCCGGCACCCGAGGGCCTTGTGTTCCCTTTCAAAGTGCCATCAATGTTAATTTTAATCCATCCTCTATCCGGTTTCTCCCACTTGAGTTCAAATCTTGCATTTAGATTAGGATTAACCTGAGAAAGCCCATAAACAGGTGCCTCTCTTTGTATTTTTACATTTGAAGATTTTTTCCTCTTAGTAAATCATCTTTTACCATAGTTACTAGGAGGCCCATTTCCTACTCTGGATATGTGTCTTGGAGACGAAGATGTGTCTCCAGTACTAGAGACATCCTCGAAAACATCTCAACACATAGGGTTCTTCTGGCCATCGTCTCCAAAGTCTCCTGACCAGAAATTGACTTCTCGCGCCAAAAAACTTAGGACATTAGGTGTTATAAAAAACTTTGATTCTTGTCCTCTATCATGACCCTTGCAAAATCATTATTACTTATCTATTAGTAATAATAATGATAGCCACTATAGTCTTTTGATGGATCTGCTCAATTTCCTCTTTAGAAAAACTCATGAATGGTGTTCAATTATTCACTTTTCTTGCAATGTCATGATTTTCTAATCACTGTCCTTTTAAAGAGGTCACCAGAATGGTAATAACAGTAACATCAATTCAATTGTTGGAAATAATGGAAGCCACTGAGTATCTCCATCCTTCTTGTTGTGACCTTTTCACACGATTGCCCCATTGCAATGGGGACCCCTCTTTTTTGCTTTGGCAGTTTTAGTCTTAGTTTGGCAATGTTTTGAAGTCTTGAGAGTTGAGGGTTGATAAAGTAGAAAACTTTGGCAAAATGGAGATGCAAGTCAGTTCTAGGTGCAAGTCAATGTCTTGTAGTGCTTGAGAAGTTTCTAGTTGCAAGTTATTCTCCACACTTGGTTAAAATTTGATCTCAAACATAGAAGGAAACCTTGGGCAAGCATGTGAATTGGATTGGGTGTTAAATAAAATCCAAGCAAAACAAGGATGAATTCTGATTTGAACAAATCAAATTCCAACACTTCGTCAAATTTCCTCACCAACCTTAGCAAAGAAACTTGAGGAAGAGATTCCAAACAAGGCTGGGAGATTGCATTTGATAAAAATGTGAACAAGCTAAGAGAAGATCAATCCTTTCATCATGTGTTTCAAGCACTTGGAAAATTTTGAGAATGATTTCAGTACATGAGCCCAAGCAAGGCTAGTTTTCTGCTCAAATCTTGGGGATCAAGCTCAAGCCAAGCCTGAATTTGGGTTTCCAAGCCCCAAAACATCAAGAATTCTGCCCAAATGTTGGAGTGCTTATCCCAAGCAATGCCAAAATTCCGTCCAGTTTCTTGGGATCTATTTAAGAGCTTTGAAAAACTCTATTGTTATTAAAGCAAAATTTTAAGTCCCAAATCAGGTTGGCCTATAGAAGGATGAACACATTGCAAATTAATAAAAAAACACAGCAAGGTCAGCCTTGAGAAGAGTAAAAAATTGATTGGATTAAGGCCAGGTCAGCCCACATTATCTCCCCAATAGACATGACTTTTGGAATGTGAGCATATAAAGAAAGCTTCAATGCTCCATTTCAAACACATGCAAATCTAAGAAAATCACCAAGGAGCAGAGTAGACCCAACAAAACATCAATTCGAAGTGCAGAGGATACCTAATCAAGTGAAAACCAGGGGAGGGATTAGCAATCAAACTTTTGATTGACTTTCGATGGAGATTAAAGTGAATTAAGGTCTGAGGATCATGAAACTTTGCAGGTACAAGCTGAAAATGTGAATCAAACATTTGATATAGCCCAGATTTTAAAGTTTTAATCAGGTTGGGTTAAACAATGGTCAAGTATCAATCAGAATAGGTGCATTCAAGGGAAATCAGATGCTTCAAACCCCAAAATCAGGATTTAGACTAAAATGTCAGAAATTGATTTCATAAGAAGCATAGGGTTGAAAGTTTATGAGTCACGTGTAAGAAGTCTTTACAAGTTAATTCTTGATTAAAAATATTAGTAATTGTCTTCTTTACTTCTGACACTTATTTTCCTCTTGTTTTGCAAAGATATTTGGCTGAAGAAGCTCAAGCAAAAGATCCAATATCAACATGGAGATTACAAGCAAGAGAATGTTGAAGATTGAGCCTCTTCATGTGCAAGGATGATCCCAACAGAAAAGTCAACATAAGAGCATCAACAAGGCATTGACAAGTCATTGGATATCAAAATGAAGATGGAAGTGCAAGTGCAAGATCAATAATTATTAATCCTAAGACTTGAGAGAGAAATCATGACCACACCAAAGCAGCGTGAAGGGAAAGACATCACAATAATCAATTTTGTATATCCAAATTTGTTGGAAACCTCAACCAAGGGTGATGATCGAATTGCAAATATACACATCTCATGGAATGAGGAAAGCCAAGGTGTAAATCAAGTTCAAAGACAAAGTGATTGCAAGGGAAGATGAAGATCTACATGTTCAAGTCATCCAGAAGGATTAGAGCCAAGATACCAAAACAAGTACTATTTCAAGAGCATTTCAATGCGGAGATTTCCAAAGTCGAGGAGGATGAAGAATTGAAGGTGAAACATTGCAAGATAATGCTGAGGTGACGCCAATTCATCTTCAACCAATCAGAATATTTCACTTTGACATATCCAAGATCATTCAATCAAGTTATTCCAAGTGGACATGTGGAATGCATTTAATGTATTCCCCCATTAAATTTTCTCATTGGTGCATCCTTAAGAGGATGTGTATTCAAAGCAATGTAATTTTCTCATTGGTCAACATTTAATGCTTGTAAGTAATGGTTGTAACAAACCCTATTTAGGGTTATTTAGATTAATCTGGGCCGTTGATCTTGAATCAATCTAAGCCATTCATTATACTTGAGGCCTCTATATAGAAGGCTTGCTCAAATCATTTGTAATGGAAGACTTGAAGAAATTGTTGTCAAAATACTACCAAAATTATTCCTAATTCATTGTTGGTTTCATGGTGAATACTTGTGAAGTTTTGGAGTGTTGCATGGTTTCCACATTTCTCACTTAGTTTAAAAGTTGTTTAAGTTGACTAGAAGTTAAAAGTTGTTTGAGTTAAATAGATAATGAGAGATATTAATGTTGTTGATTCATGGTGAAACATTAAGCTCATACCTTTTGATACTTGTTGATTACAAGTAATAGTGCAAGGTTAGATTGAACTCCATTGCAAAGCACTTAACTTCAATTGTTTCTTGCTCATTGATTTGCATAATTTATGGTTTTGATGTGTATGAACAATTTGAAAATCATCCATGCACCCCTAAAAGATAATACCTTTTGTGTAGTTGTTTAAGTTGGCGAAGCAAGGATTGATTTAGTTTCATCACATCAACAATAGTGTCTTACCTTAGTAGATTTAGAGGTAGAAATAGCTTTGATTTCTAAACATACTCCATTTGCACTTTTTTTTCAAATCATTGTTAGAAGTAGTTGAAGCACTCAAATTGCCATATCATTTGCATTCTAGAAAGTTGATAGATCCTCCACAAAAGAATAATGTAAGTCCCCACGTGGTTACCTGCAAATCACATCATAATACTGTGTGTCCAACACCAAAGTTGCAAGTATGTAGTGTAAACCTTGGGGTTGCTTTACTTGATCGCACAATATTCTACATTGTTTAGCACTTAAAGCTTCCTTGTTCAAGAGAGGATTTGATATTTGGTGCTTCATCTTGGAATACTAAGTGTTTTATCTTGCACGTTGAGGTGGTCACAAAACTCATATCAACATTTCTCAAATATCTTATAGGGACGCATCCATTCAAACCTTCTCCACTCTCATAAGAACAATATTAAATTTCTCATAACTAGGCATCTTATATTCTTTGACATGTGTATCAGCATTAAACTATAAATATTTATGAATTTCAATATATAATTATATTCTAATATAAAATATCTAGTGTGAGTTTTGAATTTTGACTCATCAAGAGACTGATATTTGACGTTTGTGTATTTAAACTTTAAAATTAATGTTAACCTTTACCTCTGTTCTTGTTTTCAAAGTTCTATGTCATGATATTTTCTGGAAATTATTAACTTATATTAAAAAACTTGGCATCTCTAAGTACCCCCGTCTCCTATTTTTGAAAATCAGCCGTACCAATACCAGTACTAGTCTCTGGAGTCTCCAAGACCTCCGTTTCTTAGTAACGTTGTCTTTTACTAATTACACATGGGTCTTTTAGATCTCTAACTATATCCTTCAATCTTCACTCTTGATAAAAATGTCTTAAACCCTTACTTTACTTACTCTTTGAATTTAACTTTGGATTAAGCACAAGTTCTAGCTTAAATGCCAGTTATTTTTTAACATAAGAATCTTTGTCATGGAAACTGAAAAAAAATCTCAGTTTGGAAAAAAGTGGTTGAGTTATTTTTGTTGTAAGCTCTAAAATTCTACATTTTTTGGTAATGATTTTCTGATATCATTTACATGCCATAAAGGACTTATGATTCGAAGGAATAATAAAGCAGCATTTAATTCACAATACCTACTGCTAAAATTTAGTAGCTATTAATTCAAATAAATGGATGAATAATGAATTGAAATTGTACTGATTGTGTCTCTTACGATTGAACCTCAAAGATAAACGAGAAGACTGTATGAGCCAAAATTCAAAGAACATTAGTGATTTTAGACAGCCTAGATTCCTTGCAAGTAGTTAGGGAAAATGTGCTCTGACTCCACTTATTATATTATCTTTTATATCATTACATATAGGTCTGTAAGTCTTTAACTAGATCTTTTAATATTATGTAGAGATAAAGTGGGTTGTAAACCATACTTTTACAATTTTGTAATGAATGCAGTACTACAAATTTGTTAACTACAATAAATTTTATATTCAACAAAATCTTTCACACACTATTAGCCTTCAGGGAAACTGAAAAGACTTCAAATCTTGAATGAATTTTGATAAGCCGATTTTGTGAACGGTTTTGCTAAAATGCATTTTTTTCTGTACAATTTTCAAATATTGTGTTCATAACCTCTAGAACTTATTTGGGGAAAATAAACAATCTGTGCTTTCTTTATAATCTTCCTGATTGTAATATGTGTGTTTTAGCAGTACTTCGTGTATTTATGGACAAATATTATTGGAGGCTGTCTTAGACTTTAATGTTTCTTGAAGAGATCATGCTAGGCAAATTATGGTTAAGATTAATAATGTTTAATGATTTGTTTTTAATAAGAATAGTCTTTTCAAGTGAGTTCTGGAAACGTGGCTGTGCAAAATTATCTATCATGTGCACCAATGAAAGTATCTACATCTGAAACCTTGAAGTGCTGGTACATTCTGATCTTACTAATACAAATAATTGAGAACTGGGTTTTTCAAAGAAAGATGGTGCTTTCAGCTGATAGAGTCAGTATCTGATTGCTTTTGTTTGAACCTTTGGGCAGTGGAAATTTAAGTCAGCAATTTACTGTATTATTTTCACGGTCAATATTCTAACTAGTGATGTCTTCCTAAGACTGTTCAAGCCCAAACTTATTGTAAAAACCAAGTCAAATGGGCCTTCAAAGATTCATTATATCTTTCTAGCCCTATCATATTGAATTTTCATCAATACAAGCCTTGCACACTTAGAAGCTTTTTCTCCATTTTCAACAAATATTAGAAGCACAGTTTGAAACTTATATTGTTGTTCTTTTTAAATTTTATACGCAAAATAATCATTATTGGATTGCTAACTTTTATTTCTCAAATAAATGTTGTTAGGTAGAGCAAAGGAGAAAAGAGGCACTCTCTAGGACAGGAGAGGTAGTACCTGAATCATCAGAGGGATCCTTGCAAGATGTTGTTTCTCGCTATTCTTTCATGGATCTTTGGCCTTGCTCTTCAAGAGAGTTGGATCATCTTGCACGCCAAAAGGTATTGTCATTGAATTTCAATTGATATCCTGGTTAGTTTTTTCTCTGCATGCATAAATTCACTTCTGTGGATTAGTAGGGAGATTGTTGCTTAAAAAAATCATTATTAATGGGATGTGGTGTCGGGAAAGAAAATGATACTAGTATTTCTTTGATACTAATATATAGGAGATAGAATACAAGAAAGTGTCAAACGGTATAACAAAACCATGGGCTAAAACCACCCCAAAAGAGGCACCCATCTTATGTCCAATCAAAGATGCGCTATGGTGTGTCAATACACACACCGACAAGTGTAACTCCCTTTAATAGCTCATTTTATGTGTTCAACACATTTTTACATTTCCTATATTGGGAGACCCCACTTTCGGAGGCCATAACTTTCAAATTGGGTGTCCAATTGACAAACTATTTGAAGTATTGGTGTAATGTCCCCAAATAATTTAACATTACCATTTGGAGTAGAAATAAAGAATAAATAACAAATTAAGAATTTTGGCTATTTCCAATACATATTACAAATCTGACCATATTATTACTTCCTATCTTGAGAAGGGAGAAGACATTGGAGGCAAACCAAAGCACTTAGAGACCATTAATAGACTCCCTCAAAGTTTACAGACTCAGCCTTTAACTTGTCTCGAGCTCAAGTTCTCAAGGTTAAAGAAGGGCTGGTCCCCACCCTATCTTGGGAGCTATCCTGTTGGATTTAGACTGCCCCTCTTTGGTGGCCTCTGCCTTCCATTCTCGTGTCTGAAGTAGTAATAGAAATCAATTTATATTATGTTTGGGATATCTGATTATCTTAAATTTCTTATAGATAATATAGATTAATACCTCCTCCATAATATTAGTGGTATTAATTTAACCATACATATATATATATTTGAATCTTAACAATATACATGTACAAATGGTCTACATATTAACCCCTATGTTTCTGATTATTATTTATATATATAATAGTATATATCTTAATCTATATATATTTCTGATTTAGCACATATATAAATTCAATATATATATATATATATATATATTAGTTCATATATATGTACTTGTGATTTATTATTATTAATCTATATAAATGTTAGATATATGTAAGTTCATATATATGTATATATATATTCCTGATATTGCTGTTATATATTATAATATTAATATATATGTTAATACATTTATGATTCAACTATATTATATATATCTTTATATATATATATATATATATATATATATATAATTCTAATGTCATCATACTATATAGAATTCAGTTACAGAATATTATTAAGATAATATTTTCCATAGTCACAGGCTTGTTCTTTCTTATGTCCCTTTTAAGAGTCTCAACATATTCTATATAATCTTTATATTCCCTCTGATATCTTCCTTACAATACCAGTTACATAATATAGACTGACCCCTTCCATCTCCTTGATAATCAATATATATATTTCTATTATATCCCCCTATTTCCATAATCTTGTGGATCAGTATTATTTCATTGATAAGTTACAGCATGTTAATTTGCTGTCACCAAATATTTGGCTGTAATAAATATAATTCATCCCATTTGTCTATACATTTGTTTCTGAGCTCTTCCTCTGATATATTATATCTTCCTCCATGTATAGAAATATAATTTCAGATATAATTATATTTGATATCTATATAATCTTTATATAATCCAAAATTATCTATGATCTATATGGCTCATATATATATAGGTGATTCAATATTATTTGTATATATTTAAATGTAATATATATATAATAATCTTTATATACATATATATTCCTGTTCTCTTACTACTTACATATATAAATACTTTATTTATCCTAGAGCTCAACGCTGAATGTAGTATTTCATCAGTGCTGGATATTACTTGTATTTTATCTATTACTTTCTTCTCTTCCAATGCTGCTCAGGGGTAGGCACGTATTCATTCCTTTGTTTTTCTCTGTGTGACTCCTTGCAGTAATCAGAGACTTCGTACATATGCCTTTCTATTTGTGGACAGGTTATTCTCGGTCTCCAAGAAACTATAGATGCTTGGCCATGTATCCTCCTGTTCTGTCAGCAACATACAGATTTTCTGTAAACTGGGATTCGATACCATTAATTCCTTCCGTCCCTTTTGCAGATCAGTGTTTATCTCCTTTCATACTCTTATGTGGAGGAAGTGAGAAACGGAGAAATGCTGAGAGGGGGAGGGGGTGAATCAGCATTTCAAACTTTAAAACAAAACAATCAAAGCTAAAAGGCACACACAATCAGGAAGACACGACACAAAGAATTTATCATGTGGAAAACCCAACTGGGTTAAAAAACCACGGCTCCATTATCAACAGGGCTACAACACTTTACACAAGAGCTACAACTCTTCTCAGTTACACTTCGGAACAGGCTCCAACCTGCCTAGTAAGGCTACAACCTTACCCAATTGAATGATATCTTGATTACAACACAAAAGAAATTTCTATGTCCTCACTGTTATGTAAGAACCCAAGACTGTGAAAAGAATTCAAAGCACTTAGAAGAATTCTAAGTCACTCTTAAGACTGCTGTTTCTGGACACACACCACTGTAATTACGTGCCTGCTGGAACTTCAAATACTCAGTCACTTTAAAAGGACGATCACCCTTGGTTCCGTCTTCCTTTGCATCCACAGCAACTCCTTTCCTTTTCAGAAGTTATTATAGACTTTCAGCCCACACTCCTTTTACGAAGACCTTCTAATCTCCCTGCATACAGACATTTCTTACTGCAGACTCCCCCTGACTTTAATCGCCTAATACTTCTCACTTGCAGTTCACTGTGCTAATTTGTTTCTAGTATCTCGGTTTTATTATATCCATGCCTCAATGCTCATTGCATCTCTGCCAGCCCCCCAAAACTTTTAATACATTGCTCACTATGTATTTCCTGTGTGTCCCTTTTATTTACTGCACTCAACGGTATAGCTGTTACACGGCAACCACCCTTTCACGTCCGTGTTTTTTTATATAGAATGACTTCCTTTTGCGACATGATACGGACAGGTCAACGAATTTCTTGCATTCACGATATGTTGGAAACACACAACTCTTCCTTCACACTGTTCTCCGTTTTCATACTGCTCCCGTGTGAATTGCATTCACGACAAAAACGTTCAAGGCCGTTTTGAAAAGGATGCTTTCTGGTTATTCAAAAGGAACACAATCTATTCCCCGCACACACTACTTAGCTCTCCGCACCCACTACTTAGCTCTCCGCACACACTTCACCATTTTGCGTATCTTTTTTTCACACATTCACCACTCTAGTTTCAACGCCAACCAACAACTCACAACTGCCCTTCGCTATACATCATTTCAAAAACGTTCAGTAAATTATTACGCCAGTCAGAAAACGATTAATACATTACTCCCTCTCCAGTTTCCTGTGCGTCTGTTGTTTTTCTACACACCATGTTACTGTCTATTACACCGCATACACCTTTTTTCATTACATCCGTGTTGAATGACCTTTTTTTTTTGCTTTCTGATCGCTCCTAATACCCATCAGTGATGCGCTGTAGAACTCCCAAAAAAAACGTTCCAAATACCTATTGCTGCATACACACTTGTCGTGATCATTGAAGATAAATTCACTAAAAACTCGCACTTGTTTATTCCTCCAGTGTTTGTCTTTTGCAGCACAACCGTTGATACGAAACATCCACTGCAGTAATGCCGTCATGTTCATTTCACACTCGGCACCCCTCAACGGATATCACTCTCCCTTTACAAAAAACGTCTCACATACAAAGTTTCTGATCTCTGGAAGTAACTCGACACCCAACCTGACAGTTGCAGTCGAATTGCAGAAAGGGAATGATAATATATTAAGAAACGTAAGTAACTCCATTCTCACTCACGCACCCTTCACTTAACACAGAGAAGGACTATCAATGTTTGTCCACACGTCCATTGCAATCATAAACGTAACTGACCTGCAGATTCATAAATATAGAGTGATGAATCTACGGTCCAGCAAGACAAATGTAACACACAGACATTCTTAAGGAGAGCCAGTTGTCGTATATGAATTTGCCACATGTTAAGAAAGCAACAACCCAGAGCTCTTGCCAAGACCGATAGTCAAACAGGTGTGACAGATTGCAAAGAGGAAATACACGGATCAAAAGACAGTCTGAAATGACACTTAAGTATCTGATGCACATAGCAGACACCAGCAGACACCAGCAGCGAAAAGTTCATCAATGACATAAAACTAACAGGAAGCACTTTAAGAGTTGCGACCCTACTGTCGTAGTTTGGGTAATGAGGGAGAGTCGACGGTTCATAATGCCGTCGGCTCATATCTTCTTTTTGATAATATTAATATTATTAATTATGTTGATTATTATAAATTAATATTTATATTATATTTTATATTGATTAATAATAAATATTGAAATGATCTATATTTTATATTAATAATCAATTTTATAGATTAATGTTGTATTATAAATTAATAATAATATTATATCGGTTAATTACATATTCTTGAGCGAAGCAATGCATTTTAAAAATAATTATATTTGCATCAATTATGGCTCATGACAATTGGAAAGCTTGCGATGTGCTCTATAACGTCCCAAACTGCTATGCATTTGGCCACGGCTTTGACCTATTTTGATGCCTCTAAAGCCTTTGTAATTGCATTTGTGACTTTTTTTTTTGCAATTTTCAAAAACTAAAACTTTAATACAGGCTTACCCGGGGACGTGTCCCCAGCCTAAATCCCCAAGTTTCGAGAACGGGGACATTTCCGGGACTTGGGGACGGCTGGGGGACGTCCCCACCCCGTCCCCCTTTTTGGCCTGGATGTCCGGGACGTCCCTGAAACTTGGAGATGTTTATGCTTTATTTTGGGGATGACTGGACGTCCTGGGGATGCCGTACACGTCCCCCGACCGTACCAGGGACGTCCAGCCGTCCCCAATGTGTGCAGCTCAAAAAAATTAAAATAAACTTAAAAAATGGAAAAAGGCTTCCATGGGTGGGGTCGTTTTGTGGGCCCCACCACCACACTTGCCCTAATAACCCAAATTCGTGGCTCTATATTGGCATATGAGCATTTTTTGGTTTCTAATATGCTGTCCATTTGTTGGTTTTCTCATTTTGATGCCATGTTGGCAGCAGAAGAATAGGAGCAGCAGTGTGCTTCATTTTTCTATATTTTGATTTTTATGTTGAACATGATGATGAAACATTATGGCAGCACTTAAGCCTTTGGGCATTCTCAGTTTTACTTTTCTATGTTAAACTTATATTTTTGTTATCATATGCATATTGACAATCTGAGAATGAATTGAAATTTCAAATTTCTAGTTTTATGAATGCATAATAGAGTTAGACTATAGTTTTACTTTTAGTATTTACTAAATGGCATTGAAATGTTGTATGTTAAGATTCTATGATGTTTAAAGGGCATGCATTGTCCATATTTTCAAATGAATGTAATGTATACTTGCAAATTTCTTTATATATTTAAAATTTCCCTATATTTATATAGACATCCCCTTTGCCGCCCCCCCCCCCCATCCCCAAAATCGGCAAAAAAATTTGCCATCCTAGAAACCCGTAGCCCCATGTCCTGCCGTCCCTGTCCCAGAAACTTGGGGTAACCTTTCTTTAATATCTTCCAAACTGAATAGGATCTTGCCATGAAAATGCATTAGTATGCATGCTTATCTAACCATTTTGAACCTTCTGGGAAGGAATACGGAAAAACTGTGCTCAAATGAAAATTTACTAATAATAGTAACCTCATTTAAATGCAAGATTGAGACACTTTTTCAAACAATCTCTCACTTGTCGAACAACTTGCAAGAAAGAGCAAAGGGAGTAACTACACCATAATTCAATTGCTAGGGGCCGAGAGGTCCGTAGATTCCGAACACCATTTGAACTACTTTTTGCTAACAAACTTTGTTAATGAATCTGCAACATTCATCAAAATTTCTATCTTAACTATCTTCACCTTGCCATCCTCGACCATATCTTTGACAAAATGATACTGAACATTAATGTGTTTGGTTTTGGCATGAAATATTGGGTTCTTTGCTAGGCAGATTGCACTCTGATTGTCACAATAAACTATTACTGCTTGTTTTATTCCAATATTTTAACACAGTCTCTTAAGCAAAATGGCTTCCTTACAAGTATGAGTAGTTGTCATATACTCAGCTTAAGTAGTGGACAAAGCAACCACAACTTGTCGCTTACTCATGCAATTGACTGCACCACTAAATAATGTAAACACATAAGCACTGGTGGATCTTTTGCTGTCAATATCACCTGCCCTGAATCCACATAACCGTGAGTATTGAGGGAAATTCCGTCTCCTACCATATTACCATGATAA
This sequence comes from Chamaecyparis obtusa, assembly GCA_027943335.1. Classification (NCBI taxonomy): domain Eukaryota; kingdom Viridiplantae; phylum Streptophyta; class Pinopsida; order Cupressales; family Cupressaceae; genus Chamaecyparis; species Chamaecyparis obtusa. The sequence continues at coordinate 588,922 of BSBK01004301.1, read as the reverse complement.
TGCAAAAAATACTTTGATGTACCCTTCAAATATCTGAAGACTCTTTTAACTGCATCCCAATAAACTCTACTAGGATTAGACATATATTTGGGAAGAACTCCCACTGTTTGGGCAAGGTTTGGTCTAGTACAGACTATAACATACATCAAACTTCAAACCACACTTTGGTAAGGTACTCTACTCATGTCTTCTATTTTTTATGGAGATGTAAGACAATTTGGAAAAAACAACTTTGTTCCAACTGTAAAAGGAACACATAATGGTTTACAATCCTGCATGTTGAACCTCTGGAAAACTGAGTTCACATGCTTGCTTTGACCTAGCCATAGCTTTTGGTTCACTCTATCTCTTCTAATTTCCATCCCAAGAACGTGTTTAGCCGCACCAAGATTTTCCATTTCAAATTTAGTAGTGAGTTGAAACTTTAAGTTTTACAATCATAACTTTCCCTTTACCAATGAACAACATATCATCAACATATAATGCAATCTACAGGAAACGACCACCATCAAATTTATAATAAACAAAGTGATCTGATTTAGAATGCTTAAATCCCAAACTCAACACATATGTATCAAATTTCTGGTAGCATATTCTAAGACTTTGCTTGAGGCCATACAAAGATTTCTTCAATTTGCAAACCAAATTACTTTTACCTTTTAACACATAGTGCTCTGGCTGTGTCTTATAAATATCTTCCTCCAAATCACCATGAAGGAAAGCAGTTTTCACATCCATTTGCTCAACCTCTAAATCATAAGCAACAACAATAGAAAGCAAAACTCTAATAGATGTCATTTTTGCAATAGGAGAAAATATCTCACCATAATCAACACCTTCAACCTAAGAGTAGTCTTTGCAACCAACCTTGCTTTATACTTCTCAATGCTTCCATTTGAACCATTCTTTTTCTTGAACACCCATTTGCAACCAACAGGTTTTCGTCATTCAAGCAATGATACAAGATCCCATGTATCCTTTTTTTCAAAGCTGCCATTTCTTCATCCATAGCAAATTTCTAGGCTTTTGCACCATTCCTACCTAATGCCTCTTCTACAGATCTAGGTTCATCAACACTAGTTTTCAAAGTAAAATTCATCTCTAGTCATCAGGAGAATACCTTTTCAGATGATTGTCTTTATCTCGTAGACCTTTGAACAAGTTGAGTTGGAGGTTCTTCCTCCTCTTCTGAAGATTCAAAGCTAGATGAGCTCTCCTCAACTTCTTGTCTATCTATGGATCTCAATTTTACTTTCTCAAGCATAGAAGTTAGTTGTATCATATCTTCTTGTTTAGTTTGTTCAGGTTGCAATGTAACATAAGAAGTGTTAGTTTCTCTAAAATTAACACTTCTACTATGAATTACCTTGTGTGCAATAGGGTCTCAAAGCTTGTATTCTTTCACACCATGATTGTAACCGGTGCCGATATATTTCACAGCCTTGTTCTCCAACTTTGTTTGCTTCTCCTTTGGCACATATGCATATTCGTCGTAGCCAAAAACTCTAAGATGTCTCAATGAAGGCTTATGACCCAACCATGCTTCCATAGGCATTTTATCAACAATAGCTAAGTAGGAGACTTGTTAATCAAGTAGCAAGCAGTGTCAACAACTTCAGCCCAAAACCTTTATTCTAGGTTAGCACCACTCAACATACTCCTAGCCTTCTCCATCAATGTTTGGTTCATCCTTTCTGCAACTTCATTTTGTTGTGGAGAATACAAAATTGGTTTTGTCTATGAATGCCACAATCTTTACAGAATCTATCGAAATCATTAGAGCAAAATTCACCACCATTATCACTCAAACATTTTATTTTCCTTCTAGTTTGCAATTCAACCATTGCTTTAAATTCTTTGAATTGATTGAAAACATTAGATTTATTGTTTATAAAATATACCCATGTCCTCTTGCTATAATCATCAATCAATTAAACATAATATGTGGATTTTCTAATGGAAAGAACATCTATAGGGCCAAAAACATGAAAATGAATAAGATCCAACGCTTAACAAGATTTATGAGAACTCGAGTAAAACTTAATGTGGTTTTGTTTACCATAAATGCAATGCTCACAGAAATCAAAATCGAGATTATCATTCAAACCTTCAACAAAGTTTTTTCTTTTTAAGGTCCTTAGACCCTTCTCTGCACGTGTTTAAGGAATTGGTGCCATAACATAGTCTTATTTGTAGGTAACTTTGATTTAGAAGAAAACACATCCTTAGGTACCCAAAATCCATGACCATCTGCTGAAGGTGAAACTCTCACCTTTTCCAACGAAGTATCCACATATTTGGCCTTCACAGAAGTACTATTACACAGTAATGTATGCATCCAGCTTATACAAAGTGCCAATTCTAACACCTCTTGAAACCACCATAGCACGTCTCACCATTTTACATCCCACATTTAGAAAAAGGCTACCTGCATACTTGAATCTATCAGTTTGCTCATAGATAACAAATTTCATCTTATACCAGGGAGATGCAACACGCCATTAATCTTTCTTATTCTACAATCAAGAAATCTGATGTTAACTTTACCACGATCAGCAATATTTAAACATTAATCATCACCGAAGTACACCTTATCTCCTTCAAATTCTTCATATTTAGAAAACCAATCTCTATTAGAGGTCATATGAAAAGATGCACCTGAGTCAGTTAATCATGCACTATCACATGCATGAGTGGCCAAAGCTCCATTGAATGCATTGCCATATTCCATCTCAGACTCAAGATCGGAATCAAGTTTCTTCTTCTTCTTCTTCTTCTTCTTCTCTTTGTAGTCCTTATGGATGTGCCCAAGCTTACCGCAATTCCAGCAAATGACTTTGGACTTTCCAGGAGATTGGGATCTCCCTCTAAATTTGGATTTGTTACGCTTCTCGTTATTCTTTCCTTCTTCCTTAGGCCTTCCACGAACAACTAGGTCTTCCTTGGCATTGATGGATACCTTCCTTATTTCTTTAGAATGCAATGAAACGACTACATCTTCCATTCTCAAAACAACAGAATTACCGCCAATAGCCATAACAAGAGAACCCCACAAATCAGGAAAAGAACAAAGCAAGATATAACATTTATCCTCCTCATCCATCTTGACACCAATAGATGCCAATTAAGCCAACATATTGAACGCTTCCGAGTGATCTGTAATATTTCCACCCTCCATTCTCAAGGAACATAGCTTTTTCCTCAAGAAAATCTTATTTACTAAAGATCTTGCTTGATGCATCTCACCAAGCTTGTTCTAAAGACTTTTTGTAGAGGACTCTACATGGATATTGATTGAAATAGAGTGTGTAAGGCACAATCTGATTAGACCCTTGGCTTTACGATCCATAACAACATATTTAGGAGCCTCATCTGGATCTGTAGGTTTCATGGCATTCTCGTCAACATGCCACAAACCCTGATCTATTAGTAGATCCTCAATCTTCAGCTTCTACATTTCAAAATTATTTCCAGTGAATTTATCCACATCTATTTTCCTTGATGAACTTGTCATTTGAAAAGTCTTGCAATAAGATCACAAAGTATCTTCTACACAAGCTCCCACTCAAATCTTGATTAGTTCAAAAAACCCAAAAACCCACAAGTGAAACCAAAGGTGATCAAGCTTTGACACCACTTGTAAGAAAGTAGCGGAACAACTTCCTACACTAATCTTGAGGGGAGGGTTTTGTAAAAAATTTCTCATATCTTTATAACAGTTTCTAAAACTTAATAGAATTAACACAAATAATATGCATACCACAAAACCCAATATATTATTCAATAATCAATAACAAATTACAATATACTTGTAGAAAAAGCTTCTCTCAGGAGTATCACCAATCAGAGACCCAAAGGTAATGAAAAAGCTATAAGACTGTTACACATCCTCCATTTCACACACCTAATATATAGGAGATACAATACAAGAAACTGTTAAATGGTATTTACAAAACCATGGGCTAAAACCACCCCAAAAGAAGCGCCCATCTTATCTCAGATCAAAGATGCCCTATGATGTGTCAATACACACACCAACACGTGTAACTCCCTTTTACAACGCATTTTATGTGTTCAACACATTTTTACATTTCCTATGTCGGGAGACTCAACTTTCAAAGGCCATAACTTTCGAGCCAGGTGTCCAATTGACGAACCGTTTGAAGCATTAGAAAGCTCGTGACGTACTCTACAATGTCCCAAACTGCTACACTGTTTAGCCATGGTTTTGACCCGTTTTGATGCCTTTAAAGCCTTTGTAATTGCATTTGCAACTTGTTTCTGGCAATTTCCGAAAGCTAAAACTTTAATATCTTCCAAATTGCACATGAACTTGCCACAAAAATGCATTGGTATGCTTGTCTAACCATTTTGAACCTTCTGGCAAGAAATAGGGAAAATTTGTACTGTTAATTTTAAAAATTTACTAAAAATAGTAACCTCATATAAATGCAGGGTTTAGACATTTTTCCCAACAAGCTCTTCCATGTTTATATTGAATGTCCTTGACTTCATTTTGGACAAGAGGTTAAACAAGGTAGTCATGAAATTTTATGTGGAGGCCTAGACACAACCCTTGAAATAATTGGATCATACTCTACCAGGCTGCTACCCGTTGTTGGCTATGAATTTAATGGTTTGGTCTCCCAAGCTTCTTTTTAAGATTTGGAGGAATTTTTCTAGAATTTTGTGAGTGCTGTTCAAAATAGGTCACTTGAGGGGAGTCTTGGAGAACGTGCAGACATTATTAGGCTTTTGAATGTTCCTTTATAGTTTGTTCATGTGAATTGTGAAGAGCACACAAGAAATACTAAGAGAGTAGGGTGTAGCGGTGGGGGAGGCTGTGGGGATAAATCAGTATTTCAGATTTCTTAAAGTGTTTAACAATATGAAACCACATAGAAACTTAAAGTGTGAAATCAACAAGACATTAACAGCAGATTTCTTGTGGAAAACCCTTTAGGGTAAAAAACCACGGCATATAAAACTTTCATTAACAAAAAGTGGGCACTAACCCAGATAAAAAATGTGAGCACCAACCAACAGAGAGATCCAAGTCTTAGAGAGCACCGACCCTTGTTGAAGCACCAACACTAGTCAATTGAGGCACCAACCACAGTTTGAGATTACTAACTTTCAAAATGCACAACTTCAAAAACAATATCTCCCCCAATAATAAGTCTCAATAATGTTCTTCACCATTAAAATCTGCAAGTTGAAAGGCCACAATTCTATGCCTTTTTTACACCTTCTTCACATGTCCAGCATACATACCCAGCTACCTAGACTTACTCAAAAATTATTATCACAGCACTTAGAATGCTGTCCTGAGCTAAAATTGCAGCACGCAGAAACAATACATAACAGCAGCTCTGAAACATGTAAATTCTTATGCAACTATCATGTGTATTTTTGTTTGATTCAACTAAACCAAAAACCATAGAGAAAAAGATCAATCCTCCCTTTAAAACACTGCTCCACACAACACCTCACACGGCCCAAAATTTTTTCAAAAAGAACTTTTTGTTGCACATCCTTCTTTACTTTCTTAACATCCTTTACATCAAACGCAGCTATTTCTCCTGCTCGACTTCAAAACAATTACACAACATCACGCCATTTGTCTTTTTCTACTGCCCAGTCAGACATACGCAAAATATAAAACATCTTCCACTCTTTCAAAAAGAACAACACCTGCTCAAGGCGCACGATGGTAAAATCATTTTTTTATATTCCACTTCCCCAAAAAATGGTCAACCATATTTAATGCTGTCCATGCTATTCAAGAACATGAAAACGTCCATTTGAGAGTAAAGAACACACCGAACAATGAAGAGCCGCCTAGTCAATAATAAGACACACGACTACACTATCAAAAACAGCTAAAGAAATCCGTTTTAGAGCAATCTGTTACAAAAGCCCAATGCTGCCTAAAGTGTTATGGACCACTCATTTCTGCTAGCAAAGCACACAATATGCAACACAACTATTCATCCAAAGTGCCCAACCTTCAAGACATCAACGTACAGTCAATCAAGAACAAATAACTCTGCAATAACGTATACTTCAAAAAGATTCCTCTCAGCCTCTTGGATCTGTAGCCAGGTGTAATATATAAGAACCCTTGCGAGTTCTAACTGTCCCAAGCCACTAATTTCACTATCCAAATGATATATATATGACTTATTTTTGAAATAAATATTCAATTCCTTGAATTTTTATTAAGTGTTGTCAAGCAAGATAATAACTTTGCATAAGATATAATAATCTGAAAAAAAACTGAGTATAGAAAAGCTGCGACATATTATATTGATTATTGAATCACACGCATACCCGGAATTCTGTGTATATTAACTGTATAACATTCTGGAAATAAGAGTGTAGCTACAAAATTCTGAAATTGACTTTCAAACTCAGCCTTCAAACCCCTATGTATTCTCTAAATTTCTTCACCAATTTTGCACAAGTAGAACTTCTAGATGAAGCTCTCACAAAGAAAACCTTCAATTGATTTTCCACAACCTCTGATAGCTGGAATCAATGAGAGTTTTCGTTCCCAAAGATCAAATATGGCTAAATCCCTAGCTGGTTCCTTTTCCAAGCAAGAACTCCAAAAAGCATAAGTCAAATGATCCTCAATATTATGAGGCTAATTTGCATTTGATGTGCTTTCTATACTTCTCCCAATTAGGTCGATCCCTTTGTGCATTTTAACTCCATTTCGAATCCATTTTAGGGTTTCATAATAACTTTATAATAATTCTCCAATATGTACGCCCAAAGTCAAGGTCACAATAAATGCTTTTCAATATCAAATGATATATTATGTTCTCACATTGACTTTATAAATTGCTTTAAATATTTAGCCCCATAAATCATTTTCTATTAATGCACTTTTAAGTCACTTAAATTTAGGGTCATGGCCCCATTGTGCATAAAGCGACTTTATAACTTTATAATTCACCTTTAATGATTAATTAATAATAAAATCACCTTTATTAACAATTAAATAATATAACTCGCGCTAATATCATTATTTCACTAAGTCAATTGAAAAACAGGACGATCACTGCATATACCATGTATCCAGGTGCCCTCCCAAGAATAGTAACTTTGCAAATGACTTACTAACTCTACAACTATGACTTACTATAAATAGTAAGTCCTTGGATATCTGATTACCCCAATGGTGCTAGGGATCAACATTGTAAACATAGCCCATTCAGGTGCCTTGCTATAATTAGTAATCTTGACTTTCCTAAAATAGTCAGTTACTATAAATAGTAAGTGTGCCAAATTGAACCAAATGAAGAGCAATACTAAACACTTTTGACCTTTGGAATGGGAATAAGCCTCCGACATTGCAACCTGGGACCCTCTAACCATCAATCTTAGTCTACGAGGGCTAATAATAGGCTATTCCAATCATAAACCATATCATCCCAAAAAGGGGACATTACAATCCGCCCTCCCTGAAATTGCTTGTCCCTAAGCAATCTTAGAAACAAAATAACACACTAGTCCACTTGAATCCCAAGGGTAGAACTATGTAATGCCCCTACTAATACCAACTAGCTCTTGTAACACCAACACCAAAATAACTGACAGTACCCGCCAAACCAAATCAATACGAACAACTGGTGTCATGGGAGGAGGCAACTCAAAGTTCCCAAAACTACGCAAGGTGAACTTTCATACATGTTATCTAACACATGTGCAATTGAACTATGCATTTGAAAGGGGTCATGCACATGAGGATCAAAAGTAAAACTGTGAGTAGTCCTCAAGGTGTAAACACTTGAAAACTCCTCTGTGAACATTGTCTGAAATCATGATACACTAGAAGGATCCCAAACTTCGCATAGAAGCCTGTCAAGAAGAACATCCTTAGACTTCTATTTCTCAACTCTGATCTCAACTTTATTGTGCCAAAAGTGGTGAAGCCAATCAATGAGACCCAATCAAACTACAATGCTAACCTTGTCATCACTTGGGTCCCAAAGCAAAATAAACTCACATCCATCTGCTATGTGGAGGTACGAATCATTGAAGGTATCTGCAACACAACTATCTCCAACCTCTACTGGACTCCCATGGATGTGCTGACTTTGCAAGTAATTCCCCACCAAAGATGAAGTCTAATACCTGCAACTAGTGCTTCCATCTAGTGAACATGGTGAGTACCCATCCCGCAAAGTATGGTACAACCTTGGAGCCAATCCACACCGATGCACCATCAAATCCTCCGTGTGTGAATTAGAAAAGAAGTGATGAGTACTCCTCCCTATGCAATCATGATAAAAAGCTCCCACCTCGGTCAATGATCGACTATCATAGTTCGGACTATAACCCTTGTCATCTGACTCATCACCAACAACATTTGCAGTGGACGTAACCACAGGAGAACCTGGTGCAACATGTGGTTCTCTGTTGCTCTCAATAGATGCACTCATCCCATCTGTAGCAACTATACTTGTAACTGTGATAGGTGTAGCCACATCCTCAACCTGCTCACAACCATAATCCGTGGATATAAGATCATCATCAACTGCCACTATAGAAGACTATATTGTAATCGTAGTTGGTGAAGGCTATGCCAAACTCAATTCGACAAAAAGCTCCTCAATCCGTGACTAAGACTCACGAAGGGCCAACTGTGCGCACTCCAAAGAGACCATAGTCACTTCAAGCTCGTGAGTGAGCTCATCTACCTCCTCCTTTCCCTTCAAGGCATCATAGCAAGTGCAATCCCACTCGAGAAGATAATCTTTGTTAGCCAATAACTGTAAATAGTTACATTTCATTATTCCAATAGCTTCTCAAAGTGCTTGAAACTCTGCCAGGGAAATACCACTATCATCGTGCTCATCCGTCATAGGAGTACTCCAACCAAAGGTAGCCAACATTTGACGAGCAACATCAAAATGGTCTATGGTTGTGGCAATCATGCTGTCATTAACCTTAAGTTGCCCAACCAAATGATGGGGACTTTGAAACTTATAACTCCCATGCAAGAGTTCTGACCCAAAATCTGCACTGTGATATGAGGTTATATCAACATCACCCACCTCATGATAAGCAACATCATGTATGCTATCATCAGTACACACATCAACAACTAAGGTACTGCTGCTATGTACCTCAAAAGATGGCTCAATTGGTACAGTGGAAGTTGTTGTTTTGATAATCTCTTCGCACACTTCTGCTTGCAATGTAACTAAATCACTATCCAAGTCACGATCCTGAGATTCAATGCCACTAAATGAACTTTCTAACTTGTTTTCTAAGGTCTAGTTTACAAAATCAGACTTCGTGTGACTTGAATTTTCAACGCATAAATAATTTTTAACACCTAAATCTTGAATATCATTGCTAGGAATCTCCATACAACCCTATTCCACATGTGGAATGGCTGTTACCTCATGAAAGTGCAAAGGATTCTGACTGCTGCTACAAAAATAAGAACTGTTAGAGCTTGTATCCTCTGCACATTCCTCATCTTTGACACTTCCAACTTGCGTGCCAACATTGGTAGATCCTTCCACAACATTTTCGTCATTTACTAACACATCTACATCATGATTAAGCTCAATAGTTTGGCTGTAATGTAAATCAGCATGTGTATAAGTCTCCTTAATCTCAATGGCTTCAACATGGGATCCTCTCTGTCCTTCCAAATGGTGTAACTCATGAATCCCATCATCTTCATGCAACATGCACATCTCTAAATTTGCCTCCTTCATGGCTTCCTCTTCAATGCATCCAAGGTCTTTGTAATGCTCCTTTACCTCATTATCTGTGCATTGGTGGTTAGGCTCCCGAAAACGTTTGCAAGTGAAGCATAGACCTTGTCTTCTCATTTCATTCCTGCTCATTATGGGAGTTCCTATAACTTGATCATTGAGTTTGGAAGTAGAACCACCTTCATAATCTGATTTAGTAGCTCTACCATACTTGCTCACAATGTGCCCATGACTGAATGTTTTCCCTTTAGATGAAATTGCCTCCTTATACACCCTCCTATCATCTTTACCAACCCAATTTTGTCAGGCCTCAAGATAACAACAAAGTTCAGAAAATCATTAAGAGAGTATTGTGCTTTAAAATCATCCAACATATTCTGATAGTCCTCAAGGAGTCGAGGAGCTTCCTGTTCACATCTTTCCCCTATCTTGATGGCATCCTGTTCAATCTCTTCCCTGCAAATCCCTACAATACTATAGTAACCCATAACTCGAACTTATGAGTGTTGGTTACTCAAAAAATCAATTATTTGAGCTCCATAAATTTTTAAATCAAACCCCACAAAATTGTACTTCTTGAAAATGGCATGCAAAAGAAACCCACTTCATTAAATTGATTTAAGAGTAACATTGAATCATTTGGGTATCCACCAAACTGTTATGCAACACAAATCCACTAACTAGGAGTGCTCGGAAATAACATGCAATGACAACCCTCTTCATAAATTGCTTCCAAAATGACATGCAACTAAAAAATTTGACATGCAACTGAAAAAGATGACATGAAATTGAAAAATCTGGCATACAACCTCATAGGCTAGTAGGAAATCGCTTTGATACCATTGTAAGAACCTCTACGAGTTCTGACTCTGCCTCTAATGTCCCCATTTTGAGTGAGCATTGGAGTTAGTGGATTTAGCCTATCATTGGGTCCTTGTAGGCTAATTTTGGTGATTAGACGACCCTGTTCTGGGTTTTTGCTTGTTTTGAGGGACTTACTATTTATAGTAAGTCAGCAGTTGGTTCCGATGAACTCAGATGATTTAGAGGAGTTATATGATGCTTTCAGATTTTATTTTTGGCTTCCGGTTTGGACTCCAAGATTCTTGGAGGGAGCGTCTATTTTTAGTAAGTCACCTCGCCAGGTTCATTCATCGTCTTTCTTCATCAGGATCATGCCTATGCTGTCAGATTTCGATTTTGATGCTTCTTCAGTCATTTTCACAAGATGGGTGAATTATGATTATTATTTAATTAAATTGGCTAAGGTTGCTATTTTTATTGGGATTGCGTATTGGACACCTTGGTGTTATAGCTCGTTGGAACCAAGTTGAGAAGTTTTAAATCTTGAGCACATAAAACAGGGACCCTATGTGTTAGAATATCATTATATTAATGAAAAGGCCATTTTTGGAGCAATGGGGGAGTTTAAATTAATAAAGTGACTTTATTATATGTCATCTTTAAATTATAACATAAAGTTGCTTTATGAGAAATGAAATTAAAGTAAATTAAAGGAGATGAAGACAAATGAAAATTGAATATTATAAAAGGGGATTTAGATTTCATTTCATTCATTCTATTGTGCATTTGATATTATTGATTTGTGTGAAGAGAAATTTGGAACAAGGCTTTCAGAATTTTAGACTTGGAGAATTGTGAATTCTTCAAAGTTTTTACAAGCATTTAAAGTGTTGAAATAAACATTGAGATTTGCTACAGTGTGGGCTTCATTCAGAAGTTCAATTTGAGCTTACAGGAGAAGAATCAATACAGAGTTTGACTCAGTTTGAAAGTTTTTCCTGATGGTGATAGCAGGATTACACCCTAGGTTGTTATCAGTGATTAAATCGGAGCTTTGGTAATTGTTGTGAAGAGAGTTTGAGGCAGCCACACTCAGCTGCAAACCCACGTGAGTCATTGGATGCTAGACAGCTAGGTCTAGAGCAGAACAATTTTATCTTGGCATTCAATTTCAGATTGGAGTTGGCTGCTAGAAAAATTCAGGCATTGTTTAGAGATTTTGAAAAGTGCTGGGCTCAATATCTGTGCTGCGATTTGTTTCCAGGTTTTTTCTCAGTTGCCTTTTAGTTTTCAGATTTTAATAAATATTTCTCCATGCATTGTATATACATATAAATCAACAAGAATTAATCATAGTTCAATGCATTGGACAATTGTTTCAGAATTACTTTAATGCAAAGTTATTATCTTGCCTGGCAACATTTTTTTAAAAAAATTCAAGGAATTGCTTATTCATTTTAAAAATCAGTTATATATGAAATATCCATAGCAAATTAGTAGTTTGGCAGAGTTAGAACCAGCAGGGTTTTTTTACACTGCCCAGCTATTAATTTTCTATGCAAATGATATATATGACTGATTTTTGAAATAAATATGCAATTCCTTGAATTTTTATTAATTGTTGCCCGGGAAGATAATAAATTTGCATAAAATATTATAATCTATTAAAAAACTAAGAGTATAGAAGAGCTGAAATATATTATATTGATTATTGAATGTTTACAGTACTTATATTAAATCACATGCATACCTAGAATTGTTTGTATACTAATTGTATAACATTCTGGGAATAAGCGTGCAGCTAAAAAATTCTGAATTTGACTTTCAAACTCAGCCTTCGAACCCTTATGTATTCTTTGAATTTCTTTGCCAATTTTGCACAAGTAGAAATTTTGGATGAAGCTCTCACAAAGAAAACCTTCACTTGGTTTTCCACAACCTCTGATAGCTAGAATCAATGAGAGTTTTCGTTCCCACTGATCAAATATGGCTAAAACCCTAGCCCGTTCCTTCTCCAAACAAGAATTCCAAAAAGCATAAGTCAAATGATCAACAATAGTATGAGGTTAATTTGTTTTTGATGTGCTTTTTATACTTCTCCCAATTAGGTCAATCCCTTTGTGCTTTTTAATTCCATTTCAAATCATTTTAGGGTTGCATAATAACTTTATAATAATTCTCCAATATGGGCACCCAAAGTCAAGGTCACAATAAATGCTTTTTAATATTATTTAAATGATATATATTATGTTCTCACATTGACTTTATAATTGCTTTAAATATTTGGCCCCATAAATATTCTATTAATGCAATTTTAAGTCACTTAAATTGAGGGTCATGGCCCCATTGTACATAAAGCGATTTTATAACTTTATAATTCACCTTTAAATATTAATTATTAATAAAGTCGCCTTTATTAACAATTAAATAATATAACTTGCACTAATATCATTATTTCACTGAGTCAACTGAAAAATAAGAGACCACTGCATATACCATATATTCAGGTTCTGTCCCAAAAATAGTAACTATGTAAATATGACTTACGGCGATGCAGGAGCATCCAAGGATCAAGGCTGCTGACTTAGATGTGGGTTTTGGTCGAGATTTACTTCCGAGGGTCATAACTTTTGACTCGGATGTGGGTTTTGGTTGAAATTTTACAGGCAGTTGCGTGAGGAGGAGCTATTTGGATTGCTGAATGATCTCAACTTGATTGGTGGCCGTTTCGACATTTTTCCGGGAGCTTGAAATATCATCTTGGCCTCCGAAATTGGATTTTTGTGTTTTTTTCCAGTTTTTTAGAAAATTGTTTTTGTAATAAATCCGAAATCATATTCTTGATCTCGTAGATTAGTTGGCAATTCATCTTGCCTTAGTTGGGGGCTTGACTTGGGAAAAATCAGGATTTGTAGGATGGGTTTTGAAAATTACCAAAAATGGAAAAATCTATTTTTTCCGAAAATCTGCCAAATATGGTAATTTTTGAAATTGTAATAAGTAGTTATTTTTCTTGCATTGTAGAGGCAGAGTAGAGTTGGAGAAGTTTAATGAAGAATCTGGCATTCTGAAACTTTTGTGTTGTGTATTTTTCTGAGTTATTGTTTTGAAGGGTTTGGGCTACATCATTTGGTATCAGAGCAGGAAGATGGCTAGGAGAGGAAGAGGAAGAGTAAGAGGAGGTGTCACGCCGATGCAAAGATTGATGTTGGATATGTAGAGGCAGATTGAACGACTCAATGAGTGACTAGATAATAAAGGAATAGAAAGAGGGAATGAATTTGATGAAGAGGGAAACCGAAGAGGTGCTGATCAAAATGAAGAAATTATAAAAGAAAGGTTAGAAGAAATGAGCTATGAAGATAGAGTTCTCAAGGCTCTAGAAGGAAGAAGTGAAGCAATAAAAATTGATGTTTCAGACTATGCTGGTAGTCTTAAGCCAGAAGAACTAATAGACTGGCTAAACGAGATGGGGAAATTTTTCGAATGGAAGCCTATGACAGAAGAAAAGAAGATGAAGTTTGCATGCACAAAATTAAAAGGGCATGCAATGATATGGTGGGATCACCTCCAAAAGGAACGAACTAGAAAGGGAAAGGAAAAGATTAAGACATGGAGCAAGATGGAGAAAAAGTCAAAGAAAAATTCTTACCCATGGATTATTCACAAACCCTCTTTCATAGGTTCCAAAATTTGAAGCAAAACTTGTCTTCAGTGCAAGACTATACAAATGAATTCTACAAGCTATCCATGCGCATAGAGCATCAAGAAAATAATGAGCGGATGGTTGCTAGATATATGAATGGCCTAAAATTCTCAATCCAAGATGAATTGAGCATGCATTGTGTTAACAGTATGGAGGAAGCCTATCAATTAGCTCTAAAGGTTGAAGAAAAGCAGAATAGACAATATATCCAGAGGAATAGAGGTGTTCGAAGGGGTACCTCAACTCCATTTCGGGGAGGTTCTAATAATGGTCGGGGAGAGTCTTTTCAAGGATTTGAAAAAAATATAGACACTAGGCAAGATCCTCCAAATCAAGAAAGAGGAAGGGGGTTTCAGAGAGGTCGAGGCTACGGAAGCGGAAGAGGTTGGGAAAACCAGAGAAGGCCTTTCACCTGTTTTAGGTGCAGAGAAGGCAAATGGCCTTGCAGTGTTCCAATTTTAAAATGCAAGATAGAAATCAAGGAGGGCCATCTAGAGTGAACCTAGCCCAAGCTGACAATGAAGGATCTGAACAAGAAGTGTCTCCAGATATTGGAGAAAGTCTCATGATGAGGAGGACAATGATTATTCCAGCCAAGGAGGACGTAGAGGAGAAAGGCATTGATGATTCATGGCTCAGAACCAACATATTCCGAACAAGGTGTACCTCGGGAGGAAAGGTATGTCAAGTAATTGTTGATGGAGGCAGTTGTGAGAATATGGTTTCTAAAGAAATGGTGGAGAAACTAAATCTCTAGTGTGAAAAGCACCCTTGTCCTTATCGGATTGCATGGTTCAAAAAGGGAAATGAAGTCACAGTAGATAAGAGGTGCCTTGTTAAATTTTCCATAGGAAAGGTCTACAAGGATGAGCTATGGTGTGATGTGATTCTGATGGATGCATGCCATGTCCTCTTGGGTCGTCCCTGGCAGTATGACAGAAAGGTTATTCATAATGGGGAAAAGAATACTTACACCTTCTGGAAGGATGGATCTAAGGTAATCTTGTTAGCTCTCAGGGGTGATGGAAAAGCTGAAAGTATGCTATCTGAAAAGGAACTTGTCAAGGAGATGAAATTAACAGGGTGTTGTTATGCATTGGTAGTGCAAAAGGGGAAAGAGGAAGACTCAACTATACCACCAGAAGCAGCTGCGGTGTTGGAAGAATATTCAGATGTTATTCCAGATGAGCTACCTGATGGACTTCCCCCAAAACAAGATATCCAACATCGTATTGATCTTATTCCAAGAGCAAGTCTTCCCAATCAAGCGGCATACAGAATGAGTCCGACACAGCACGCAGAACTGGACAAATAGGTGACTGAGCTCATACAAAAAGGTTTAGTGCAGGAAAGCATGAGCCCGTGTGCTGTCCCAACGTTATTAACCCCAAAGAAAGATGGAACGTGGAGGATGTGCACAAACAATCGAGCCATCAATAGGATAACCATCAGGTATCGTTTTCCTCTCCCACGTTTGGATGACATGATGGATGTTCTTGCTGGAGCAAAGTATTTCTCTAAGATTGATCTGCGAAGTGGGTACCACCAGATCCACATCCGAGAGGGGGATGAGTGGAAAACTGCTTTCAAAACTAGGGATGGTTTGTATGAATGGAAGGTTATGCCTTTTGGTTTATCAAATGCACCTAGTACTTTTATGAGACTCATGAACACTGTGTTGCATTCTTACATTGGTAAGTTTGTAGTAGTTTATTTTGATGATATACTGATTTTTAGTAAGGGAAGGGAAGAACATCTGCAACACTTGAGGATCATATTGGGGGTAGTGAGAAGAGAGAAACTCTATGCTAATTTGAAGAAGTGTAGGTTCATGCAAGCAAGCTTGGTTTTTCTGGGGTTTGTCATTTCTGCAGATGGTGTCAAGATGGATCCAGAGCAAGTTCGAGCCATTCTTGAATGGCGTAGTCCACATAGTATGACCGAGGTGAGAAGTTTTCATGGCTTGGCTACTTTCTATAGAAAGTTCATTCGTAATTTCAACAGCATTGTAGCACCTGCGACAAACTGCACTAAGGGTCGGGAGTTTTCATGGACCAAAGAGGCTGAAGAGAGTTTCCAATACCTAAAGAAAAAGGTCACTGAAGCTCCAATACTAGCCCTACCAGATTTTGATAAAGTGTTTGAATTGGACTATGATGCCTCACATGTGGGCATTGGTGTTGTACTCAGTCAAGAAGATAGGCCCATTGCCTTTTTTAGTGAAAAATTGAATGATGTGCGAAAGAAATATTCTACATATGATATAGAATTCCATGCAATTGTGCAAGCTTTGAGACACTGTAAGCATTATCTCGTAGCCAAAGAATTTGTGTTGTTTACAGACCATATTGCTTTGAAATACTTGAACACTAGACATGCCAAATGGGTCTCTTTCCTACAGGGGTTTACTTTTGTTCTGAAGCATAAATCAGGGAAACATAATCAAGTTCCAGATGCCTTGAGCAGGTGAGTTGTTCTTCTGACCATCATGGAAATAGAAGTGGTTGGCTTTGATGCAATCAAAGACTTGTATGAATTTGATAGTGACTTTTGGGAAATTGTTGATCAGTTGAAGAATCTAGTACCTGGGCACGCAGACACTATTCAAGGTATCTTATGCAAGATGGTTATTTATTCAAGGGGAAGCAGTTGTGTGTTCCTGTAGGCTCAATGCAGGAAAATATTATTAGAGAATTTCATAGCAATGGTATGGCTGGGCATTTTGGGAAGGATAAAACAATAGCCTTGGTAGCAGATAAGTACTATTGGCCAAAGATGAAGCGAGATATCACCAGGTTTGTGGAAAGGTGTCGAATTTGTCAAGTAGCCAAAGGGCACTCCCAAAACACCGGATTGTACATGCCATTACCAGTACCAGTAGGACCGTGGACAGACTTGAGTATGGATTTTGTATTGGGACTGCCACATACACAGCGAGGTAATGACTATCTTTGTAGTTGTGGACATATTCTCAAAAATGGCTCATTTCATTGCTTATAAGAAAACTAGTGATGCCACTAGGGTGGCCGAGTTATTCTTTTCTAAAATAGTCAGATTGCATGGGGTTCCAAAAACCATCACCTCTGATTGAGATACTAAGTTCTTGAGTCATTTTTGGAGGACCTTATGGAAGATGGGGACAAAGTTACAGTTCAGTAGTGCTTATCATCCACAAACTAATGGACAAACAAAAGTTGTCAATCGTAATTTGGGTAATTTGTTGCGATGTATTGTTGGAGAGAAGCCCAAACAACGGGATTTGGCATTGCCCCAGGTAGAATTTGCTTATAACAGCTCAATTGGTAAGTCACCATTTCAAGTTGTTTATGGTCGTAATCCTTAGGGTGTTCTCGATTTGGTGAAACTTCCCTTGGGTGACAGAGTCACTGATGATGGAGAAGCCTTTGTAGAGCAGCTCTACCAGTTGTAGGAAGATGTGAGACAAAAGTTACAGGACAGCAATGAGCGATACAAAGCTTCCACAGATGCTACTAGAAGGTATCAGGTTTTTAGTGCAGGTGATCTAGTGATGGTTTATCTAAGAAAGGAGAGGTTTCCTACTGGGACTTATCATAAATTGAAATATAAGAAAATTGGTCCCTGCAAGATCCTGAAGAAGATTAATGATAATGCCTATGAGGTAGAGCTCACCAGTGGTCTTGATATATCTCCTGTGTTTAATATTTCTGATTTATATACTTTCCATGGTGATGATGCCTCTGTTGAAAATGAGGATGAGGTAGACTGGACACACACTATCCCCATCAAGAAAAGTGAAAAGGTTACACAGATTCTAGACAAGAAGACCGTTCAGACTCGCCAGGGTGACTACAACAGATATCTTGTGCAATGGGAACGGTTGGCACCGACAGATAGCACCTGGATTACAGAATGGGATTTGCAGAAGCTGGATGAGCCTAAATGGAAGCAGTTTGAGAATCGGAACTTGCAGGAGCTGCGTTCTTTTCAAGTAGAGGAGAATGATGCAGGAGCATCCGAGGATCAAGGCTATTGACTCAGATGTGGGTTTTGGTCGAGATTTACTTTCGAGGGTCATAAATTTTGACTCGGATGTGGGTTTTGGCTGAAATTTTACAGGTAGTTGCATGAGGAGTTATTTGGATTTTCGAATGAGCTCAACTCGATTGGTGGTCATTTCGACATTTTTCCGGGAGCCTAAAATATCATCTTGGCCTCCGAAATTGGATTTTTGTGTTTTTTTCCAGTTTTTTAGAAAGTTGTTTTTGTAATAAATCCGAAATCATTTTCTTGATGTCATAGATTAGTTGGCAATTCATCTTGCCTTAGTTGGGGGCTTTTCTTGAGAAAAATCAGGATTCGTAGGATGGGTTTTGAAAATTACCAAAAATGGAAAAATTTGTTTTTCCCGAAAATCTGCCAAATATGGTAATTTTCGAAATTGTAATAAGTAGTTATTTTTCTTGCATTGTAGAGGTAGAGTAGAGTTGGAGAAGTTTAATGAAGAATCTGGCATTCTGAAACTTCTGTGTTGTGTATTTTTTTGAGTTATTGTTTTGAAGGGTTTGGGCTACATCATACGGTAAATAGTAAGCCGATGAATATCTAATCAACCCAATGGTGCCAGGGATCGACATTGCAAACATATCCCATTCAGGTGTCCTGCTATAATTAGTAATCCCGACTTTCTGGAAATGGTCACTTACTATAAATAGTAAGTGTGCCAAACTGAACCAAATGAAGAGCAATACTAAACACTTCTGACCTTTGGAATGGGAATAAGCCTCCGACATTGTCAATTGGGACCCTCTAACTATCAGTCTTAACCTACAAGGTCCAACAATAGGCTAATCCAATCATAAACCATATCATCCCAAAAAGAGGACATTACATAATTTCAGCCAACGCTCCTTTCTTTCTACGAAGGTGATTCACACCACAAACAATTATCACTGAATTTAAATAATAAAACAGCACATGTAATCTGGTATATGATCTGACATGGAATATTAAATTGACATGTGGACAAGCAGCTGATGAGTAGACAAGGAAGCACACAACCAACTCAAGCACCTGAAGCAGCTCAAGCATGTCAAGCAGCTCAACCGAGCAAGCAAGTAGCTCAACTAATTTTCTATTACTTTGAGTAATCCTCTGAGATTTATGACCTTTATCATCAACGTTTGACATCAATGATAACATATTCAACAAATTGCACTATGAAAAGAAGGGGATAATGTGCTATCAAATACTTAATTGGGAACTCTAGTTTGATGGCGGGTGAATGATCTCTGGTCGTTGGACCTAGAAACATGAAGCAGTTTGTTATTTTAAGGGTTTTTTCAGTTTAGGCTACAGAAAATGTATCTTGGTGTGAAAATTTGTATATCCTATTGACCCAAAAACACTCTCTTCTTGGATTTTGTTTGCAAGTTGGATGAACTTTGTGTTTGTTTTTTATGATCTCTATTATGGTTTAATGCAACGGGCATAGGGTTTACTTTTATGTGTAGAAAAAATGTGTGAAAGTATTATTTTTGTAGGAGTTGAACTATGCTATTTTATTTTATAAGCTTATTGATATGTAAGATTGGATACTTTGTTTCATAGTAGGTTTCTTAAAATCAGGTTTAATTTATATTTCACTTCTTAAGCGAACAGCTTTGTTGTTAGAAGTATAACTAAGTGGATTGCAGAATTGTGTCCTTAACATATTAAAGGAAATAAGAAAGCAGATTATGGGTTAAGATGGAAACCAAAAAATTAAAATAATGTACATTTGAGAACATTGTGAAAGCTTATGTATTTCTAAAATGGTATGAAGTCATCCCCCATACATTCTATTTTAATTGAGAGTGCCTGTTCTCCTGAACTTTTCTTGAAATTGGTCTTAAAGGAATATGTCAGTGGTTATACGACTATCAATTCACAATTTTTGTAATTAGAGACTTATATAAAATGAATTTCTCAATCATTGTCCAGATACCTGTGTTGTGATTCTATAGAAATTGTCATCCACTTTTTTGTGTATGCATGTGATGTTTTGACAGGCTATCATTTGCAAAGGGTTCGTGCGGTAACATTTTTTACTACATTAGTTATCATATCTAATCTCTTGAAATTTAAATGAATCTCCCTCATAGTTTTGTTGCAGCAGGATTTTACATAACAATAGAATGCATAGATGTTTGGCTGATCTGAATTAAGTAAATCTTACTTCGCCTATCAAATGCACATGGTTTTTATTCAGAAATATTTAAAATATCTGACTAATATCTGTATTATAAATTTGCAGTGGCTGGCAAAAAACTTTAATGGTAAACCTGAAAAAACATTTACAATGCAAACTAATGGTTTACCAGGTATTTCTGCAAACGAATGCATATTAATAATATTCAGGAATTGCTTGCAAGATTGAATGTATTGTTAAGCATTTGTTTTTTTTTGCAGGGCTTGATAAGAGTTCTTTAGGACAGGGAGAGGGTATGAGGCCATTTACATCATCAAAGATAATTCGTCCAGATTTATCACAGATGATTATATACGATCCAAGGCAAAAAGCTGGTACATATAATTGCTAAGACACCTGTGCTGATCGTATGGAATATACTGGTTCCTATGTTGTACCATATTTAGTTTTTCTCTATGTGAAATGAATTAACTGTTCTAGCATATATTTTCTCTTTATTTTGTAATTAATTATAATGAATGCCTATTGAAATATTATTGGTCATGGAAAATTTCTTCCCTATTCAACCTTTGGCATCTCTTATTATTAAAGTAAATTGAATATGATGCCAGATGTGGAATTTTTTCCTAGGTATTTTGTATGCATGGTGAAAACAAATATTTTTTACTATTGTGGTTGTCAACAAACAAATATCAAGTCTTGGTTTTGATCTTAGCCCTTACTCAAAGTTATACTTTAACATACAAATGCTATAGAAGAAATAAAACTCGTCTATTCAGAAATTCTAGAAATATAAAATTGATGCTATCATTTCTATTTGTCTTTGCATTTTGTTCAATTCAAGTCCAAAGCTAGGCAATCTTAAAGAACATTAAAGGATATACATCATCTATATAGAAGAAAATCACCACAAAGCATGCAGGTATAAACTACAGAACATGTACAACTAGACTCTCCTTGATCTGAATGGATTAGACAAGTTAGTTAAGTTGGCCAACATACTCCTAAAGACTTTCCAATGTCAAGACATAAGACTTATTTCACTAAGACAAATATCAAAAACACGGAAGGGAATCAACAAGTCAAGTATGGAAGTAGCCTAAGTGATTTGGACATTTAGGGGATTGGCTTTAATTGAGAAACAAGCACCATTGGAGAATAATTGCCAGCTGAAAAAGTCATTTGTGATTGAATCTGACAATGAACATTCTTGACACTTGCAACAGTAGGAGAAAATTACTAGTTTGAGACCAAACGAAACCAAGGCTTATGTGATTGAGCGTTGTTATACCCGTATAAATTTTGTCATATCGAGTCATCTTATAAGTCAACCATTTTAGTGTTTGTTGTTTATAAGTCAAGCTCAAGTGCTTGTTCTCATTTTTGTGAATGATGAACCAATGGCTAAACTGTTCAAAGCTGGAAGAAATGTCATCAAGGTTTGTGTGACACACTGTAATGTCCCCTTTTAGGATAACTAGGAATTATTGGACAATTACTTCAATTGCCTAAACTCACAATATGTGATTTTGCAGTAAATCTATGTAATGGATAATATGAAGACAAGTATGTGTAAAACGACCATAAACAATGTCACTTGCTATCTCTGATATATGGAACTATATGTATTCTAAAGCGAATTAATATCACTTGCACTTAGTGCAATGATCACTTGCTACGTCAAATATGGCAATTTAACTATGCAATTGAGATGTAAATGTATTGCTTATAGCAATACAAATTGTTTGCTCTGATAGAACTCTTATAACATGTAATGTCTGATCCGTAATGATCCCTTATAGCGATAGAGTTTCTGTTTCTATTGCAATCCTTCAAATCATGCAATCAGTTCTACTTATTGCTTATAGCAATAATTGCTGTGTCTAATATGTCAATATATTTAGCAATTCTGATAGTGCTGCTATTTTCTGATATAGTCAATTGATTCATGCTTTAAGGTGCTGTCTCTGATCTTGCTTTATGTGTATGCAACCAATAATGCCAAATAGGCAATCGCTCAACAGAGCAGATCCACAAAGGGATAAAAGAAGAGAGAAATTTCCGAAGTGATGATGAATTTTGAATGAGTTTGATCCAACTCTTATAACTCTCAAATCGAAGGGTGGTGACCTTTGAGTTTGATGAGTCATGTCTTTCCTTTGATCGATCTTTTCATAATAATTAGTTTTTTGTTGATTAGATATCACTAAATGCTGCCATCATAATCAATATCTAATAATGGCTGTCCCATTAATTCCTAATATCATGCCTCTTCATATTGCTTAGTTTTTGCCTTAATTGATATTGTTTAATTGCTATATAAGTCGCCAACTCAGATGATATTCCTTTGCTTTGGGGCTTAGTTATTAACATGTCGTTCCTTCATATACAAGTAGGTTTAGTATGATTGTTGCGTAATCTCTAACTCGTGCTTCTTCATAACCCAATTTTAATTGCTGTCCATTATTCTGATGCTCTCTCTTAATCATAAATTAGATATAGTTAAGGGATTTGAATGCAAATCGCTGTTCTAAATCTTTCCTTCATATCACTGTTCACACCCATCACCCGATTATTAAATTGCTGGTATCATGACTATTCCGCCTTAACCTCAAGACATAGTAGATCAATTATTATACTTGTGTAGCGCTGATGATTATCATAGTAAATTCTTGTCTGATCGCTGATCCTTGGGTTGTCATTAAACAGTGGTTACTAAAATCAACGTAATTAATGGTATCTTAGCCTTATCGATGCTGATTAAGATGTTTGATAATCTTAATCGATGTCATTGGTCGTTGATGCCTTAGTCAATAACAAAATGTCTGCTGACCAATTTACAACTCGATCCTAGTTGATCACCGCTCCACAAAGAGTCTATTGTGGCATTATATATATTACCGATGTTGTAATGCTCAATACCGGCATCATTGTCGTTTGTCGGAGAAACCATATGATTGTTCTGTATGCTCATTGCTCATATTCCTTGACCAATCTAAGAGAATAATATCAAAATCGGATCCATGAGCTACTCTGTGAGTCTCCTTAGAGTGCCTGACCAATAAAATAGAATCTTCCATCCACCACGATAATACAAGGCTGATATGTCTTAAATCACAATTTCTGTGTAGATGATTATTATCAGCGATGCTCCATATTTAATATTGTAATAATTGATTGATTGTATTAGTGGTGTATTTGATAGAGATAGCCTTCATGAAGGATGCATATAAGAGTATGATTGTGATATCTCATTCACCTCTTTGGCATACTTCCTCTATGTTAACATGGTGACTGATATTAAACATCATACTTGAACCATCTATTCTTTTGCAATTTTGTCTCTCCTAGAGACTTCACAAAGTTGACAAATCATGTGAAATATCAGTGGTGTGATGTCAAGGATGATGACATTACACACATCTTGACAAAATAAAGATACTTTTTGATAATTTCAAGAAGGGAAAGGATGCACAAGCGTTTCAGAGTGTGTTGAAGAGAGAGAATGTTATACTTGGAGGTAAAAATCACCCAATATGTCTCCTAGGTGCCCAAACTTGTGCCAAGGAGGGGAAATGTTGCATGTTAGTGATTGTTTAGTCAAAAAGCCACTTAGTGGAAAAAGTGCAATGTCAATGATAAATTGGAACATAAAATCAGCTGAATGGAAAATGTGCATGCATAGTTCAACATTAATGAGAAATTATAGTTTGAAAATCACCTAAATGATCTAGGTAGACTCTTTTTATTTAAGTTGCAAAACTCAATATCAAAATAGCCTATAAAGTGGCAATCCATCAGGCACATGCCTAGCCATGTAAGTGTCAAAGTGTCAATTAAAAAAGAGACAAAAGGTACTCTCAAGACCCAGAGTGCGCCCCTAAGAGGTCAAATGTCATAAGTGTTAATTGAGAAAAAGTGCAAGGAGATTCCCAGGTTCATGCCTAGACACATAGTGCTGAAATGTCAAGTTGAATCTAGATGCACAAGCAAGGTTACATGCAGTTTCTAGGACGGGGACGACAAGGGACAGGGGGACAAGTTTGTTTGCTCGCTGGGGTAAACTTAGTATTGCACAGGCATAGTACAGGAAATATAATAAACACAGAATATATTAGAGAATAATAAATACTTTCATTAATCATTCCAGACTGGCAAGTACGTTTACATCATAATGATAATACAATGATATCCCATGTCCATCCTTCGAGAGGGTATATAAACTACCCAAAGGGCCATGACCAAAACGTCGTGACGTAACTGTCTAACCTCTCGGTCACTAACGACCGATGCTAACATAATACTTTATTAATATAATAACCGGTACATTCAAATATCTCGACAACATCATCCCCCCCAAAAAAACAAGTCGTCTCCGACGACTTACAACAACAGGGAGATGAAATACACTACATAGAATAAGAAAATCACTGAAGAGAAAGGGCGGAGGGGCGTCCTTAAAAAAGCTGAAGTGCCGCCCTCCCCATCAATGTTGCTTCCAGTGGGTCTTTTCCGTCACATCACATTCCTCCCATGCCTGCACCAAACGTGTCTCCAAAACATATTTTTCAGTTGTAGCCTCCAATAACTCTTGTTCAACCAATACTGTCTTCCAACTCCTGGGTACGCTGAGCCAAGTGTCGCTCTACTGACTCCAACCGGGTGGTCAGCTCCTCCCAAGCTCTCTATGCATCCATCGAGACAGCCTCACGTCCAGCCAACACCTACTCCGAGTGCCTCAAAGCGTAGTACCCCTCTCAAAAGGCTTGCTCTAGTGCTCTCTCCACCTCCGGCATGCAGACACTCCATGCCTGTAGCAGCTTCGGGTCTCATCAATTGGTCACACTCTCCAAAGGCTAACAACTGAATAATTCCCTCATGTCGTTTTGATGCCCCAACTCATATTTGTAGTGTACCTCAAAAGACAATGGGGATCTAGGGGGCAACGCCCCCAGTGGGGTCGAGGGGCAGCACCCCCGCGAGGTCCTGGGGTAGCGCCCCCGCCGCCAAGACCAAATTAGCACCCTCAAACCCACACAAAAGTCCATGGAACACACCATTTTTGTGATTTTCTTTTGATGCCATACTCTTTTCCGCTAGGCGCTTATGTTTTCCTCACTACCTGCTTATGTCCTTCCCTTTGGTAGCATACGCTATGCACTGTGAACTATTTTTTATTTGTCGTCGTTTTTTTTTGTTTGTTTACCGAACCTTCCTCTTGCTGCTACCAGTCCTTGCCGTAAATAACCTACACATCTCCTTGATCTCTCTTAGCTGTACGAAAAATAATCTTCACAACTTGTGACCGTACAGAGTGCAAACAATGATGCTATTTATTACCTCCTTCTAACCGTACAGTCGTGTGATCTCGTGCTGCCGTATGGACGCGTGACTGATTGCTTCCTGGAGTACGACGGTTTTTCCTCTTTACCGTATTGTGCTTCCTTCTACCGCATGGTTGCTTTATCTCTTTGCATTGTACGACACTTATCTTCTAATGCTGAGTTTTTCCGTACTGTCGTACGATAGGAATGTTTTTACTTCCTCCTTTCTGTCGTACACAGCATGCGTTTACTTCCTTCTGTTTCTACCGTACGACAAGGGTCTCTCGTGCGTACGGCATTGATGTTGACTCTTCCCATACGGCCGGATGGCACAATCGAAAGTTATGCACGTGATGTTGCTTCCGTACGGTGGCCAAAGGATCTTAATCGACACTTTATTTCTTTTTGCTATACGGTGCTTGGTCAGTATGGTTATTAGATGCCATATGACCACATCGCCCATACGGTGCTTTCCATGTTTTGTGCCTTTTGCCGTACGGTCGTACGACCATACGGTCTTTCTTTTCTTCTTTTTTTTTTGCTTACCGTACGATCATTCGGCCATTAGCCATACGTTGTTTTAAATTTTATTTTTTTTAATTTTAATTTTTTTTAAATTTTTTTTTTTTTGTTTATAATTTTTTTATTTTATCATTGTCCGGATGCTTCTCCGGTCACCCATACAGACGGCTCTTGGGTCGCCCTAACCTCTCGAGTCTATTTCCATCCTTTCAAGTGCTCTGTCCCTCCTCTCGGGTCCATCCTCTCTGGGTAAGGTTTCAATTTGGACTCGTTGATGGCGTCATGTATCCGCAGTTTGTCGAGAGTCCACAACTTGACAGCCCCGTCGTAGCCGACTTCCCGAAATTTTCTTGGCTTAATCTCATTGTGCAGCCGTTCCCTCAAGCTTTCCCTGTCGCCGAGTCTGTTTTCAATGGTGATCCACAGGCTTGGAACCATAAATCCTACAGGGACCACGGTCTCTTGCCCGTACATAAGGAGAATAAAGATTTTCAAGGTTGCGGTCTTCCACACAAGATTCCAATGGTCGCCCACATGAATGATCTTAGGTTCCTCTTCCTTGCCAAGATTCATTGATTTGATAGACGACTCCTTATACTTCATGGGGTTTCGCTCATCAAATTTGTGCGTCGGGACTTTGCTTACTTTTGCATCCCCTTCTTTGTATTCACGATACTCCGGGGGAAATGTTTCCGGCTCCTCCTCAATACTTAGTATATTGCATGCTGGTCGGAAGAGTTGGTAATCCTCTATTTGCCAGTGGAAGAGACCGTTCAGTGAATCTGCATCATCCTCTGAGTATTCTCCCAATCTTAGCACGCCTTCACTATTCGGTTCCATTTCATCCCTTCATCGCTTCCATCGTTTTCTCCTTTGGAGTTAGATTCGGAGGAGGAAGCTATCTCCTCACTCACCAACTGGGTACGGAGATCAATTGTGAACTTTTTTCCTCCACTCTCCATCGAGAGGGTATTCCTTTTCCAATTATGGTTCGCTTTGGCTGTTACTAACCATCCTCTACCCAGTATGGCGTCATAGCCTTTCTGCTTCAGTGGAATGAGGACAAAGTCAAGTACAAACGGTTGTGTACCGACAATGACCGGTTGTGCCATCAGCGTCCAAGTGGTTTGATACCTTGCTGATTTGCACCCAGTAAGTTGAAGGTTGGTGGCCACAAGGTGGGCTTTCCTAGTTTTTTCCACATTGCCTCCGGAAGGACGTTCACTCTTGACCCTCCGTCCACTATAGTGTTTGTTAGGATGGTGCCAAGGATGCCCATCTCGACGACTGTTGGATACCTTCCGCTGTTTACAGCAAGTATCATTGGGTCCATTGCAGACCCTCCGGGGATGTCCGTACGTGTGGTATTTGGCTGTGTGGCCAAGTTTTCCAACAGTGTCATTCCCAAGTGAGGCATGGTGTGCAGGAGGTCTTGGAGTTTCACTGGTACCTCTAATTGTAACATTTGTCTCAGAATGTTTAGTTCTTCATCCCTCTGGCCCAAGGTCGTGGCCATCTCCCGTGTTTCTTTCTGTGCTTTCATCGTCTTCTCTATTTCTTCCTTACCCTCCCATGCCCCTTGTTTTGCTTGTGATCGGGTGATGGCTAGTACCCCCTCGTCACTTCTTGTTCCCTCAATATTGAGCAAGTTGACCCCGGATTTTGGGCAATTGGCATCCTCGTGGTTGCCAGGACCACACTAGCGGCAGAGCTTCTGCGGGGCCTCGCCCATGTCGCAGTCCCTTGCAAAGTGGCCCCACTGATTGCAAGCTCGGCACTGGATCATCGACCGACCCTTGGAGTCATATTGTATTCGACTCGTGTTGGTGTTGTTATTGCCCCTTCCGCCACCGCGTCTATTGCCTCCGTACCCGCCGGAGGATGCATTATTGTTAGTCTCTGCCCCCGATGTAGATGGTTGCTCTTGAGTATATAACACTTGTTGATTCCTCACCTTCATGTTGTATGGGCATTCCTTGGTGGAATGGCCCATGATCTGGCAAATGTCACAAAATGTCTTTTTGGGACACGACCCCGTTGTATGGCTGCTCGCCTTGCAGTCTGTACACCATATGTCAACTTCCCCCTTGCTGGTACCCCCTTTCATGGTCTTGAACTCCTTCATCATTCTCTCCATGTCCTTTTGGAGTGCCTTGACTTTCCCTTCGACTCGCCATCACTGCCACTGTCATCGTCCAAAGTGTCATCTTCATCGAAGAGGACTTGCTTCTTTTCTTCTTGGAGGTCTTCTGTTCGCTCTCCAAGTCCATCGCCCGATTATAGGTGTCTACGTATGAGGTGGGGGGCACTATCTTCATTTTCCTACATAGGTTAGATTTCAGGCCCTCCAAGAACCATCTTTTCTTCAGGCCATCCGATGGCTGGCTATCCATTTTTCCAACTAGCTTCTTCAGTCGGCAACTGTAAGCCCGCATAGTCTCTTTCTTACCTTGTTTGGTATTGTATATCTTGGAAACAATTTCATTGTCATCCCTTAGGAGCCGAAACTCCTTCTGGAATTCTATCTTGAGTTCGTCCCAAGTGGTCACCTTTGTTTTGTCCACATTGGAGTACCAGTCGATGGCTACCCCTCTCAGTGTGGCCGGAAACTGTTTTACCCATTCTGCGTGGTCGGCGACTCCATTCGCCGACCAGATTGTCTCGCATGTACGACAATGCCGTACTAGATCTTCCTTCCCATTGCCATGGAATTTTGGCATCTTTTCTTTGTTAGTCGCCATGTTTACTTTTCTAGGTGCTGACTGTGTTTGCAACACCGGTTGTGTTACAGGTTGGGATGGTATTGTTGGCGTCGGTCCTGCGGAATTGTTCGGTACCATACCGCTTGATGTCCCCAAACTACTAGAACTGTCCAAGTTTGGTGGGCTACTATGATCCCCGTGCCCCTCGGTCACTTCGACACTCTCGGTGGCAATGGTATCCTGAGCCTCCCTCCGTGCAGCTTCCTCTTCTTCCTTCCTTCGGGCTTCTCTTGCTTCCGTTCGTGGGGTTAAGGTTAAGGACCCGAACAAGCTCCTTGTTTCCTCCAGGCGGTCCTCGTCACTTCTTCCAGCCTCTCGGTTAGATTCATCCAGACGCTCACCTTCACTTACTCCCTTCGGTAGTCCTTCGGCGTGTCTTCTGAATCTCTCCCTTCACTCGGCTTGCTGCTGTGCGAGTACGGCAA
Organism: Chamaecyparis obtusa; assembly: GCA_027943335.1. NCBI lineage: Eukaryota > Viridiplantae > Streptophyta > Pinopsida > Cupressales > Cupressaceae > Chamaecyparis > Chamaecyparis obtusa. The sequence continues at coordinate 559,467 of BSBK01004301.1, read as the reverse complement.
TTCTAGCGGCTTGTTCTTCTTCGAGTTCCTTCTTTAAATTTCTATTTTTATTCAATTGATTAGGCATAAATTCTATTCAATGATTCCGTCCTCATTTGTCCTCACATTGATATTCTCATCCAATGGTATTCCCATCCGTCCACTCATACCATCACTTGCCAAATTCGTTTGGCAGCGGCGCCAGATGTTTGCTTGCTGGGGTAAACTTAGTATTGCACAGGCATAGTATAGGAAATATAATAAACACAGAATATATCAGAGAATAATAAATACTTTCATTAATCATTCCAGACTGGCAAGTACATTTACATCATAATGATAATACAATGATATCCCGTGTCCATCCTCCGAGAGGGTATATAAACTACCCAAAGGGCCACAACCAAAACGTCGTGACGTAATTGTCTAACCTCTCGGTCACTAATGACCGATGCTAACATAATACTTTATTAATATAATAACCGGTACATTCAAATATCCCAACAACAAAGTTTCTAGAATGGAAAATTCTTTTTCTACGTTTGGGGATGGCAAGGTGATGACAAAGGGGATGACTATATAAAATATAGGGAAAATTTAAAATATATAGGGAGATTTGCATATATAAATTACTTTCATATGAAAACATGGATAAAGCATGTCATTTAAACATCATAGAGCCTTGACATACAACATTTCTATAGTCAAAACTTAATATGCATTCATAATTCGAAATTCATTGTCAATATGCATGTGATATTAAAATAAATACAAAATGCCAAAAGGCTACACTACTGCCATATAGTTTCATATTCAATTATGATATAAAAATCAAAATACGAAAAAACAAAGCATACTGCTGCTCCTATTCTGCGTCTGCCAACACTCCATCAAAATCAGAGTCCTCCTCTAAGTCACTGTCATTGTCATGCTCCACCACATCCAACAGAACCTCAACCAATCTTGGTTTTGTCTCCTTCTCATCAACTTGGGCTACATTTTCAGGATCAACATTCCACCATAAAGATGGAGAATGCTGACACTCCAGAGTCTGATGATCCTAAAGTTGAGAGCACTATAATCTTTGTACTATACTAGGTGTTAGATCAGTCTCTTGTAGATTTGAATATAACTGTCATTTTTTACTTATAACATTTGGCATTTGTGTTTAAGTCTATTTGATTCTTTTATGCTTGTATTTGTCCAGTCTATGCTTTTGACTCAACAACTTAAGCAAGTAATTTTAGGATTTATTTTCAATCAGATAGCTTAAAATTATTATCCTTAAGATGAAGAGTTTCAGCTGTTCACTCTAGGTGAATCCAAAAAGATGCTTTTCATTTTATTCAACATCAGTGTGAATCACACTAGAATACAACTATAAAGATTGTATTTTAAGTGCATATTGTTCATAGTAAATTAATTTTTGTTGTACAACGATCTTCCCCTTCTAATTCAGAAAGTGGTTCAACCACACATTTATTCCATTTTGTGTCACGATGAAAGGTGGGAGTTAAAACACTAACATGAAGATTCACCAAGCAACCTTAGTAACTTGAATGACTCCTTCCTCAAAATTTGTGAAGTTGGTGTTGTAAACCTTGTCCATCATGAATATATATTACAAAACAATTCATCAATTCTTTGAATGTAAGAGTGAAGAAAATGAAAAGGTCTTTTACAGTGATTACTCCAGATGCTTGAAGAAAGAAAACAAGTGTTGATCCTCGAATTCAAGTGAAATTTGGAGAGTCTATCACCAACAATCAATAAGATGCACAAAAACTTGCTGCATTGGCATCTTCTATATTTTGAAGGTGAAAACTGATTTATCAATGTAGAGAGTGTGCTTTTGAGTCCTTGCAGTTCTTTTTATAATTTGATGTTCATTTTGTCACCTTATTGATTTTTTTTTCTCTAAACACGCTTCTGAGCCTCCTGGTCTGACTTGTCTATGTTTTCTCATTAAAAGTTTTACACTCAATACTCTTAGGAGCACTTGAGATTTTAGAAGCAATCTTAGTGACTTTGCAAGTTGATTTGTGTGCCCTCTTTCTAAGACGTCAATTTTAGTGTGATTGAGTATACGTCCAAAATATGCATCTATTTTAGATTAATATTGATATTTGTTTGGTCACAATCACTTATCTGTCACTTTATCCTTGGGCATGATTTATGTATGTTGATTATGCAGGGTTAAAACTGCACCTCACTAATCACTTCAAAAGCACTCAGATTTTCTTGCAAAAATCATATTTTTTTTATATTTAGGTACAATTTTGTGGCTGCAATCTCAACCCAAATATACACCAATACTTCATGTTGGAATCATCTAGATTCAGTCAGAGTTTCTTCTTGTCATTCGCAAGATGAAAGTGTGCTGATTTTATAATATGTTGAAAGAGTCTTTAAGCATTGTTACTACGAGAAAAGTTTGTTAGAAGAAGTTATTTTAAGCATTTGCCGATTCAGCCCTTCTCTGTATCCAAATCCCAGCCACCTTCTGTTAGGAACTTATTCAGAATATGCAACTAGGAGTAACTGCAAGTTCAATAGTTTGTAGTATTCGACCATGACATGACATCTTTATGACTTGTCTCTAAAACATAAATATTGATTTAGACTTGATATTCAAATGTTGATATATTGATGACAAAAATGGTCAATTAACAGAAACATTGAATTTTGGATGCATGCAGCATATCCACAATCATTAGGGTTTAGTGGCTTCTTCAAAGAGTTTTCCATGGGAGTAAATAACCACTATGAGGAGTCAACCATTAGACTGACTATTCTTTAGCTCATGGTCGCTTGAGTCACAACTAGTTTTTGTCATTTTCAGAAGATCTGATCAGAGATATTGTATTTTGGTCCTTCTAGAGGATCTATGCATATGTATATGCTTTTATCAGAGATCTGTTTGAACATTTCTAATTTTAGTTGAGGTATTTAAGGGCAAGTTTGAATTTCAAGGTTTTCTTTGTGTGCAAGTAAACTATTCCAAGCATATTATTTTTAGTTGCTTTTATTTATATTTCATGTGAAGTTTTGCAGACACTTGGAAATTAATAATTTTTGCAATTAGATTCCAGCCAATGGTAATTTTTATGCCTATTTCTGTTGAGATTACCACTCAAGATGTCTTGTGTAATCTTGTGTTTATTCATTTGTGAAATCTAAGTCTGCTTGAAAATTGCAGGCTTTGTATTACAAGGTTTATTGTAGCATTTTATGTTATAGCATCTACTTGGTTTTCTATTGTGCTTGTTGTTTTCAATCTGAGTCCTGTTTCGTATTCAAGCATTGTGTCTTCTTCTATCTAGAGAGAGAAGTTCTTGTCAAGTATTGTAGGTGTATATGTTCAAGAAAAGATATAAAATTTCTGATCTTGAATAGAATGGCTGAAAACCCTTATGCTTCTGCTTGATAACTAAAAATATATGCAATCACTTTAGTTTGTTTGCAATGAATTAAAAAGTTAGAGGTCCTTCTGTTAGGTTCTAATATTTTGTTTTTGTTTTTTGTTACAAGGAGCTTTATCTACTAATTTGAAGAAAGGCTTATCCTTGCACATTGTTTTGATTTATGTTGTCTTGAAAGGGATCAATTAAAATGCTAACAAGTATTTTGAAATTGTGAAACTTATGGGCTTACATTCAAAATTCTACTATAAATCATGAACCATATTAATTGTAATGTCCCCATTTTCGTGAGCTTCAGCTTTCAGAGGATTAGCCCATTTACTGACCCTCATAGGCTAATGGAGTTGTTTAGAGGGGCCAGTTTGGGCATCACACAACTCTTCACGTAGCCGTTGTAAGTGTTTACCTCACCAAATCCTTCATTTGTTCTAAGGCATTGATGTTTAGAGGTTTCTGTTTCCGTTTTGAGGGAGTTACTATTTATAGTAAGTCAGTGGATGATAGAGATGGACCCTTACTATTTTTAGTAAGGCATCTTGGTTAGCAATGATTCTAGTGGCCTACCTCCCGGCGAAGTCAGAATTGATTTGCAATAATTAACAATGGAGTTATAATATTATAATTATTATTAATGTAATAATAAGTAATTATTAAGTGCATATCATTAATTGAATTATGAAGTGACTATAATAAAGTAGGTTTTGGCACCTTCGAGATCCTTTGATTGTGTTAGTTTTTTGTATTTAATACTTTCATGCTTTTGATTGTAATAGGTGCATTTTTTAGTTGAAATTGACATCGTAATGCTTATACTATCATTGATTTTTATATGATAGATAATTTCTAAGGAGGTTAAAGAGGAGTTTTAAAGACGTACCAAGAGGAATGAGGCTCATTCTTATCTCAAGTTAGTTTCTTTCTCAAAGATTGTGTATGTCGCTTTAGAGGTACCAAATCTTAATGTTGTTTTCCCTCTAGAGAAAGGGGACATTTGGGGATATTTTCCTTGGTTTTGTACTTGTAGATGTAGATTATGTTTTGATTTGCATGTGGAGTGGTCTTGTGGATGCAGGGCATGTTTCAATTCATAGATTGAGTGTTGCATTGTGGATGTGGATTATGTCATGGTTATGATGTAGAGTAATGCATTGTGGATAGTGAGTATGTCTCAATTCACATGTAGTGTGGTGTACTTGTAGATAGTGAGTGTGTTTTGATTCACACGAGTGTTGTAATTGTAGAAAGTGAGATTGGGTCAATGGTAGGTATTGATGGATTGTAACACCATCTAGTTATATGTTCAATCTAGTGTATCCTTGATGCTGTGTGATATTCTGGGTTGTTTGAGAATCAATGTTCCTACGTTTGTTTGGAGTGGCGTAATAATGGTGGGGGCAAGAGTAATGTTGGAAATTTGGAATATTCCATATATTCTTAGCAATTTGATAGTTAATATGTAAGTATTTTTAAATAATATTATTAATGTTTTTAGTGGTTAGTTGTGCAGTAATGATGTCTTTTAAGGTGGTTTGCGTGGTTAAATTTCATAAGGGCTTTTATAGAGCCCACAATATCCTCGCTAAACCAATTTTGAACAGTAATATACTATGATTTTGTTGCTGTTGCAAACCTTATGTATTTTATTTTGCAAATTCAATAAATATGTTGTAACATGTCCAAAAGTCAATCAACCCAACCAACTGATTTTTTTGAGTTTCATGATCCGGGTTTGGATCATAAACCACTATGATTGTTAGTCCAAGGATTGGGAGGATTAGTTGTATGCCATATGAGACATGGTTGTTTGGGGTTTTTAGTATACGTTACTAGATCCTTATAGAACACATTCGTAACATTAGTTGAAATTGTATCATTTTATCGACACCATTGGCTGGATTTTCCTTTGAAATGCACCATGTTAGTCTTCTCTAGTATAATATTAAATCACAATCCACACCATGCACATAATTTTTCAGCTTTTCCATTGAACATGCTAGTGTTAGAAAAATTTCTAAAAACTCTTTTGACTCACGAGTACTCCCAAGTCAAAATGCTAGGTGAGTTACTTGCCCAAAATCTCTCCAATGTGTTTTAGAAAAATTTGTCGTGATTTATTCCTATGAAACGACTGAGTAAATACGAAAAATTGCAATTTTTTAATTAAAAACTCCTCCAAATTGATATAATTTATTTTTTCTTGCTTGCATTTTAAAAAACATGATTTTCATTGGTGGTAAAGGTTTCAAAGGCCTTAATTCGGGCTTGGCTGCCCCTTGATCCCATTGGGGGCATTGCCCCAAACCCTCACCACGAGGGGCACTACCCCTCTTCATTGGGGTCTCCACTCCCAAATCCCCATTAATTATTGGAATCTGTCAAATAAAAAACTTGATTACAGTGAGAGATGATGGAGGAATTGGGCTATAAATCTTGAGTGTGCCTACTTAGATGTTGTTATTGCACAAGTTGCCAAAAATTACTCTAGATGAGGTAACTTCTACAAAGGACTAATGGAGGTGGCACTGTAATTCATTTAGAGTTGAACTTGTTTTCTGGTCTAGGGTATGCATTAAATTCTAATTTGATTTATATATGATTGATATTAGTAATATGCACAATAAATTTAGTAGTATATGTTTTTGAAGAATATTTTTAAACACTTAAGTATATAAAATGTTCGATAAAATTGCCTAGTTTAAAATTTTTTTGGGCCTGCCAAGTTATCACCAAGTCCAAGTTTTTCAACTATGGAACATACAACAGCCATAGGTGGCAGACTAGCCTTATGTTAAGAAAAACTTTTCTTCAAAGGTGTCACTTTCTTTCTGTTATTATTGGGTTCTGACCTCACTTGGGGGAATTTGATGTCTGTAGTGGAAAATTTAATTCTCAGGTGAAGAGACCTAAGTGAATTGTTTATGCTTTAGCCTTCACCACTTGACATCAAATGCTTAAAACTTTAATTTACTCTAATGCAATAAGTGCTAGGAATTTTGTTCCTATTTGGTAACAGCTTCTTTATATGTACTATATAACATCCATATTCTCAATAATTGCAAACTTTCTCAAAGATAAACCATTTCTTTGGGCTTTTAGGATTCTTCTTTTTTTCAGGGAAACTATTATGGTGGTTAAACTATCTAATGCATTAATCTTGAATATAAGGATGGTTCAAAATTACATATTTTTTGATATGCGTTAATTGGAATATATTCATTTAGATGCTTTATTAATTCTGGAATCTCTGACTCGAGTAATTTACAGGTGCATATTTCATGAATTCATCAACGCCAGGACTTCCTCCAATCCCTGGATCATCACTTCACAATTCCATTCCTGGCGTGGCCTCAAAATTACTTGATGATACTCTGAGATATATTTCACCACCTTTGGCATCTTTCATAATTCAGTTGCCAGTTGGTGATGGTGAGTTTGGGATAACCTTAAATATCCTTCTAAGGAATATGCTGATACTTCATTTGTCATTACTAAGGCATCATGTGTGTGGTTGGAAACAACTCATTTGATATGAGATAAATATCCTTTTCACATTACTATTGTTCCATTTAATCATGTGTTTTCTTCATATAATTACTGGATATCTTGATTTCTAATTGATTTAGAATCAAATCTATGATGAGGCTGAAATTTTGCAAGGTATAATAATGCACAAATATAGGGAATGCATAACTAAATTTTATCTTTATGAAGCAATACAACTGCTGCTAATTGAATTCTTCTTCAGCCTCATCAGTTTTCCACCAAATGTTGATGACACAAAATATTGAAAGAATTTACAATGGATTGTCGAAAACTATCTTCTCCATTTTTTTTATAGCTCAGACTCAGTCTACACTTGACAGAGAATTAATCAACTGCATCTTAAGAACATGGATGATACTTTGCAAGAAATTGTTAGATATAATATTGTTGGCTAAATATTTTGTAGATAGTCGTAGACACACTACTTGAAAAATGAAATATTTAGGCATAGTGTGTGAGAAATAATCTCTCCTCTCAACTTAGGGGAGGCACCCTTCTTATTGCAACTAATTCAACTAACACTTAACAAGAAACTCAAATCTAATCTAAATTGGGTGTTTCACGTATCACTTCCTCTTTCTTCAGGAAGGATTTCACTTTCACAAAGATAAACTTTTATAATTTCGCCTTTAAGAACTAGTTGGAGCAATAATACCAATAAACTTAAAATTAACCGAAAGATTAATTGTTAAGCGTACCAGTTAACTATAAACTAAGGAATATATATAAGTTCACAGACTTATACACTATCCTAAAGATATTTTAAACTATAAAGCAGCAATATGACAAGCACAAAGACTTAAACACATGAAGTTTTTTCCTATTCTTAGTAACGGTATGAACCACAGCTCAAAGACTACGTATTCACTTTCAACTAACTCAAATTGATAATTATAGCACAAAGTCTACACAAAATCAGATTCAAGGGTCTCTTTTTAACAACACAAATAATTCCACAAATCTCCTCAACTCAAAGATTGAAAAACACTTGCTTTTTATTCTCTCAAAAATCAGCTTGCACAAATTAAAGCAAAGTTGAACTTGCACAATTTCTCCAGAGTTTTTTTGCAATGCATAAAGATAAATATTTACAATGAGCCCTCTTGTATTTATAGGAGAGAGGCTATGAGAAAAATATGGAAAACTAACTACCTAAGGTTGACTTATTCAACATTACAGTCCTCTGTAATGTGATTACATGTAGCAAGATATGTAATTGCAAATTTATGCTTTACATGTATTTTGTCAAACTAAAAATAACAGTGCATATCTAAAATCCTAGAAAGCAATGAGAAACCTATTTGAATGCCTAAAGCACTCTTCTTTTCAATCTTCTTCATTAAGTGCCATGAAAACCCGAAACTTGTGAATACTCTCTTGAATTTCATTCAGATTTGGCACAATGGTATTGTCTGCAACCACAGTTGTCTTGAGAATTGTATCTGAGCATCTGGAAATTGCGGCATCACTTTCCTCAAGAATAGTTTGAAGAAGATTGAGTGAATTTTGATGATCCGCGAGCTTGTGAATGGAAGCCAATGTAAAATGATCCACCTCAAGCTCAAGATGAACCATTAACAGGAATTCTGAGACTGTATCATCTTCCGTCATCACCTTTTGATCATTATTTACCAATGTGCATGAAATCTTCATAAATTGAGTAGCAATTTCTTGCTCTTTTTCAGCACACGTCTTTATGGCTACCTCTAGATCTTCTACAAGGTTTTCAATGACTTGGCCTCTATTCACCAATAGCTCTTTAGATCTAATGTAGTTCTCACGAGAAGGTATTACCCCATTCTCGCATAGCATCTCCAATTTTAGATCTGAAAACTTATTCCAAATTTCCAAATCTTTTCCAAGTGACTCCAAGTTTTGACTGAAATTTCTTAAAACTTCATTCAACTGAGATGTCACCATTCTGGCATAAGTAATCATTTGGAGTGCTCTTTTTATCAACTCTGTTCCTTCTGCCATCATTTGGTTCACCCATGTATTAATGGCTGTAGCCATTTCTCCAGCTCTCTCAACCTGTTTAACAGATTCTTCTGCAATAGAAGACGCTAGTGGATCAACCTGCTCTGAAACTCTAGTAACCTTTCGAATTACTGCCATGAGTAATTCATTATGTTCCTTGAGCTGATTTTTCTTCCTTTTAAGCTCATCGCACTCCTGTGCTAGCAATGCGACAGACTCTTGAGCATCGTTGATCAATCCAGCATGTGTCTGTTTGCCCAAATCTAACCTGGTGATTTTAAAATCAGCCAACTGCATCTCATCATGGGGTTTTTCTATAAGAGGTTCCGCAATCTCCACATATTTAGTTTTATTCTTGTCCATTCTAACCCTTGAAACCATTTTGGCTCTCTTAATACCCTTGGCCTTAACCTGTTTCAGTTGGTCAAAGTCAAAAAAAAATTGGTAAAACTTCCTGCTTCTTTCTCTTTGGAACAGCAGCACTGAGCCACGAAGGAAGATCAAATAAAATAGCAGGAGTTTCTTTAGACGTAACTTGTGATATGTTAGATTGAGTACATGTTGTGATGCTTACAATGGCTGGTGCCTCAGTTTGTATAGCAGTAGGAGTAGGTCTTGTAGTGACATGTGACATTGATTTTGACATGAACCTGTCAAAGTCACTAAGAGAAGAATATCCTTCCATTGAAGGAATCATGGGTGTATCTGAGGGAGAAACATAAGAGAAAACACCGACCATGTTGTCATGTGGCATATTTGGAACAGGAGGAGTCAATACTGTTGAAAATGAATCAACATCAGAATCAATCATGAAACTAGGTGCATCTGCAAGAATGAAATCTTGTGTAGTCTCCGCAGGGGTAGATCATGTATCCGGTATTTCTAGAGGTACTTGTACTTCATCCTCTCGTTGATCATCTTCAAATTCAAGATTTTCTTGTATTACCACCTTTTCTTTACCTGAACTTTCTTGGGTTTTCTCCTTTGATTTCAATTTCAATTTTACTGTGGTCCCTGAAGAAGATGCATTATCTTTGCTCTTAACTTTCACTTCTGATTTCCAGCCCACAGGTCCAATTGTATCATCATCTGATCTTGATTTAAATCTTTTCATCTTAATACCATAACGCTTGAGCCAAGCGTGAGTATTAGCCATGATTGACTGAAATCTGTCGGTTATGGAGAAATTTTCTTTTAACGACCATTGGATTGAAGGGAGGTCCTGAGATGCAACCTTTGCTACCTGGTATTCTAGATCTAATATGTCTCCATCATCTTTCATTCCTTCAGGAATGTCAGCAAGATGCATATCAATGATTTGTTCTAAGGATAACCTACTATAGTCCATCCTTTTGATATCCTTATCTGTACGAAGATCTATCCAAACATTTTCAATACAATGAACATGAGTAAAAGATCTTCTGATTTTATCCCTCATGCCTCGATAATCAAAATCAGCTCTGATCTTGAACCTTTTCAGTTTGATCTCCTGCAATTCAGTTTCCATTGCTTTAGCCTTTACTGTGGAAGTAAGTGAATACCTACCAATTACCAAGGGATGCTGAGTAGAAATTGCAAATCCGGTTTTATGAGATGTAGATTGTTTAGCATGTACATACATTAGCTGTCTTCCCAACTCCATTAGAACAATCTTATCAGTCGGATACCTTGGCAACATGTAAGGATGATCGTCAAAACATCCGACTCTCATGTAGGTGAAAGTCGGAAACTGTAAGAACATACATCCATATTCATTTACTTTCCTCCATGCTGCCTCTGAAACCCTTCTATTCTCAAGTGTTTTATGAAACAAACACATGAAATTTCCGAAGAAAGCATCCTGAAGTCTACGATAATGATGTCTCCCTATAACCATGGGTAATTGACTATAGTACCCCCATACTAGCAACTTGCTTCTGTCTCCTTCATAGGATAACCCTAGTAATGCTCGGAAGGATGCAGCAATGTACACAAGATATGAATTCATATAAAATTTATGAGTGGTAGGTACCTCTGTCAATTGCTCACACAATGAATCACTGATCAATTCTGCCCAGAAAATCTTTTACTTTCCTTTTTTGACGATAGCAATATACTGAAACATCCAAGGCTCGAAAACATTGGACTTCTTCAACCCCCGCATTCTGCCAAGAAGAGTAATCATATCATTGATATCTTCTTTGAACTCAGTTCTGTACAAAGTTGCAGGCCATCAGGTTGAGATTGATTGCCTCGGTTTAACGAACCAAACAGTATTGATCTCTCTTTTGCAGTCATCTTCCATTTTATTGTAGTACTCTAAAGCCTTCTCATGGGTAATATCTGCATATACCAGAGCGGAAGGAACATGGAAAACTTTGTCAATGGCTTCTGCATCTAACCTGATAACAATCTGACCTTTAGAATCCTTGATTGTCCGGGTTTCTTTGTCAAAATGTGCTGCACATGCCATAATGAACTCGGGTTCCAATATTGCTACAGGAAAAGTTGAGAGTAGGTGTATATGACTTTTGAGAATTTTCTGCATTTCATCCTTTAGATTTGCAACCTCTGTTCTTTTAACAAATTCAGTCATATCCACGTGCCCAACTTCCGTATCTTTGATCTCATCCAGATTTGAAACCACTGAGGTAGGAACAACAGAAGTCAAGTATTTATGAAATTTGAATTTCATTATTTTCCCAGGTGTAGTGGTTGGCTCTTCTGTCATCTGATGAACACCTGTTTTATCAAGATGAAAAGATCAAAATAATGCAACGTAGGAAAGTGTTGACATTAAGGTTCACTCCGATTTTGAAACTGGATAAAGCAAAAGTGGAAAACATTGTATTTCGGGGATTTTTGGGTAAACTGCAAATTTGACTGCATGTAGTTCAACTTGCAACATTTTATGTAGTTGGACCCAAAAAGTTCCTACTACAAGGGAAAAACATAGGACTTTAAGTGAAATCGGGGTTTTTGGACCCAACTGCACTTAGGATTGCATGTGTAGTTGCATATGTAGTTCGTTTTGCAATCGGGTCAAAAATCCCCGATTTGCACTTGGAATTGCTTTTTCAACTTGGGTATTGTATGAGATTTTAGATGCAATTGCGCATTTGACTGCATGTAACAGTACATGCAGTTGGTGTAAAAATCTCCGATTTGGGAAAACTTAGAGTGGAGATTTCCGGGGTAGTTTCACTTTTGATTACATGTAACAGCACATGTAATGGGTCTCAAAAATCTTGATTTTGGAATTATATATTAGAATAATATTTGTGTTTCTTATTAATGCTCACTATTGTATCTTATTGTATCTCTGTAAATATTAGAATGTTTCTAATATTTAGGTGTAGTCTAGAATAGAATGTTTCTATTCTATTCGACTCTCCTCTTTGTATATATAGATCATTTGATCTATGATTAATCAGTCAAGTATTCTGCTATTTACGTTTGTAACATGGTATCAGAGCCATTATAAGGAATTTTTTGAAAACCTTTATAATTTCGTGACTGAAATTTTCAAAATTCTTTGGGTCTGTTTTCTTTCGAAATTTTTTGAAAATCTGGGCATAGTCTTTTCTGAGTGCAGTTTATGGTGTCTTTCTTGCACAAATAGTGCCGTTTTTTACTTCACAATCCAAAAACGACTTCATTGGTGGAAGCCAACAGTGTTTTGTTTCACAAATCTGCCATTATTATCAACAAATCTAAGTTTTTTTCAAGCTTTTTTCAGCCAGTGCCTTTTTTTTTGAAACCCTAATTTTTGGGCTCGGAAATTTTTTTGATTACAGATTCTTGGTGGGTTTTTCGAGATCTCAAATGGGTTGTCAGATTTTTCTAGGTGCCTCGATTTTCAAGCCAACGGATCCGGATTCCGACATCATATTATTTCTAGGCTTTTCGAGCTCTCTTCTGGGTACTTCTCCACTTTTTCTGGGTCTTTCATTTTCTGACCTCAAAGTTTGTGCCATTTGAGATATTCACATATTATGAGCATCTGTATCAGCAGCATCAAAAGTCAGACTCAATTAAAAAGCAAGCCAATGCTGCCCAGCACTCAGAGCAGAAAGAATCTATCTACCATGCCTTTATGGCTAGCATACCTGCAGATCATGTGAAATCTTTTGCCTGGTACATAGATTCCGGTGCCTCCCAACATTTCACTCACAAGCGTGATTGGTTTGTTGAATTCACTCCCTATTCTAACTCAGTAATCTTTGGAGGCGGCGAAGAATACAATATTGTCGGCAAGGGCCATGTTCAGATTCAATTCGGAGGAAGAAGACTCATGTTCCTCAATGTATGTTATGTTCCTGGCATGAAACATAATCTTCTGTTTGTTAGTCAGATTATGAAGCACTCCCCTCAGTTGGATGTCGTTTTCAGTGGAAATAAGTGTTCGATTATTGATCGTGCTTCTCACACTACACTTGTTGTCAGTCTTGAGGATCATGGTATTTATAGGCTTGTAGATTCAGGCAATTCCCTTGAGCGTGCCTTCATCGCCAAATCATCTGCTCTCAACAGCCTCTGGCATCAGCGATACAGTCACCTGAACATTCAGTATCTAGCACAACTTGCTTGGGATGATTTAGTCCATGGCCTACCTGATATCCAGACCCAGAACCATCGCGTTTGCGGAGCTTGCCAAGCAGGGAAGCAACATAGGACACCATTTAAGGATGGTGAATCATGGCGGGCATCTAAAGTACTCTAGCTGGTCCACACTGATGTATGTGGTCCTATGAATACTCCTTCTGTTACTGGGAACAGGTACTTCTTACTCTTTGTGGATGATTTCAGTCGCAAAACGTGGATATATTTTCTTAAGCAAAAATCAGATGCTTTTCTTGTATTTCAGCAGTTTAAAGCCCTAGTAGAAAAAGAGTCTGGTTCCCCTATCCGTACTCTTAGGACCGATAATGGGGGGGAATTCTATTCTTCTGCTTTCTTTGCCTTCTGTACTACTCATGGCATTAGACGTCAGTTCACCACACCTCACACCCCTCAGCAAAACGGTGTTGTAGAGCATCAAAACCGTACCATCACAGAAATGGCTAGGGCTATGCTAGAACATAGAAATGTTCCCAGAAAATATTGGGCAGAAGTAGTATCCATAGCTGTCTACCTTCTTAACCGGTCACCCACCTTTGCAGTTAAACATAAGACTCCTGAGGAAACATGGTCTGGTCACAAACCTAGGATCAACCATTTGAAAGTTTTTGGCTCTCTAGCATATGTATGGATTCCTGATGCCAAACGCACTAAGTTGGATTCCAAAAGCCAGAAACTCATGTTTACAGGATACAGTCACACACATAAGGCCTACAGACTGATTGATGTAAACACTGATCGTTTAATCTTCAGTCGTGATGTTGTGTTTGATGAGGAACTCGGACCATTTTAGCTCTCTGCCTCCCCGCCGCATTCCGAGATTCAGTCCTCAGCAATCTCTAACTTGGGTCCTTCTATTTTATATGAGTCATCTGATGCTACTGATACACCACCTCAGCCACCTCCAGATAACACAGCTCCTGCTCCTGCTTCTGCTCTTGCTCCTCATCCAGCTATTCCGACAGCATCTGATATTGGCTCCTCTACTCTTCGGCCAAAATGGTGGGCTCAAACGATTCGTGATCTTCGTCCTGATGAACTCATTGAGGGTAGAACCTCCAGAAATAAGAGCATTCAGCACAACACAGTTAATGTTGCTCTTATGGCCAACATCCATAGTATCCCTGAGCCCCAGACATATGCAAAGGCCAAAGGAATTCCAAAATGGGAACAGGCAATGGATGTTGAGCTTCAGAGTCTTCAAAAGAACCACACCTGGGTTCTTTCAGATCTCCCTCCTGGGAAGAAACCCATTAGCTGTAAATGGGTCTATAAGATCAAGTACCATGCAGATGGTACCTTGGACAAATACAAAGCTAGACTTGTTGCTCGAGGATTCACCCAGCGCGAAGGCATTGACTATGAGGAGACCTTTGCCCCGACAACCAAGATGAGCACTATTCGCCTTCTTCTTGCCATTGCAACTCAGTATGGTTGGAAGGTTCATCAGATGGATGTGAAGAGTGCTTTTCTCAATGGTGAATTACAGGAAGAAGTCTACATGATGCAGCCCCCAGGTTTCAAGGTTGCAGGTTCAGAACTAAAAGTATGTAGACTCCAGAAGGCCCTCTATGGTCTTAAACAGGCCCCTTGGGCTTGGTACATAAAGATTGATCAGTACTTGGTTGCTCAGGGATTTCAGCGTAGCCCGTCAGACAGTAATCTGTATATTAAACACTCTGGTAATGATATTCTTTTCCTTGTTGTCTATGTGGATGATTTGATCGTTACTGGGAGTTCAAAACATTTGATTTCAAAAATCAAACAGGATCTGTGCAGAACTTTTGATATGACAGATCTCAGATTGCTTCATTATTGTTTAGGTATTGAAGTTTGGCAGACTGACAACAATATTTTTTTGTCTCAGTCCAAGTATGCCAGAAATTTGCTTGACAAGTTTCGAATGCAGGATTGCAAACCTGCCTCCACTCCTATGGAGACTGGTTTGAAATTGTCCGCACAATCTGATTCTCCTCCTGTAGATGAAACACTCTTCAGGCAACTAGTAGGTAGTCTCATCTACCTTACTGCTACTAGACCTGATCTCAGTTTTGTAGTCAGCTACATCTCACGGTTCATGACGAACCCCAAGACTGATCATTGGATTGTAGCGAAATGTGTGCTGCGCTATGTACATGGTACTTCAGATTATGGTCTTCTTTACACAAGGAGTGCTACTCCTCAGCTCAGTGGATTCACCGATTCCGATTGGGCCGGCTCAGTTGATGACAGGAAATCTACTTCTGGGTATGTGTTCAGTATCGGATCTGCAGCAGTTACCTAGACCAGTAAGAAGCAATAGGCACGGGCACTCTCCTCTACAGAAGCAGAATATAGAGGCGCTGTCAAGGCAGCTTGTGAAGCAGTTTGGCTCCGTCAGATGCTTGTAGATATGCATATTCCTCAAGCAGGTCCGACTTCTTTGTTTTCAGACAATTAGGGAGTACTCAAACTTGCCAAGAACCCAGTGTTTCATGAACGAACCAAGCACATAGAGCTTCATTGCCATTACATCCGACAGTTAGTAGAAGATGGATCTATTTAGTTACTCTATGTCCCTACCTCAGAGCAGCTAGCAGATATTTTCACAAAACCCCTTGGTCCTGACAAGTTTGTTAAATTCAGGGGATCTATTGGTGTAGTAAATAGATTGAGCATTAAGGGGGGGTATTAGAATAATATTTGTGTTTCTTATTAATGCTCACTATTGTATCTTATTGTATCTCTGTAAATATTAGAATGTTTCTAATATTTAGGTGTAGTCTAGAATAGAATGTTTCTATTCTATTCGACTCTCCTCTTTGTATATATAGATCATTTGATCTATGATTAATCAGTCAAGTATTCTGCCATTTACGTTTGTAACATTATAGTGAATTTGGGCAAAAATGTAATCGGGGATTTTTAAGGTGACTACATATTGCATTACATGTAAAATGACGTGCAATGAAATATGTAATAGATATGAAAAATCCCGAAATATGAAATGGAATTTTTGGAGGGAATGAAACATTGGGTGGTAAAAATGAGAGGTACTGATTTTGGTAAGGTACATGTAATTACGTCCAAATAGCATTACAAATTTTATTTCATAGAAATAAAATGAAAGGGAACTTCATTCTTTTCAAGGTGAATTTTTTTAGCTATGACTGCAAATTATAGGCGATTTGATTTCTCATACTGTATAAAGAAGATTGAAATCTGCAACTTTCCTTTTGCAGATTTAAAGCTTTGAAATGTAAGGCCATGACAGAAATTTGGAAAAGAACTTGTATTTTTGTCAACACAAATCCAATGTTGATTTCTCATAAACTAGACTGTGGAGATATGTACAGCAAAAACCCGTTTTTTGACAGAAATATATAAAAACCTAGACGTGACTAAAGAAAATAAAAAAAACGTTTGCAAAAAAGAAGCAATAACAAACACAAAAATGAAAAATGATCAAATAAAACCCTAGACGCGATGGTAAATGAAGAGAAATGCTAAAACGTTTTATATTGAATCACGTTTTTATAAAAAACGGAAAAGAAAGCACTGTTTTCTACAAAAAACGATCATTGGATTGAAAAATACAAAGTCGTGAATACCTGGCTTATGCAAAAACGTGAAGGAAGACTGCTCTTCGAAGTTGAATGTGAGCCAAAGACTTGCGCACGAAAAATGACTTGTATCAAAACGTTTTGCAATGTAATAATAAGGCGGAATGAGGGTTTTTAAAACCCCAAAACTTTGCAATTCCCAATCGGCACGGTATTGAACTGAGAGTTTCTCCACACGACACTTAGGATGAACCGGGAGCTTCTCCATTTGGCGCGCTTCTTACATACATGCAACAGAAAAATAAAAGCCCGACCAAAGGTGACTAAAGAATTTTTAATAATATATTATTAAAAATTAAACAACAATAAAATAAAATAAAACTAAAGCAAAAACTAAACTCTAAATAAACATTAAAATTTAATAACTCAAAACTTTAAATAAATTTATTTATTTAATTAAAATACTTAGAGCTTTAAAACCAATTTTAATTTAATCGAGAATACGATTAAATTTTTGTATAGTTGTCATAAATTTTATTAAAACAAAATTTACGACAACAAATATAATCACCAGCTAGAAGATCTAAGAAGGCTTAAAATCAATATTAAATTATTAAGAAAATTACTTTAGGACATTTTCAATGTTTTCTGCCCTAAGCTCAAAATTCATAAATTTTTTATTAGTGTTTCATGATAGCATCGTCTGAACTGTCAGCCACACCAGCAAGAGCAGTTTAATTTGAATATGTAATGTCCCCTTGTTGGGATTGCCCTAAATCTTGCCCAAGCACCTTGTAAATATCAATTCTGCTAACCTTTTCTCTTTGGATACTGATCATTGCTCTCTTGGATGAGTGTCATTGCTCAATGGTTCAATCTTCCTTGATTGATGCCTTGTGGTTTGGGTGAGTAATGATTGATAATTCCTCTTCAATGTGTGTAATGAATTCTCCTTTATACCTTATTGGTAAAAATTTAAAAGGATCACCACCTTTCATAAGAATTAGGTCACCACTTTTCATTATTGCCTTTGAGAGTAATATATTATTTCCCCCAAATTAATATCCCTTCGATCCTCTTTGAATGAAACCTTCTTCCATTTATATTTTCCAATGTGGGGGAGAAGTCACTCCTCTTCATCATGTCTGCCCGTTTGCTAGAGTCATGACCTTGCACAATTGCCATCCTTAAGAAGCACAATCCTTCAACATTGCTTCCCTTTGAAAGAGTCACAACCTTTCATAATTACAACCTTTTGAGAGAGTCCCAACCCTTCATTTCTACCCTTTGGGAGAGTCACAACCTTTCATAATTACAACCCCTTGAAAGAGTCACACCCCTTCATAACTTTTTCCTTTTGAAAGGGTCACTTCCTTATTTTCTTCTGTATTAATTCTTTCTTGATTCACATCTTCCCCTTTCTCTTTCTGCCTTCATATAATTTGAAGTTACTAAATTAGATAAACAATTAACTAGCTTAAAAGCACAATTACTATCACAAGATAAGTTCTTGGAAGTAGCGGTGGTAAACTTAATGAAAATAGAACTTTATTTTTTGAAAGGAAAAAGAAAAGCAATTCTCTTATCCCCCTTTTATATCTCATGTTTGAGGGAGTTTCAACTTTTCATTTCATGTGTTTTGACCATTCTTTAAACTTAACTAAATTATAATAATATTAAATTTTATTTTTATTTATTTATATTATTATTTATTAAGAAATCCTATTTCAACAAGGGGACATTTCAGTCTGCCTTGCCCAACATTGCTTGTCCTCAAGCAATCACAAGCTAGCAAGGGAAAACTTCACATGTATTGAGAAGAGGATAAGAAGCATGCCATGCACATCTATGACCTCAAATGCAATAAATGCATATCTTTTTGGTTCACTCTATAATATATATCAACCAAAAACATGAATCTCATGATGATAGGAATATGTTTATAATAATCATAGACACTTGTGGAGTAGACATATTGGAAATGTTGATATTGTGGGCTTGTCGGCAAATATCTCTTGCATTGGATAAGACATTAAATATATATAGTGTATATATTTCGATATATAAATAATAATATTAAATATATGAGATATTTAATATTCATTGTTTATTAGTAAATTGATTATATATATGATTTATGGTTTAATTTAAGGGACAATTTGGCTGGGTCCAAAGTCGCCCCCCTTGGGATATAATATCTTATCCAGGTCGTCCTCTTGAGGAGGTACTCCCTGCCCATATAAAGGAGAGTCGATTCTTGGAAGAAGCAATATCAAAAACATAACATATATCTTCTCCCAAGAATCAACTATTATGGAGCAGCGATCATTCTAGGGTAAGTTTGGAGCAGCAACCATTGTAAGTTAAATCTGGAACAGCGATCATTCTAGGGCGAACTAGAAGCAGCGTTTTGGAGTACCATTTGAGCGATTGAAAGCAGAGATTTAGATCCTAGATTATATTCTAAGGAGCGAATATAATCAGCTGTGCTTCAGCAAATTCCTTTACAACATAAACAGAGGTTTGAATTGCCAACATTCAAGTGCAGATCCGAGTGAAGAAAAGAGCTGCGAGCTGCCTCCACAGATCTGATATTACACTTGCATATTCATGGTCTAAATATCTGATATTTAGACAATCGAATAAGGGCAGATCTGGTTTGACATTTCAAACCTAGATCCGTATGGATAGAGGAGATGTCATACATCTGATTGGATCAGATTAAAGTCAAGTTGAAGGATTAACCTTGAAGACCCTCACAGTCAACTTCAATTGATACAATCTGGGTACTATCTCTCCTTGTTCTTAATTCTCTATATCCTGTGCTTAGTTTTGTTAGATTTCTATAGATTGATCATATTCCTTGGGACAATCTGAAATATACTAACATGGTATCAGAGCGTTGGTAGAGTAAAAGATCTAATTTCAGATTTAGGAATCTCAGTCTAACTCTTTCAAAACTAAGGAACTTCATGGCAACCGGGATTTGGTCTGAAAATTATAATAAGGGTTTTGATTTACAATTGGTTGCCTTCTATGGAAAACTTATTAGTTCTCATTGGCTGGGAAGACATGGGTAGAACTCAAGGTTCTTGCATATTTTAAATTTTAAATTGTCTTTCCTTATTGATCTAGAGGGAGTAGATCATAGCTGGTTAGTATCATAGCTGATACCTTGCTTATCTAATTGATCAACTAGATGGGATGCATATTGTTTGGCATATGATTGTATGGAGCATGTATGTATGAAGCATACTTTAGTGGCTTATTGTGTATGTATAGATCATACTTTCTTTTATAGCTGAGTCTATATTTACTGATTATAGCTGAGACTATATTACATGTGGTTCTATGTGTGAACACATTTTCTTTACATTGAACTTGAATCTTATGATCATATTGGTTACTCTTATACTTATGTGGATTCATGAGATGAGATTTTGGTTATGAGATACATTTGGTTGTGTCTGATTCATTTGATTACATCTATGCATATGGCTAAGTTTTTTCTTATGAATTGGATACTTAGAGAATATCATGGACTTGATATTCTTCTCATGGATCGGGGATCCATTGTTGAGCATATGGTGACATCATGGACTTGATGTCGGGAGACCATTACTTCGAGGATTTGGTGAATATCATGGACTTGATATTCATTAGACCAATGCTCGAGGATATCATGGATTTGATATCTCGTGGATCAGGGATCCACATTTGAGTAATTGATGGACATCATGAACTTGATGTCGATAGGTCATTACTCCGAGCACTTGGTGAATATCATGGACTCGATATTTGTCAGACCAATGCTCTATACATCATGGACTTGATGTTGGTTTGATGTCATGGACTTGACATTTCTTGAGTCTTAGTGACTCGTGGATTCAGGTATCCATAGATTAGTTGGTATACATCATGGATTTGATATTCTATTGGCTGAGTCAAGAGGACTCGTGGATTTAGTTATCAACAAATTGGATAGAAATCATCATGAATTTGATGATCACTTGTATTTGGTAAGTATCATGGACTTGCTACTACCTTGAATATCATGGACTTGATATTCAAAAGAGTCAAGGTGACTAGTGGATTTAGGAAATTCACAAATTGATTGGAAATATCTGATATCATGGACTTGATATCACTTATGGTTGATAAGCATCGTGGACTTGATGTTATCATGAACTTGATATTCTTGGGTCATGGAGACCAATGGATATAGGAGATCCACATTTGGATAGTAAGCATCATATGATATGATGTTTCTCATATGAATATGAGATGTGTGGTTGAGGAATAATGAAGAACATTTATCTTCTCATTAGATCTCGTAGATAGAGATCTACTATCATAGATAAGAGATCTATGGCATCATTGGATAAGGAATCCATTTTGTTATGTTTTATACTTTGTGTCACGGAGACTCGTGGATTTAGGAAATCCACATCCGGTTGGTAAACATCTTGTGATTTGATTTTACCCTGAAAAGATGATTTTCATATGGATATGAAATCTTTGGTTGGAAATGATAATGAACATATGTGTTCTTATCAAAATTGGTAGAATGGAGATCTACCTTCATAGATAAAAGATCTATGAAATTCATTTTGGTTATGTTTTGTGATGAAGGATCCATGAGTGGATCTTTGCCTCAAGTCCAAGAGGGAGTGTTGATATTGTGGCCTTGTCAGCAAATATCTCTTGCATTGGATAAGACATTAAATATATAGTGTATATATTTCGATATATAAATAATAATATTAAATATATGAGATATTTAATATTCAGTGTTTATTAGTAAATCGATTATATATATGATTTATGGTTTAATTTAAGGGACAATTTGGCTGGGCCCAAAGTCGGTCCCCTTAGGATATAATATCTTATCCAGGTCGGCCTCTTGAGGAGGCATTCCCTGCCCATATAAAGGAGAGTCGATTCTTGGAAGAAGCAATATCAAAAACATAACATATATCTTCTCCCAAGAATCGACTATTCTGGAGCAGCGATCATTCTAGGGTAAGTTTGGAGCAGAAACCATTCTAAGTTAAATCTGGAACAGCGATCATTCTAGGGTGAACTAGAAGCAGCGTTTTGGAGTACCATTTGAGCGATTGAAAGCAGAGATTTAGATCCTAGATTATATATAATCAGTTGCGCTTCAACGAATTCCTTGACAACATAAACAGAGGTTTGAATTGCCAACATTCAAGTGCAGATCCGAGTGAGGAAAAGAGCTGTGAGCTGCCTCCACAGATCTGATATTACACTTGCATATTCATGGTCTAATATTTAGACCATCGAATAAGGGAAGATTTGGTTTGACATTTCAAACCTAGATCCGTATAGATAGAGGAGATGTCATACATCTGATTGGATCAGATTAAAGTCAAGTTGAAGGATTAACCTTGAAGACCCTCACAGTCAACTTCAATTGATACAATCCGGGTACTATCTCTCCTTGTTCTTAATTCTCTATATCTTGTGCTTAGTTTTGTTAGATCTCTATAGATTGATCATATTCCTTGGGACAATCTGAAATATACTAACAGGAAACACATTAGGTATGAACAAAATATGGATCATACACATAAAAACATGAATTATACACATGAATATATGTAGACACGAAGCATACACATAAAATGACAAAGTATACACATGAATATATGTAGACACTAAGTATACATCCAAATACACGTGTTGTTAGATCCCTTCTCTTTGACTAGAAGGCATTCGTAGATTTACCCTAGTATTCAAACACATTAGGGTTTTGAGAAGCATGATCTACCCGAAGCCATCCTCACACTAAGACCAAGAGTGGACATTCACCCTCTTGGCCACAGTGGTAGGTACATTAGACATCCACTTAGGGTGGTCTACTTAGCTGGGCACTTGTATTTTCTTTCCCTATTCATGCATCCTTCATCTAAGTCAACAATCATTCATAGTAGAGTTGGGAGAGGAGATCGCAATAGTGAGCCTAGCCTTTCCTTATTGCTCCCTGTGAGCTAGGAAGAGGGCTTAATCCCACCTTGCTGCTCATAAGCCATCTAGAGACAAAAAGTGGAGTTAACTCCATCTTGCTGCTCATTGGACATTTAGAGCCAGAAAATGGGCCTAACCCCATGTTGTTTTTTATAAGCCATTCAGAGCTAGAAAGTGGGCGTTACCCCATCTTTTTGTTCATAAGCCATTCAAAGCCAAAAAGTGGGCCTAACCCCATCTTCTTGCTCATAAGCCATCTAGAGGCAGAAAGTGGGCCTAAGCCCATCTTGCTGCTCATAAGCCATTTAGACCCAGAAAGCTGGCCTAACCCCATCTTTCTGCTCCCATATGCCCATAAATTTTCTCCAATATGCTTCAAACATTTTCTTAATACGTCCCATAGATCTTGAGGATGTACAGGCGTCGTAACTACTAGATTGGCTCCTCCACAAAGCTCCATTTGTTTACTGCATAGTTACAAGACTCCGTGAATCATGAGCCGAGTCAGGGTTCCAGGGTTTTTGGACTCAGCCTAGTCCTGTCAGGACTTGCAGAGTCCATGGAGTCTGTTGACTCGGCTAGTCTCGTGGCCAGCTGAGCCATAAAGTAAAAACTGAACATTTTTTAATTGTTTTAATGATTCTTTGTGGCTTATATCCTTTCTCTAAGACCTGAAAGGGTCATTCCATCATTTGCAAACACAAAGACAGCATAGGATGAAGCATTCTTACAGTCATAGGGCAGATTTCATAAGATTAGTAGTGGTATCATAACATGGACATAAGCTTTGATAAAAGGATACATTACTGTCATGATACAGACACAAGAAGGATAGTAGTCAGATAAAGGTACAGTGAATAAGATGCATTCCATAAATATGTAGCAATGAATGTTTTAAAATAGATCATAAATGGAGTGCATCACAGCAGTCAATACAACGCATAACACAGGAGGTATAACAATGTTGGGAGAAAAGAATGATCAAGAATTGTCATATGATATGAGATGGTTGTTCAAAACAATGATATGCATAAAAGACCCAAGAACAACAAGATACAAGCACAGTCACAACATTAATTGAGATAGTGGGTATTAATGAAGAGTTTTCCTTTCTCTTTCCAAAGCCCTTTGAGCCCTTTGGCTAGTTTGCATCAACTATTTTGTTCCCGCTGGCTGGCAGGAACTGTTCTCTGGCACCAACTGTATTGTGACCTTTATGGGATTGCCCTAAATCTTGTCCAAGCACCTTGTAAATATCAAGTCTCCTGACTCTGTCTTTGGATGCTGATCGCTGCTCTCATGGTGTTATTGCTCAATGGTTAGATCTTCCTTGATTGATACCTTGAGGTATGGCTGAGTGATGATTGATAAGTCCCGTTCAATGCTTGGAATGAATCCTTCTTTATACCTTATTGGTAAAAGGGTCATCACGTTTCATAAGAATTGAGTTGTCACTTTTCATTGTTGCCTTTGAGAATAATTTATTATTTTCCCCAAATTAATCTCCCTTCCATCCTCCTCAAACGAAACCTTCTCCCATTTATATCTTCCAATGTGAGGGAGAAGTCACACCTCTTCATCATGTTTTCTCCTTTGCAAGAGTTGCAACATTTCGCAATAACCACCTTTCAAAAGAGTTAGAATCCTTCATCGTTGCTGCCCTTTGAAAGTCGCAACCTTTCATAATTGCAACCTTTTTTGAGAGTCACAACCATTCATCACTTCTACCATTTGGGAGTCACAACTTTTCATAATTAGAACCCTTAGAAAGAGTCACAGCCCTTCATAACTTTTGCCTTTTGAAGGGAGTCACTTCCTTATTTTCTTCTCTATTAATTCTTTCTTGATTCACACCTTCTCTTTTTTCTTCCTTCCTCCATATATCCCTCCGCTCACTCAAATGATGTTTTCTTCTCTCCGTTTTATATCTCAGGTTTAAGGGAGTCACAACTTTTCATTTCATGCCTTTTGAGCTTTCATTTAACTTAACTAAATTTTAATTATATTATAATTTGTCTTTATTCTTTTATATTTTAAGTTATTATTATTATTTATCAATAAATCCTATCTCAACAAGAGGACATTTCAAAATATTGAGAGATATGGTCAAGTGGGCCTATTTTAAATTCAGTGGCAACTACTTGCACTGAAAACTAGTAAAATAGTGTTATCGGAGTAAAGAGATTTGCCTTGGACTACAGGTACTTACATCATTAAGGGACACAGAATAGGGAAATCTTTTGCTTCCTTTTGACCTATGTTTGACTGCAAACATCAGTAGCCTAATTTACATTATGATCAAGTATGTTTGATTGAATGTTGACTTGAATTTGTTTTATCAATTTTGTTTGGCTAGTGGCTTCAGTTTTCCATAATAGCTACTTTGGACTTGTTCCTTTACTGTAAAAAGTGCTACTGCACTTTCTAAGAACTAACTGCAACTGAAAGTCATTTGGGCAAAGCTTCATGTAGTTCAAGGCTTTATATAGATCATTAGACAATGTAATGTAAGACATGAATACCCCTTATCTTGTGCACGTACCTTTTTAGATGCCCGTAAGGGTTCAACAGATATTTCCGAAATTGATCTTAGAAGTGGGTATCATCAGGTTAGGATTGACCGACTTTTCTACACCAGAACTTAGGTGTGGATATTTAGGATTATCTACCTTCACAACAATAATTGGTAATCATAATTGATCTTTTGTAATTGCAAATGGTCCATCGACATTCATGATTGTGATGAACACCACATCTCCACTTACGTAAATTTGTTGTTTTATCCTTTGGAAAACAGTAATAAAGCATCTTGATATCATACTAAAACTGTAGTTTTAAATTATATGCCAATTTATTGATTGTGGCCTTTTTCTAAATCTTAATCCAATGTGGAACCGATTTCAGATTTAAATCCCTTTTTAACGATGGCTGGGTCCAGTTGTCTAGGTTGCATGCTTCAATCTTTTTCTGGGATTTCTATGGTTAAATGTTGATTTAGTTTTAGCAGCCAAGTGGTGTGAGATGCCACCACATGTCTAGTCTAGTTGTACCAGATCTTAGCAGATGCCATTGGTCTTGGTGTATCATATAATCCTTGTTAGGCATGTAAAATCTTGACAAGTATCGCAATCTCACTGGGACCCCCTTTGACTTGGGTATGATGCAAATAAGTTATGGCGGGACTTGTTGATGTCAGTTAAAGATGTGACATTGCACCTTTTAGTCAGAAACCTTGGTGCAAGATAAAGCCATGCATTTTTCCTTGTAGTGCGAGGTGGCAATATTCATTGATAATTATCAGATCACTTTCAAATTTTCAATCCATATTGGACCACTTTCAATCCATTTTGACATCTAATTGCTTCAATCCATAGAGTGGATCTGATTCCGAATTCATTCAAAATAAGTCGCTATTTGGCTCTGTAATCCCCATTTAATGGCTTATCATTGAACATGGTTTATCTTTAATCCAAGGCTGCTCACTATGCACCAATATATTCTTCATTTTAAATTAATAACAGTTAAGCATTTCCAAGGCTATTGTCATTTGTACTTTGAAGTATTATTGTACTGCAATTCAGAATTTGGTATGTTTTTCCTTCCAATATTTCCTTTTTGGCTATCATTGAATGAGCAAGCCATACCAAACATTTTACCCTGCTGATCCAACCCATACTCTGGTATGAAGTTTTAAGCAAAATGATTATATTGTTTTTTTGAAAGAGGGAGAGCTATTGTCCGACTTTACCTTCATGTGCAGTGTCTTCCTCCTGGTCAACACTATTGAATTGCATATCCAGTGTGCCCACGAAAATGTGGACAGTTGCAGAAAATGTTAAATGTTAAGGGAAATGTTTTTCTTTTACATCAGTGTAATGTTTATGTAGCTCACTGAGGATTGTTTTTCTCCAACTCCCAGGACCTTCACCAGATGTGGATACGGTAATTTCTGTTTTAATGCAGAGTGACATCTCATCTAGTTTCCATGACAGCACAGCACCTTTGCCTCAACCGGCATCAGCTTTTCTTGGGTCCAATTCCGTAGAAGCTTCGGGAGGCTTAAGTAAAGGAAGGGTTACTTTAAATGGCTCAATTTTGAGGTCATCCAAGGTCAACCATCCCTTAAAGAGAAAGGAGCAAGAGAGTAAGTTTTTTTATTGTGTGGAATATCATGTTATTTGTGAAAAATAGCTTCTTCCTTAAAGAGAGGAGCTAGAAATTAAGTTTTATATTGTGGGGAAATTCATGTTATTTGTGAAAAATGGCTGTGTATTTCCTTGTGTTATGCATCTCCATTTTGAGACATGCTAGTGGAAATAATCTTGATTTCTGTCCAGGGCAAGAAGAAGATGAAACTGCACCCGTTAATCGACCCCTTCAGAAGGACATATTTAGGATGCGGCAAATGCAAAGGGCACGAGCCTTGAGCACTGGTCAGGCTGGATCAACTTCTGGTGGCAGTGGAACACTTACTGGAGAGCCATCTGGTAGTTCAGAATAAAAACAATTACACTATTCCTTAGTTACTAAAATTTCTCGATTCAGAGGGGAAATCACATTCCCTGTGAAGTGTATCATTCAAACAGAAAATTTAATTGATTGCAATCTTTGTGCCAATTTGTCTTTTAGTCTTTGTTTTTTTCAATTATTGTATTCTATCTATTGATTTATATCTTCTTTGATCATTGGATAATAACTGTGATTTCTTTTTGGGTTGACATGGAAGAGTAGTATGCCAATGGTACAGAAGAGAAGAAACATCTGTATCATCTGCGAGTCCATCATATAAAAATAATTCACCTTAGTTTTTGGAATCCAATATGTCAGTAACGTGTTCTCCAAAACTCATTACATTTGGCCATTTGTTAATATTTGATGCCTTTATTTATTTATGTGCATTATCTCTACTCCTAAAATACTTGTCTTGTATACAAGGCTTTGTTGGGTAAGGTAAACGCCTTATTACTCGCTCTGGAATTTTCATTTGATGAACTAACATTTCTTAGATGTTGTATATGCATATTCAGTTTCAGAGCTTGATGGTTGAATACGAATCTTCAGATTGACTTGAAGAAGCTGCTATCAACCTTGACGTATGGTAAGATAGCCAGAAATACTTGAATCAACATTTTGGTGATTCTTGTTGACACAATGTGGGATTCACCACATGGATATTAGTTGTGAGTTGAACGATTGCAATTTCTCCTTTTATGTAGAATAGCGTTCGCAAGTTCTTTGTGAAATTTCTTCTGTAAAAGTTATTCCAGTGGGTACAGAATACATATGCTTTTCCGAGTTTCAAAGGCTATCTACAATCTAGACATGCAAATAGCAACGACACTTAAAAATCATATAGTTCAAGTTCTCTTTGATTCATTTGGTGTAAAATAAAAGGACAAAGAAATTTATAGGCTGGATTTAGATTTGGATAATTCAACATATGCTATTTTGAAGGAAAACATGGTCATTTGTGGACGTAATGGAATCTTGTCGATGCAATTTCTTAACTAGTTCTAGTTAAATACATTTTGTTCAAAACTTCAAAGCACTATTATTTATAATTTATACTATTTCAGTGTAGTAGACAAATGTTCTATAAAAAATATATTAAATTTATTATCAATGGTTCAAGCTAGAAGTTGATGAGGCCGTATAGATCTTACAACTAGAAAAAAAGGCTTTAGAGGAAACCATAACAGTGTGCATAATTTTTTTTTGAAGCTTTGAAGTTTGCTGAGCATCCCATGATTTTGGAAAAAAATTATACCGTGGAACAACCATATGGATTAGAACATATTCTTCATCTAGTGCAGTCGAACTACAGCTTCCATGGATGTGCTTTTGTTGGACTTCGAATTCTGTCAAGTGGAAATAGTGTCTTTTCTTTATTAGCTCAATTAAATAATTGTTGATTTTTGCTTACATTCTCTATTTTGATTTGCAGATAGCATGTTTTACCAAGCTTAAGCTTACTGCCCAGTGCTTGAAACTTAACTAAAATTTAAAGAATTTTGTATCCTACTGAAAATAATTGTTTTTGCCTAATGTGCAAATTCATCATTTGAAACTTTTAATATATCCATCGCCTCCATCGTGGCATTTATTGGACTTGGACGATGCGGTGTTTGCTCTTATTCATCCTGTTTAGGGTGAATTCAACATCTTCCAATATTTCTTTCTTCATTCAGTTGTGGTAATTGAATATCCTTAGTATTTCTTTAAGTTTGTATGTCTTAGTTTTTATGCTTCATCATTGACTTAATTCATTATGGCTTTTTGGAACAACATTTCTGATATTATTATTCCTGTATATCTGAGAGCAGCATCTTCCATCTTATAAGCTTCATATATTAAAATAATATGTTGATTATCCAATATGTTGCTCTTCAAATGTTTGTTTACAGTCTATTACTTAGTTTCATCCACGAGTGGCATTTTCAGAGTTTGGTGTGTCGATTATAGTCTTTATTGCCATGTTAATATGACTCGAGTGAACATGCATTTGTATATTGCCACCACCTTTGTTTTACATGAAATTTATTATAAATATTGTGTATTACAGTCGAAGTGGCCGTGCATTAATAACTTTTTTGTAACTTAAACAAATCGAAATCAACCAAAGTGAGTGGAACTTTTTATGTCTTTGTGTTTTTTACCTCAAAACATGTAATACTTGTTTAAACTACATTTTCCTAGAAAATGTAAATTGCTTTTCATGACACTGCTACCTTTTCACCATAAAACGCTTACCTCTGAACTCAACCAGTTTCCAGTATATCTGATAATTTATTCCAGAATTACAGGTATAATGTGTTTGTTTGTTTCATGCATTCAAGAATGGATTTGGCAATGATATTTAATGCAGAAATAATGAATATAAATGCAGAGCCAAATATTCAGAATAATGTGTGTGATCTGAGGTTTTTAAACAGTCAATATAAGAAGCATAAAATCCAGAGATGAAAGTTGCTGATATTAATGGATATTGAACAGCAGAGAGTTCACATATGATTATGCCAGCAATAACATCACAAGCTATTGCCTTGTCTCCAACCAAGTCGACCAGCAAAGAATGTATTCATGGCATACAGAAAATGTGTTTATGCCATAGAAGAAAAGATGCAAATAAGATGAGTTTCTATTTACAGAAGAAGACCACTCTGCAATGGAAGATATCACTGTGCACCAAGGTCAAGAATCTGCGCCCAACAATACAGAATAGAAGCCGATAATCACACCATGGCTTTTAGTGTACTGCGCTAAGAGAGAAAGCCTCACGTCAAGACATCAAGGTCTCTATCTGTTGCAACTTTGATAGGGAAAGCCATGAACCAGCATTCAATCATGCCAAGTGTCGATTCAATCATTCCAAAATTTGAATCGATTCCTTGAGCTGTATCTCCAAGCCAAAACATGGATCTTATATATTGTAAATAGAGGCCATGTCCCCAAGACATATCAAGGCAAGCATAAGAATGAGCGGTCAATACTTATGAGAATCCTGCGCCACCTCAAAAAGAGCCCGTCCAACTGTCAAAATGGCGTCTGTAGGCAGCATATTGTTGACCCCCTGTAAATTTGTCTCCAAGAGATTTCACAAATTTGGTCAATACAACTGTGAAAACAAAAGCAAAGCACTACAATCTCCTGCAACTGGTTACATAGATAGCCTCACTAAAACCAATTCCACAAGGGTTTGACGGCACCAAAGAGGAATACGCAGAGGAGGAATACAGACTATTTACACAGGCATAGGAATGTGGGACTTTTTTCAACCAATAGGACCAGGTTTTTGTGACCAGTGGGATCAGGGGACAGTGAATATTTTGGTCGGTGCTTGCAGATGTTCTCCTAGGGTTTGTTGCAACTTGTGGGTCCGTAAATGTGGGTTTTCAGGTGCTTTTGTTGGGATCTTCAAGCGTTTTGTCTCCCGTTGTGATGTGCTCCTGTTTTAGTGGGCTCCAATTCCACCACCTTTGCAGACAAGTTTATTTTTTATTTTGGTTGGCTCCGATAGCCCGATAGGTATTTAGCTCTGTTCTTGGTTTTTGATTTTCTTTACTTCCCTCTTTTCACAATGGAAGTACACACCATCATTCATGCACAATGGAGAAGAGATCACTAGCTCTATTGAAACAAACTACTTAGATCAAATAAGTTTGGGTCAATGCCAAACAATTTTGAGGTATCTTGAAACGTAGACTTGCCCGTTTAAAAATGCACCTAGACCCTATGCCAAACAATTTCGAGGTATCTTGAAACATAGACTTGCCCATTTAAAAATGGACCAAGCAAAGAAAAAAAAAGCTCCTCAGAGAATATTTTGGTCCTCATAAAAAACACTATTCCAACATGACTTATGCATGTAGCAATATTAGATCCAAAAGCAAGAAAGGTATTGATGATTCTGCCTTATACAACTCCACATCGACACCTCTCACTTGGTCATTTGACTTTTATGTGCAAGAGTTGCTAGATGCCAAGAGGAGGCTGGAAGCTTTGGAAGTCAAAGAGCAGGAAAGAGATTGTAAAATTCACACATTAACAGTTGTAAATCAATTTTTAGTAGAAAGTAATAAGGTTTTGAATGAACAAATGGTATTGTTGCAAGATGCTCTTTTGGCAAGGAAGATGGAATGACAAGCTATGAAAGTTGCATGACAAATCATGAAAGATTCAACAATGGAAAACAAAGATGTGTTGAATTCTAAAGTTTTTGAAGCTGAAGGGAAAGTTTTTGACCAAACAAACAATCACAAAGTGAAAGAAAAATAGGAAAACAAAGGAGGTTCTATAAAAAATTATAAATCTTGGACAAAAGTTGTTAACAACGCTAACAATATGGGAGAAGCAAACATTGAGGTTGATGGTATGCAACATAGAGAAATCAAAGAAAGGCAAGTCAGAGCAACAAATGTAATTATCAAAGGAGTGAAGGATTATGGAAAAAAATGAATGTACTCTTGATCTTGCAAGTGATTTTCTAAAAGACAAGTTGCTTTGGCAAGGATGAATTTACCAATCACAAAGGGTGGGCAAGCTTAGTGATGAGAGAGCTAGACTCATAAAAATCATCACACATGACAAGAAAAGTCTCTGAAAAAAGAAACAACTCTTGAGGGGATATTGCTTTTATTTAGATGGTCTAATTATTAAGAAACAAGAGGAAACAAGGGTAAATTGTCAAAGATTATACCAATGAGGAATGAGGGCAAAATGGTATGGTTGTACAAAGGCAAAGTTGTTATTACCTCTTGTGGGGCCTCATTTTCAAATAGAACAACAAGGTGGCAACAAGGAGGTGGTAGAAAATTCTTTAGTAAGTAAATTTGTAGCAAGAGAACGATGGACAAGTAGAAATGAAGACTCAACTTTGATTCTTGTACGATAAAAAATTAGCAATCAACTTCTACCTAGGTTTTTCTTAAGATTAGTTTGTTGGAATTGTAGAGGCTACCCTTGGAGGAGTGGACTAGGGTTCGGACCTATTGCAGAAGATAGAGACATAATTTGTCTCATAGAAACACATGAGCATGAAGGATGCAAGACACCTTTGTTTGAAAGGTATTTGAAGATGGCAGTGTAGAACATGACAACATGAAATGGCAATGGACATAGCGGTTTTATGATCTTAATGAGGGAAAAAGAAGGTCAATATGTTCAGCTAGAAAAGGAAGACTTAAATAAACAATTCATTTGGTTTAAAATCTCAAAAATGGAAATCTTGTTAGGATTGCAACATGTTATTTTGCTCTACACATTTAAAAACCTACAAAAGTAAGGAGCTTGACCACAAAGATCCCTTCATAGTGTTATAAAAGAATATTGCAATTTATTCTTAGCTATGTGAAGTCCTTTCAATAAGTGATTTTTTTGCTAGGATTTAAATTGAGCAAGCTAATGTTCTTTGTTTTAAGGAATACTGCAATCCAAGTTGGCTCATAGAAGAAAGCAATAATCAATGGGAAAGAGTTTCAAAAGTCAACAAAGAATGCAATCTTTTCTAGGGAGCACTTCCTCACTCTTTGTGGAGCATTTGATTTCATCATTTGCAATGGTTTGATAGATGAAATCTAGTAATTTTAATTGCAATACCTACAATTGTTGGCAATTTGGCTGAGTTGATTACATAGATGTTGTCATTATGGCAACATATGATCCTCATGAAGATCGCACAAGTCAGAGAGCAAGTATGACAGAGCGCACTGCAAATTTGTCTTAGTGTGAGACAGTGTTTTACCAGTGAACCTGGATACAGTTTTTGTTTGCGACGTTGACTAGAGTAAGTTCAGTGTTTGCGCACTTGAACATAGACTCTATGATGTCTATTGATCACCCATCTCAGAGCGCAAGTCAGTACGGCATGTACGGAAGAAGTTATGACAGTTTTACCGAAGACAGTGTAAAGCCGACATGACAGAATATGAAGCCAGAACTAGTAAAGAGTTAAGGGATTATTTTGTTTATCAAAATAATGACTTAACAATATAAAGGGACGACATCCTAGATGTTAACTCTTTGATAAAACTATTGGTATAAATGTAAATGTAATTGTAATTGTAAAGTGTAGTAATTGTAACAAGCAGCAAGTAATATGATGCGAAGTATATGAAGCATATGTAACAACGATAGTGAAAGAGCAGCGAAGTGATATTGATGCAAGTAGTATAAGATTATGTACCTTAACCTATTTTGTAATCAGTGTATATTGTACATTACTTGTTTGGGCGGTGGGCTCATCTGGTAATCACATTTTGTACTACAACTCCTAATAGGTTGAGGCTTCTAACAAGGCCTATAGTCCCTTAAACAGGACTGATATACTATATGCTTATAATAGACTCCTAACAGAGTCAACATCCTTAACATGATACTTTTGATTAGTGGATCTTTGTGGGTACCATCCCCACCAGGGTTTTCACTTGGCCAGGGTTTCCTCGAGAACAAATAATGTGTTATGAGTTCTTTATTGTTATGCATGTTGTTTAACTTCTTATGTTATGCATGTATAAAGATAATCTGTTATATCTATAATTGGGCAAAAGATAAAGTTTGTAGAATACTGATTCACCCCCCCCCCCCCCCCCTCAGTATTCCCCATTTCTAACAATTGGTATTAGAGCTTAGTTACTCGGAAAAAAATCATTCAAGAAAAGCCTAGCAGCTTGAGTAAGATCTCTATGGATATGGATCAACTACAAAAGAATCTTGAAGAAGCTCTTGAACAGATTGACTTGCTTACTATTGAAAAAGATACTTTGAAAAGAAAGTATGATGATGCAAAGAACCTCATTGAGAAACTAAAAAACAAATTGGAAGATTTGAGATCTGAAAAAGAATCCGAAGTTTTTATTGAAGATTGTGATGACAATATGGAAAAAAATGATGAGATCCTTAAGCATGAATTGAAGATAGCAAGTTTGAAGCTTAGTTTGAAAGATGAAAATGGCAAGAATGAAGCAAATTTGAAATCTGAGAATGAAAGTCTAAAAATTGAAAATGAAGAACTAAAATCTAAACTTTCTAAAGTAACATCTGAACTTGAGAAAGTCAATTTGCAGTATGATGAACTTGAGAAATACAATAAGATTGTGAAAGGTGAATTGACTCAATCCAAACAACAACTTGAAAGGCTATATTCAACTAGTGAGAAGATTGATGAACAAATATCTTATCAGAAACCATTCTATGATAAGACTGGTCTTGGATTCAACACTTTCAAAGCAAATGATGAAGGCAAGGAACCAGATCTGAAGATATCTGAAAGCATGGATGAGAAGAAGCCTGATGAGATCAACAAATCTGAAGATACACTTAAAGAAGAGGAATCACCCAAAGGTATGCAAAGAGAATTCAAAGGTAGATGTTTTGTTTGTAATACTATTGGTCATATGAAAAGAGATTGCACAGGTAAACAATTTAAACCTCTTAATGGTTATTATTACAATTGTCATGGTTTTGGACATAGAGCTATTGAATGTAGGAAACCTAAATTTATTGAGAATAATGATGGTAGTAGAATATTTAGGAATACTAACAATGCAGATAAGAAACCTATTGAAGATATGAACAGAAGAAGTGGAGTAGTATGTTATAGATGCAACAAAGTTGGACACATTGCTAGAAATTGCAGATCACAAATCAATCAACCTGGACCAAGATACGGAAAAAATGGAATTGTTTGTCAGATATGCAACAATATTGGACATACAGCAAGGTCTTGTAGAATGAACAATAGAGTTTTTCATCCTAATCCTAACCCCATGAATCATGCAAGAAGAAATGAAGATGCTAGTAACAGTCAGAAAGGATGTTGTAGTAACTTAGATGAAGTAAAGTTTACCAAAAGCACAGATCAAGGAGACATAATCAACATTGAAGGTAATCAGGAAGGTGAAGTATTGAAAGGTAAGAATGAATCTTTACCTGACCTATCTCAAAGTACTTAATTCATGTAAATTGCAGTAGAACAGGAACTTAGATTTAGTATAGAAGTAGATATATGATGAATTGAGTCTTGCGCAGTTAATGTAAGGTAGTTTATGATATTCTAATGCTATGGTTAAGAGCGCAAAGAAAAATATTATGTTTTGCGAGATCGCAAGAAGTTTTAAGTTTTGCAGGTTAGTAGAGACAACTTTTTGGAAAGAAGCGGCAAAAGAATTGAATGCGATGTCAAATCTAAGTGAGATTGAATTAATAAAAGGTTATGATCGGTATTATTTGATCATCAAAGTGAATTCAAGTGTCAAGGAGATCAAAGAGCAATGATAGAAAGCATTTTGCAAGGATTTGGAAAAGAATTATGTGCCGAATCTATGCAAGCCCTAAAATTGTGAAATTGAGGTATTTTACTTGACAAATCTTTGAATCAGTAAAGGCATTTGAAGAAATCATGGATGTTTCATTAATACACAATGTCAGAGATAAGAATAGACCTAAATTGAAAAGGGAACCAGTAGAACCATTGGAAGAAAACCCTAGGTTTGCATTATCATCTGTACCAGACAGAGTTTTACATTTAGAGAATGTCAGGAGTTATCTTGGATGCAAACTAGAGACAGTAAATGATAGTGATTTTACAGATGAATATCAAAAGATGTACAATCAGGATATGTCACTGAAACAAGGTTTTGAATACTTGGAACATAATGAAATTGTCAAATATGGATTAGAGTATGAATTTGACAATGAAGAATGCACTAAGATCATTTTGAGTAGAATTCATAATGGAAAGTTTTGGCTAGAGGATAGAGTGATAGATATTACAACTAATTTGATTCATGAAGTCACTGGATTATCTAAGACTGAAGCTATTCCTTTTAATGAGAAAAACAATCATTGACAACACTAATTCATCCTATAATGGTAGAGGAATTGTGATTAGCAAGATCAAACAAGTTGATGTGAGATACATATGCAAGATCCTAACTACTAAGTTTTGTGCTAATTCAAGAGAAGATGACATGGCAGCTGGAATGGTACATGCAGCTTATCTTATGTGTGTTGACATGGTACCAGTTGATACGTGTGAAATTCTTAGAATTCAATTGTTTGATAACTTGGAGAAGATCAAGAAAACTAAGTATACACAGTTTAGGTTCTCTTCCCTAATCACATACATGTTCTTTCATCTTTTAAGGAGATTTCCTTACACCATAGGAAATGATTGAAATGATGGACAAACTACAATGGAAAGGATTAATGTAGTATACAGAAAGCATGTTATTGACAGTGTTAATGAGAGTGCAGTACTTGTTATTAAGACATTTCAAAATATTGTGTCTAGCAGATCAAGGATCCCTAAGTCTCTTGTTGAGAAATATAAAGATGATATATGTTTTATGGTGGATAATGACTTTACCTATATTGAAGCAATAGAGCCTAGAACAGAGTTCATAGACCCTCTTGGCTATGAATTATCTGAGGTAGAAGCTGAAGAGTATGTTACTAGACTACTAAAGTGTAAGTTGGACATTCAATGTAACAGGTTTGGAACCTTTGAGGAGAACTTCAACTCCGCAAAGATTCTAATTGAAGAGAAATAGTCTAAGAAGAGAGTTGAGAGCACCATTAAGAAAATCTTAAAAGATACAGGAATGACAGAGAGAGAGTTTTTGGTAGCAAAGCAGATAGCAGCAGCAATCAGAGAGAGTGGACAAAAGGAAGTTTTGTCTATCCCTCCTTTATCATCAATTGCAGTGCCACAGGAAGAACCACAAGTAAAGGTGAAAGTGGAAGTACCTGAGAAGGACATAGAAACAAAGATGTCTACTAGATCCACTTCCTCCACACCTAGCAAAAGAGTTAAGGAGAGTGCCATTGGACTAGGAAAGAGGCATAAAACTCTAGTGCAACCTATTCCAAGAAAGATTGCAGAGGTTAAAGATGATGTCACTACAAAGAAGAAAGCTTGGAAACCAAAAGTTGAAAAGCTTAATGAGCAGATTGTTGAGAATGGTGACTTTGCAAGAATGAACAAATATTATGATCTTTATGATTATACTGATAGACTTAATCCAGAGAATGTAGTTGTGAAGCATATGATCTTGACTGGCAAGAAGTTTGATACTATTCAAGGACAAATACCTGATGATCTTTATAACAAAATTTTGAACAGAAAGAAGAGAGCATCAGATGAAGAGACAGCTATCAGAGAAAAGCTTGTGAGGAAGCTTTGTGAGATAAGAGATGAAGCTCATTTCAACCAGATTATGAAGGCCCTAAGCACCCATCTGAGAACCAAAAGGAGAACAATTCAGATTATGGGAGGCAGGTATGAAGAAGTAAATTCTGAGACTGAACAGACAATTATCAAGGTTATGGCAGAGTATGTTGGAGAATCATCAATTGCAGTAGAGCAAGCAAGTGAGAAAGTACAAGAGGACATTTCCTCTTCTCTAGCTATTAATATTGAAGATGAAACAATGAATGTAGAAGGTACACAAATCACCTTGGATACTGATGAAAATGTATTCAAGAATTTGGAGAACATTGTTGACAATTCGACCTTTGAGGAACAGGAAGCTACAAAAGAAGAAGAGATGACAGAGACTACTGTTGTGGAACCACCAGTTATAGAAGAACAAATTCCCATTCCCACCAAATAAGATATCAGTCTTACTCCTAAGACTGGAAAGAAGACTCAAATTGGCTCTATGATTGAGCATTTGGGAAAAGAAGTAGATGATGATGATCAGTTGGAACTGATTACATCCTTAAACAAAATAATTGGTAAGAATAAGAAGGTGAAGAGTCTTGAAGGATGTCTGAAGGAACTAACCGAGAAGTTACAAAGTATTGTGACCACACAAATTTCAGAAGCAGACCCTATGGAGAAGGCAAAGAAGGTAATGAGTACCTTTGATAATGAATTCACAAACCTAGCTGATATTGCAAAAGTGAAAGCACAAGCAAACTATGAGGCTAGAATGCTTTTGAACATCAGTCAGTACATCAACAATGATATCAATACTCTTGATATTTGTATCAAAGATTTGAGGAAGCATTTGGAAATAGGAAAATCTTTGTACATACAGTATACAAAACTAGAGACTTTGACAGCTGAGGAAGCTCAGAAGATAAAGTTGAAGGAAGCAAAGATTCTAAATGAAACAAACCTTCTATCTAACCCCAATGTGAAGGTCTGTAATGTTGAGAAGAAAGTTAGAAAACTGTATGATGAAATCAAAATTGTACAAGATGAGAAAGATAGGAAACTGAAGAGATATACTCTTTTGAGAGAGCATGTTTCTATGAAGTTGAGCATAATTGAAGAACAGTTGGAAGATTGTCTTTCAGCAAAGATATCTTTTCAGAAATTCAACTTTGAAAACCTCCAAGCATGTGAAATTGCTTCTTATAGACTGAGCGCACTACTCAATGTGGCAGATTCCATTAAAAAATCATGGGAGAAGGAGATAGAAGCCATGAAGACAGACTTTGTAGATTGTGTTGCAAGCCTACCGGCTTTGCAATAGATAAATTGTGGTATAACTTTTTGTGATACAATTTTGTGACCCTCCCTACCTTATTTTGTCATTGTTGTCAAAGGGGGAGAGATATATAGAAGAAAATTGATAGTATATGATAAGGGTTGTTACTCTTAGGGGGAGTACTATATTAGAGGCAATAATTTTTGAGGAGTTATAAGGATAGTATGTATTTTATACTATGGCCACAGTTTTGAACAATTTTGAGATTTTTGAGTTGTACACTTAGCCAATTTTCTCATATGTTGCCACCAATGACAAAGGGGGAGATTGTTGGAAATTTGGCTGAGTTGATTGCATAGATGTTGTCATTATAGAAACATATGATCCTCATGAAGATCGCACAAGTCAGAGAGCAAGTATGACAGAGCGCATTGCAAATTTGTCTAAGTGTGAGATAGTGTTTTACGAGTGAACCTGGATACAGTTTTTGTTTGTGACGTCGACTGGAGTAAGTTCAATGCTTGCACACTTGAACATAGACTCTATGATGTCTATTGATCACTTATCTCAGAGCGCAAGTCAATACGACATGTAGGGAAGAAGTTATGACAGTTTTACTGAAGACAGTGTGAAGCCGACATGACAGAATATGAAGACAAAACTAGTAAAGAGTTAAGGGATTATTTTGTTTATCAAAATAATGACTTAACAATATAAAGGGACGACATCCTAGATGTTAACTCTTTGATAAAACTATTGGTATAAATGTAAATGTAATTGTAATTGTAAAGTGTAGTAATTGTAACAAGCAGCAAGTAATTTGATGTGAAGTATATGAAGCATATGTAACAGCGATAGTGAAAAAGGAGCTAAGTGATATTGATGCAAGCAGTATAAGGTTATGTACCTTAACCTATTTTGTAATTAGTGTATATTGTACATTACTTGTTTGGGTAGTGGGCTCATCTGGTAATCACATTTTGTACTACAACTCCTAACAGGGTTGAGGCTTCTAACAAGGCCTATAGTCCCTTAATCAAGACTGATACACTATATGCTTGTAATAGACTCCTAAAAGGGTCAACATCCTTAACATGATACTTTTGATTAGTGGATCTTTGTGGGTACCATCCCCACCGGGGTTTTCCCTTGGCCAGGGTTTCCTCGAGAACAAATAATGTGTTATGAGTTCTTTATTGTTATGCATGTTGTTTAGCTTCTTATGTTATGCATGTATAAAGATAATCTATTATATCCATAATTGGGCAAAAGATAAAGTTTTTAGAATACTGATTCACCCCCCTCTCAATATTCCCCATTTCTAACAATAATGTGACAAGTGTAGTGGATAATGCAATTTTCTCTCATGGTTGTGTGAGAATATGGAGGATGTTTCGATTGGTGAACAACTTTGGGAATTAAATTCTGATCACAAACCCATTTATTTATGCATCTCATGGACTAAAAAGAAGAAAAGTGGGATGGAAACTCAGTGTAATAAGCAATCTTCATCAAAGGGCATACTTCTTTTGACACAAAAAAAACATAGTATATTCAAGTTAGCGCTTGAAAAAATTTTTAAGAGGGAGAAAATGTGTTGCATGGCCTTCATAGTCAAGGGCAAAAAATAAGAAATTTGAAACAAATGGCTTTCCAGTTAATGCTTGGTTTGATGAGGAATGCTAAGAGGCAAGGAGAACATTGAAAGAGTCAAACAAGGGCAAAATAAACATCAAAGCTTACAAGAAAATTTTGTAAGAAAGAAAAAAGTTGATTTCATGATCACAAGACCAGGAAGAGCTAATCTTTCTTGGGAAAAATAACCCCAATTTATTTTGGAAAGAGCTACAACCGAGAAAAAAGAAAATGGAAAATAATATTACAACTTCTCTATGGTTTGATTGTACAAGGCAAATTTATGAGTATGATTCTAAGGTTGACAATCTCCCTTTGGTTAACACTACCATAAAGCTTTTCATTGTTCATGGGATTACGATGGGTATCAAGAAATTAGGTGTTGGTAAAGCAAGAGACCTTGTAGATATTTAAATAGAGTATCTAAAGTGGGGTATGCAAACTCTTGTATCTAACATTACAAAGATCTTCAACAACATCATTCAGCAAGGGTTCCCTTTAGATTAGACAACTAGTATTAAGATTCCTCCTTATAAAAGTGGTGATGTCAACAATCCTTCCAATTGTAGCACTGTTATGATAAATCCTTTGTTTACAAAGTTATTTCAAAGGATGCTAGAAAATAGAATTAGCATGTGGGAAAAAAAAAAGAATAAACATACTAAAGGACAAACATGTTTTAGACATATGCATTCCATGGTTAATCACAATATAACTTTAAGACACATCATTGAAAAAGTTTGGGAGAAAAAGGTAGAAGCATTTTGTTGCTTTGTAGATTTCAAAAAATATTTTGACATAGTCCCTAGAGGTAAGCTTTGGCACAAGTTGGAGAAACTTGGGGTCCCCATATATCTTAGAGCAACAGTTCATAGGTTGCATGAGGAGGTTAAAGTCAGAATCAAAACTTTAGATGCCATCTCCAAAACTTTTAGAAGTGATATAGGTGTCTTCTTTTTCAATCTCAACAAGACAACTTGCCCATTCCCATCCAGTGTTTATTGATTAGTGACTGTTAGGATAGTTAGGAACTTTCAAAAAGTGTAATAAACCACTCATTGGTGGGTAGTCTGTCATAGCAGGCCCTCTACTCAAAATATAAAATAAAACACTTAATTGAAGAGCTTTTCCCAGTTGTTCTACTTACATTGCTTTTTCAAGAAAAGCTTCAATAGAGCCTTTAACTTCAGCAAGCTTCGTCTTTAATTTCTCTTGAAAATAAAATGCTTCAGCATTCTTAACATACTTACATTTCTCATTTGTTTTCCATCTTATCACTGATTGTTCAACTCCATCTATCATTTGTTTTTCATAAACTTTACCCATATGCTTTTCTATGGTGTCGATTTTTAGCTACAACCTTTTTTCCTTGTTATATTTCCAAGTGCAAATCTTACACTTGCATTCTATTGGAGGCTCTCCTTCAATTGGATTCGACACTAGTTCGATGAATGGATACGTTGATGCCCATTTAAGTTGAAAACTCCTTGCTAACGTAGGCCACTCCTGATCATTTTTTGATTTGGGTTGATCCTTTTTTTATTTGGATTTTCTTTTCC
Source organism: Chamaecyparis obtusa (assembly GCA_027943335.1). Classification (NCBI taxonomy): domain Eukaryota; kingdom Viridiplantae; phylum Streptophyta; class Pinopsida; order Cupressales; family Cupressaceae; genus Chamaecyparis; species Chamaecyparis obtusa. The sequence continues at coordinate 517,285 of BSBK01004301.1, read as the reverse complement.
CCTTCTATGCATTATCATATGTGGCATCATCACCCGAGTCAATTATATAATTCTGGCTAACCTGGGTATCTACCACAGGCACAAAATCTTCTTCAAGTCCATCATGATCTGAGATATCAGGTTCATCACCTTCTTTAATATGTAGTAGAGGTTGTGAATATTGTACTTGTACTTATGATGATGTACCTTCCTAGTTTTCACCACAATCTTTGCCAATGCCAAAGTACGAAGATAATGTTTTGCGTCCAGTTGAATCTGTAAATTTTGGTTTTCCACAACAACAGACTCCACACTATGTATAATCTTTTTGAAGTGGATTTTTCATCCTCAAGTTTTTGATTGATTTAATCCAAGTTTTCACTCAATTCCTTTAGTTTTGCCTCCATCTATTCTTGCTCTGCAATTGCTTCTGTAGAGGTAGAATTTTTTATCCTTTTCCATAATTCATTGCACTTTCTATCTATTGCTTTCCTCTTTTCTCTTTCATTTTCTAGGTCTTCCTGTAACTTTTCTATTCTTTTCTCTAGCTTACTTTTCTCTCTCTCCACCTTGAGCAATAAACTATAGATCACATGGTTGGTCTTTTTTGACACATTGATTCTATCCACATTTTTAACTTTGGAAAAATCCATTTGGAAGGTGCTAATGTGACATTCAAAGGTATCAATTTGACTTTCTGGTGGATTATTATCTTTAGTTGGAGCCATAACAACCATTAACTCCATCATTTCTTTGTTTGGGTCATATGTGGGAAATACCATGTTCGATGAAGGTTCTTCATTATGAGTTGCAACAATTGCATCCCTCTTCAATATCTTCTTATTTGTTCTATTCATATTTCTTGCTCGTGCACATTTATTAACAAAATCATTGTAACGGAAATCTAGGGTTGCTGAGGCAATTGGATGTTTGAAATGTGAAATAACACTTGCAATGATGTATGAGCCTCCACCTTTTCCAATGGTTCTAAGTAATGCATTTTGAGGATTAGAAAAAGCTATAAAACTCATTCCTATTCCTGTCACATTGCCACTGGCAAGTGGAGTTTTTGGACTATTCTGAGGGTTTTGTTCTAAAGCTACAAACAAAAGATTCGGAGTGGCAATTGATATAGTTTAAGTTGTACTCACCATTCACATTGTTATGATTCTCATAACCTTTTTCTTCTTTACAATGCCCTGATCACTGGGATTTTGTATAGTATCTACTAGTATTGGCCTTTTGTGAGAGATATCTTTCTGTTGCAGTTACACTTGTTTAGGACAACTAGTATTACTACCCATGCCATCCCCACCAGTGGCAGGGGCACTTGATTCACCAGCAACAGGAATGCCAAGTTTTGGTAGTGGTTGTGATTGAATCTAAGTGTTTGCACAAGGTGGATTTGAAGCTCTAACAAATTGAAATGGAGATGCATGGGAATGATTAGTACCTTTATGTGATGAATATAATGATTCAAATCCAATGATTGGTTTGTGATCACGTTTTGGTGGAAATGTTATCTCAATTAGAAACCAAGAGCCTTATACTTTGGGACCTAGACCACCATGACCTATAAAACCCATTTTTTCTATAATGGCTACCCCTATGGTATATTTTTCTTTCATGGACTCATCGACTCCAGTCCATTTTGTATAGACTATAGTAGTTGTTGGAGTGGGTGTGGGATCTGGATTAACCTCATACTCATTATCTTCAATATCACTACTATCATATGCTTTAGTGGGATGCTCCGTATTCCACAATTTGCTAAACTCTTCATCCTCTCTGATTTCATAAAGATCTGTATAGGTCTTTGTTTCATTGAGATTTTTCCTCATACTCCAAAAATCAGTATTTTTTCTAAGTCCAATTTTTCACTTTACATTCTTCAAGTAATTTTGTGGAATAACTTTATTAGATGGATTAGCAATTTTTTGGTAGAAATTGTAGGAATACCTGATCTGCTCTATTGTTCTATGTGTGTGTGCAATGCCATAATTTGTGATGACAATTCTTCTATTAAAATATTATTGTCAGCAACATATTTCTCCATCTATTTTTTTACCTCATCCCAAGAGTCTCTTTTTTTAAACTTTGCTAGCAATAATTTACTTTCATGTTGAAATTTTCTTGCAGAGTTTCTATTCTCCACAAGCCTTGTTCGAATAACGTTGATTGGATCATACTACCAATAACTGTCAACATAAAATCTATAAATTATCAAAAAACCATGTGCCACATTGAATCCTTTTCTGTCAAATGTGAACCCTCCACATAAGAAATGCAAGGAAGGAAATGTGCTTTTCTTTTGCTAGTCATGAAAGAGTCCATTTGTACTTTGCATCTTTTGTACATGTTCCAATGCAAATACCCTCTCTATCACATGTATTGGAAGTTTGTGGGGTTCCACTTCTGATCTTTAAAACCTTAGCATAGTGTATTCTTCTATAAAGAACCAGTGAGCCATTTGTATTGTACTTCCTAGTTGAATGTGATCTATACAAGACACATGCAATCTAGGAATTGGAGTGCTTGTAATTTCATGATACATTGGTGCCAAAAAGTAGTCTACAAAATGGTTGTATTTATTTCTATTACCATTCATCCTTATCTTAGGCGTTCATTCATATAATAGACACAATGGTTTGTTCTGAGTCTTCTCATCAATCTTATAGACCTAAATTTGAAGCTTGTTGGTCTTGAACATTGCACAATACTTTTCTAAAAGAAGATAGCACAAGTAGGTTTTAAACCTAAATATCTTACAGGAACCAATTTTAATCATTACTAAATTTTTTTACATTGATTGAACAACATGCTCAACAAAATTATATCTTACCGGTTCACCTTTACATTGGATATGAAAAGTCATTTCAAGAATGTTGGCACCCACTTCCCTATTAGTTTCCAATCCTAGGGAAAATGTTTTCAAGGAAATAGTATCATGAACCTATGGTACAAAAATATCAAAATCATAAGGAGGCTTATGATTGTGATCCAATCAAACACCACACATTGTTAGACCTTTGATAAATGAATCTTTGGAATTTGCACCGATTCTCTCATATTCCTCTGTCAAGTTTCCTAGGTCAATTTGGACATTTGAATTTTGTGCTTCAAACCCTAGGTCCAACAAATGAACAAATTTTCCCTTAGTTATGGATAAAATTTCCTGTTGAGTATTTTTATTCACAATTGCCTTTCGATCTTTATCGTAATTTAGGGCACAGACCATGATAGTTTCTGGACAAGGGAATACTTCAAGAAACATCATGTGTCCCAAACCAATATCCCACTATGATATTTTATTTGTATTTGTGATTAACATTTGGTTTCTAACATTTAATTTTTCCCTATTTGGATTTCTCAACTTATTAGACAATGCATATCTAACATCTATAATTCGCCTATCACCATGATAAAAGAATCATAAATATCATGGTATTCATCAGTGAAACCTGTAGTTTTAACCAGTTTGTTAAAGTCTATTTTTTCTTTCCCTTTGGATTTCCCTATAGTGGTAGTTTTCAGGTTCCCCATCACTAGTACTAGTAATGATTCAAAATAATGCTACACAAACAACCCTGAAAATGCTAACCCTCAAGTTGAACCTATAATTCTAGCTCTACAATCTAAATGATAAACCACAAATCACGAGATTTAAAATTAAAAACGCGAGATTTAGGTTTTCTAGAGTTTACCCAGAATTTCTATTTGAGAAGACTGGCTGAGATAGAATCTGTTGCATTCCTCAATGGAGAAGTCATTTTTGAATCTCCAGTATGAGTTAGAACTCAAAACCTTGGTTTCAAAACCCTCAAAAACTTCAAAACCTAAAGGGAAAAATTTGTACAATCGTGTTAGAATTTTATAAATTACTATTAATTACTATTCGTAGCCTAAGAACAATAAGTTTATTGCTTTTTTCTGAAGACTAACATATGACACGTGTCACTTTTCTGGAATGTTCTTGAAAAAAAATTAATCCCTTACAATTTTGCCTGAAATAGAGTTTATTACACTTAATTAAATGTTTAATCAAATTTAGATTGGACAACGTTCGATGAAACATGCCTTGTTTCTAGTGGAAGCTTGCACAAAATGGTTATCGTTCCCACATTCAGCCTGAAATACACCTTAGGCTATTGATTTGTGCCCATCCAACAATAGTCAGCATCTTTTGTAACTTGTCAGTTGTCGCGAGTCACATTGATTTTTTCCATCTTCGAACCAAACACATCATCATCCAATGGGCCTGAAATAAAGCTTATTACACTTAATTAAGTGTAGAATTAAAAATTTACATTTTAACTATACTTAGTTAAATCTGCTAGATTGGCGTTCACTAACACTGACACATCTCTCATTTCTGGAGGAAGGTTGGAGAAAATATTTTGTTTCCACCTTCGACCCGAAATACACCTTAGGTTGTTGATCTTTTCTCATCCAATAGTCATTGGTAATAGGTGTTCGTTGTCACTGTCACTTGTCATGGGTCTCATTCGTTGAATCATATATGAATAAATAATTTAATAACCATATTAATTAACCATGTTTAACCATGTAAACAATATAAATATTTAACAAGAAATATTTAACTACAATTTTAAATCAATGGTAACATTCAAGATTTAATTATTTCTATTATAATCGGTATTCCACATTGAGAATCAAGAACATAAATTCAAACTCAAAGTCTTTATATGACATATAATTTATTAATATATTAGATTTCATTTTGCCCAATTTTAAAATTTAATAAAAATATATAATTTAAATTTGAGAATAACTAAATAATATGTTACACACATCTTCCAAATAGTTTAAGAAATATTTATTAAAAATATTTCTATTTGTCACAAGTTTATTAAGGTTAGGGTTAACATTAGAATTAGGGTTACGCAAATATTTTTTACTACATTGCATTGCAATTTTATTTTGTTAATGATTCACAAAATCACACACATACATTTGTTTGGTTCATTTTCAAATTGAAAAATTATAAACTCATTACTCAGTACTGCATTGTAATTTTATTTTTGTACATAAAGTATTATGCACAATTTTGGCCATTTCATCAAAAACTGAATATGTTAAGTGCAAAACAATGAAACTGAAATGAACGGTTACAAACTTTTCATTAATTTGTTCGCAAATTTAAAGTAGTACTATTCAGACCCCCTCCAAAACTTTAAAGCTAAAATGAGGGGGATTAGCAAAAAAAACTAGTAGCCACTAGGGCACTAGCTGCCATGGCAATGGACCAGTGGTATGATGTTATAAAAAAAAGAAGCAAAGTTGAAACCCTTCAATTCAAAAAAATAGAGCATAGGGTGACGGGTCATGAGGACCACTAAGGATGTTCCTCTCTGAATCTGTGTATGTAGAATTGATGAGAGACAATAAAGCCTTAGAATTCTTCGAGCCATCTGTAGCGCACATCTAGAAAATCTTTGAGAAACCATTTATGTAGAGTTCCTCCCAATCTACACCCACTTATGATGTCATGTCAACTACTCTGCATTCGGGTTTAAAAGGAAGGGTTGTATTTCCACATTTATGCCTAGCTAGAGAAGTTTGGGTATTTCACTTTTCCAAGGGATCCCCACCCCAACTTCTGCAAAAATTATGACATGAATGTCATCCACAAGAAATTCCTCTTTAAACACCCTCCTCAACAACATGAGCATTTCCACATTTCTCCTCTGAGGTCAAGAAAGGACACCAAGAAATGGGACGTAATGTATGTGCTGATGCAGTGTCATCATTTTGAAGTAACTCTCGGTCGAACACCATGAACAAAACAACGTTTGTAAAAGACCCAACCTCCTTATAAACTGAAGTAAGGATTTCATCTTGGACCATGCCCAAAAATGGCTTCTAGTCATCCATGGATGTGCATCTCAATATAACTGGAGTGTCCATCTCCACACTGCCACAGCCTAAAGAGCTAAAACCTAAACCTTAAAACCAGAGGCAGAATAAGAATTCCAACCACCACCAGGAACGACACTTTATCTACCAAAGAAAGCCGCAAATTGAAGAAGAAAGAAGCAATATTATCAATTAATAGCCCTTGATTGGTACTTAGCAATTCATTATTACTTATCCAATCCTATTAAATAAAATGTCCTTTCAGTCTTTCACATCTCCAAGTAAATCTTTCCCATTAATACACGAGTGTGATAAATTGGTAATAGTGTCAGTAGTAGTAGTAGTAGTAGTAGTACCAATTTGGAAATCGTGTGTGATGAGTGGATGATAGTTAGATAATTTTAGTTGACAAGACATCATTAATGTATTATTGGAGTAGGACCATGCAATATTATCCACCATCCACGTAAATGACTAACCAGTTAGAATTGATGATTTTGGTTAAGGCGTGGGTTAAAATTGTATGTCTCCATTTTAGAGACTTCCTGCAGAACTCCATTTCCTTCAAGAAATTGGGGCCAAAATGAAACTTTAGCTTTTGATCTACAATCATCGAATGGTCTTGAATAATAAATTTAAAATTATAAATGATCATTGATTGATGTTAGGTAGTACCTAATAGGCACGTGTCGAAGTGGTTGTGGTTATCGATACCATCGTGCATACAACTTGGCAACAAATGAAGGCGATATTACATCTACATTTTTTTTCATTAATTAGTATTACATCTTTGATCAATTTCCATTGGCATTGGCCCCACATGATGAGTCACAACTCTTGAAAATCGCCAATAAAATATTTATTTTCCCATAATTAACAAACGTACGATTAGTCAATGAAATTAAACAATTTTCAATTGGTAGATAAAATTCTCTAGTACAATTTTTTTTTTCCTTCAAAAGCAATTGGTTCGTCTCATATATTAAAAATATCTCCTTCAAAACCAAAACATTCACCTCATACAATATATATTTTCCCCCACATTAATGCATTAATCACTATGATTTTATGGAATTTTCATACAATAGGGAAAAATTGCCAATATAAATTATTATTTTTTCCTATTTTGAAAAATAAAATCGCCTTCAACATGAAAATTTCCCCCCAAAATAATGTTGGATTCACTAGGATTTAACACTTTTTTCCGGGGGGGTTCTTGAAGTTATCCTTGGAACATTTACTTTCCCTTAAGCAATTTTTTAGTTTGGTGGGGATGCAAGTCAATAATAGGAAGATGAAAGTGATGGTCTTCCCTAGTAAGAGAAAACATAACCATCATAAGTTTTACTTTGAAGATAGTACTCTTGAAGAAGTGATTGATTGCAAATACCTCAGAATGATCTTCAATAAAAAATTGAGTTGGGAAGGGTGCAAAAAGAAGCAAACTTTAGGAGGTTGGAAAGCATTTTATGATTTCCAAAATAGATACCAAGAGGTAGAGCTATGGGATTGGAAAACTACCCAAACTCTTTTTTGGGCTTTTAGTGCTTCGAGTTGTTGTCTATGGTTGTGAATTATGAGCCAAAAATACTTCTAATATACAATATAAGGAAATTGAAAAAATGCAAAAATGCTTGATTAAAAACAAGTCCAAACTTAAAATTTTAGTCCCTTATGGTATCATGTTGACTGGGGTGGGGTCTGCCACTATTCAAGAAATTATGATTGCAAGGATCATAAAATAAAGAGGGTAGATGGCCTAAGGTTGTCTTGAATGAAACTTTGTGCAAAAGAAAAAAGACTTGGATGAGATAAAACATGAAAATGGTTTAGCAAATGGGGTATTTAATTGAATTCATGGCCCACAAATAGTAAAGAGATAAAGACTTTTGTTATGGATAAGTTCCACAAGTGCTCTTGGGATAAAGGTCTAACAAGAAAGAAAGAGTATTATATTGAAGAGTTTAATCCCACTCGTAATCATCATCAAAAAGCGTAAATTGGGGTCAATATCTATTGGAGAGACAAAATTCTTATTGCTTAGTTAAGGACCAACTCTCATCAACTACATTATGAAATTGTGTGTTGAAATAGATCAAAAGAAGTGTGAGAATAAAGAATGTACTTTTTGCATTTCTAGAAAAGTGGAAACAAAAAAACATTTCTTTTTAGAGTGTGAAGCCTTCAAGGACAACATGGACATCTATGTTAATATCTTGGTAGCTAATTCTTGGGTTGATTTATTCAATGAGGGGACAATTGAGTAGTTGGGGGCAATCATTATAAAGTTGCACATGAAAAGGGATGAAATTCAAAAATTCGTGTGTGAGGTTGTTTCTCCCATATGCTATCTTTAGCCATGTGGACTTTAAAATTTATTTATTTATTTCTATATCCTTATGGTTTCGTCACATGGTTCAAAAGATGAAGAGAAAATACACTAAGCATAATACAATGGATGTCCAAGCAATTCATTTACAACCATGAGAGAAGTTCTTTACATTTTTGTTGGAATACAAATACCACTAAGAGGCGGGGGTGAATCAATGGTTACTTAAAACTTGTTCTTTTCAACTTTTCAACTTCAACTTTTACAATTATAACATAAAGTTATAAAAAATGAACAAGATATACAAGAATAACAAGGTACACAATATTTATAGTGGAAAACCCTTTAGGATAAAAACAAACACTTTGAATCTAAACCTTTATTAGCCTCTTGGGCAAAACTTTTAGAGCTACAACTCTGGGAAGCACCAACACCCTATTTTAGAAACACCGATTTCAAGGAACACCAATCCCTTACAACTGAAGCACCAACTTCAAGAATAAAAGAAGTGCCAACTTCCAAAATGAATAAATGAGATACAAAATCAGAGGATCAACTATGTTACATTACAAATCATAAATCATTGATTTCAACTTCTTGTTGAAAACATAATGCTGGATATACTTCTCTTCTTCTCTCTTATTGATTCTTTTACATAAGCCTCTAGATTATTATGGTTAGTAGGACCAACTATCTTTGTAATGTAGTCCTTAAATATTTTATTCTTCTAATGAAGACCTTGCAATTGTATCTCATCCTCCTCTAAATAAGTATATAACTACTTAACTCCTAATGTTGCTATGGCCTTCCCACCTTCTTTGGTAGGTTCCCCTAAATTTATTTCCTCCATTATGTAATCCTTTGGTGTGATTTCATCAATATTGACATTGGGAGGAGGTATTGCCACCTATGCTTTCCATTTCCCTCTATCATCTCTAGTCACATATGACATCCTTTGGTCCTTTTTGCTGGGATCTCCTGTAGGGAATGCCTAACCTAACAAAGATAGGTTGATACTCTCTATTTCTATATAAGTCCTCTTTTGAGGTTGGATTGCCCTTACCAACTAGGTATGATTTGAATAATATTTAAGTGGCTCATATGGGGATATGTTTAACATTGATGTGTCACCTTTCTCCCCTTCATCTTTATCCTCTTATTCTCATCCTTCTTGTTCTAAGGTCTCCCTAAGTTATGAATTTTTAGGAGTTTCTTCTTTCTCTTCTTCTTCCCTAGGTACTTGTTCTACAAGCCTTTCTCTTTCATCCCCTTCCTTTGAAAATTCTGCAAGTTCAGCCTATAAACATGTAATTGGCCTTTTATACAGCTTTTGTACAAGTCCTTTCTTTATTTGCACCTCTAGTTGCATTTTCAAGGTGGAAGTATGTGGAAGAGTCTAGACTTGTGGAGTAGGCAGAGGAATGGTGACCAGTGGAATATCTCAAACTTCTTCCTGGATGTCCTCATCTTGTGAAGATAGCAGAGGCAAATGTAGTGATTATGGTGGAATACTTTCAACCTATGCATCAGTCAGAGGAGGTTGTACCTATAATTAGTTTTGAATATGAATTGACTCATTACTCTTGGGTTCATCAATTTGCACACCTATGTCAATTTCACCTTCCTCTAACCTAGGATGAGTAGCAATTTACATATCACCTCATTCATCCACTTGTTCTCCTTGTTGATAAACCCTTTCAACTTGTACCTCTAGTTCTATTGATACCCTCTCTACAAGATCTTCCTTAGAGTTAAGTGGAGGTGGCACTTGTACATTAGGTTGTGTTGATACTTCTAGGGTACCAAAGCCAATATCCATTTCTTGTGTTTCTTTCAATCCTTGAAGATTCTCAAAATATGACACATGGAATTCATCAGGCCCTAGCCTATCTCCTTTTTCATTATTGGGCTTCGTACTTGATTCTGTCTCCATTTCCTTCTTATGTGCTTCTTGTGCTATTTGTTTTGCAGCTACGATATCCTATCTTGTTCTTCCAACCAAATAGATGTCCTCTTCATTGGGCTCTTCTTCCTCAGGTAAGGATTTGAGAGTAGGATAAATTGTAGCCCTTTTTCTTTTACCTGAGGGTCCTCCTTAGGAACACAAAGTTTTTATAATTGTACTCCCTTTTTTACCAGGCATAAGAACTTCAAGAAATTTTTTCTCATTTAGTGGTACAGTTTGTTTAGGATGTGTGGCATGAGAAGTATCACCTATTATTTTCTTTATTCTCCCTATCCCTACACTCACTATGAACATAGACATACCTATTTTCCTTGCATGGCCAAAAGTGGCCCATGGAGGTGGTGGAGGAGTTTCCTTAAACTAAGGAATATTAATCTTGACTCCCTTCCCTTTGTAAATCTTTGAAGTAGGGTCCACCTTTTGTTTCATTTGCAATAGGTCCATCCTAAAAGGCTTCTATACCCATTTCCTTTATGTATCGAACACGTGCCTTTCCTTGAAATCCATTTTATCATTTTCAGGCTTTTCCACTTTTGCATTTAGAATTGGATGATTATACACTTTATCTTGATTGTATAGTGGATCCAAAACATCATTTGTATCTTTCTCCTAGGCCCTCAAAGGTATATATATTTCTAGAACATGTTGTACCAATTCTAAGGATAACCTGTAGTAATCTCAAATCTAGACCTCATAGTCATTGACACAATTTATCCAAAGATCTTCAAGGTAAGGCTCATGTCTATAGAAGGCACCCTTGATCCTACTAAAGGTCCTGATAGTGTCAAACCTAGGCCTTACTAGACCAAAATGTTCCATAGGGAACTTATCCCATTCGTGGTAGATAGACTTGCAGACCTTAATGTCCTATATAGAATAGACAATGATAAAATAGGAAAACCCTACCAATGTTTCTTCTTCTTTACTATTTTTTCATATGCATCTACAATTTTCCTACTAATCTCCATTAAAACAAAGCTATCTAAACGGTATTTGGTCAACTTCTTTAGATTAAGTGTACTTCCTGCCACCCTGATGTATGAAAAAGTGTGGAACTGAAAGTAGTATGCCCCAATCATCTTGATTTTGGAAAATTTTTCCATAGTATTTTCACATAATCAACCTCAATGGATTAGATGATTCCAAAGATGAAAGCATCATTTACCATCCTGTACTCAGGATTATCCTCGTTGAGTTTCTCCTTTCTTACTAATTGGGGGTAAACAGTGTAGGGGTAAGTGTTTGGACCTTGCATTGATCCCCTTCTATAAAGCCCAAGATATTATACCCTTGTAGCTAGAAGATAAACTATTCAAGGGGAAAATATTGGATTTGATGAGTAAACAACCCACAACTCCCAAGAACACCTACATGCAAATACTTGTCACAGAAAGAGAGAGAAGCAAGAAGCTAGAGAGGCATGAATGCATTGATCTATGAGAGAGGAAAAATCATTGATGTGCAAAAACAAAAGTAGCAATTAAATAATGAATAAGTTGTGTTACAATTTGTTATCAAAAGTTATGAAAACAAGAGGAGATAAATCCTTATAAAAGGAGATCTGAAACCCTAAAAAGGTAAAACCTAGGTTACACAATAATAATTAATAAAGTAATTAATTATTATATGCCTAAAGTTTAACTTAAGTAGAAAGAGATAATAAGTGACTTAATAATTAAATCAATATGATTTAATTAATAATTAAACACTTTATTACTCTAACACCCCCTTAAGATGAACTTTGGGAGAAGCTAAAAACCTAGAAAGAACTACTAAAAGCAAATGGGTCCTGAAAAAAAAAGGCCTGATCACGTACCCAAGTACAAAAGAGAGTCTCTATAAAGCGGAGAAATAGAGAAAACCACATGGGAATAACTCTACTCCAAAAACAGACAAAGACTAGTCTGAATGAATGAAGAAGCCTCCAAAACTAGGGAATGTTCCAAAAAATAGGAACAAGGATGAACATGTAGAACATAACTGAAGCAAGAAGCTACAAAATCTGTCAAGAAGTAACTGTTGATCTAAAGATCCTCCACTGAAATATGACTAGGTAGAGAAGACTGTAATCTACATGAGTGCCCTCAAATGACACTACTTGAATCGTGAGGCAAACAAAGACAAACAACTTAAGTCAAAGATACAGAATAGAATAATCTTCACGAGTGCCCTCAAATGACACTACTCGAATCAAGAGGAAAACAAAGGAAAACACCTGAACTTGAAGATACAGATGGCATAAAAACACCAAAGTCTGAAGAGTTGATCAATCAAAGATGGAAGAGTGCATCCAAAAAACAAGGATGAACATGTAGAACATCACTGAAGCAAGAAGCTAAAAACTCTGTCAAGAAGTAACTTTTGATCTGTAGATCTTGCACTGAAATATGACTAGGTAGAGAAGACTGTAATCTACATGAGTGCTCTCAAATGACACTACTTGAATCATGAGGCAAACAAAGGAAAACAACTGAAGTCAAAGATACATAATACTATAATCTGCACGAGTGCCCTCAAATGACACTACTCGAATCAAGAGGCAAACAAAGGCAAACACTTGAACTTGAAGATACATATGGCATAAAAAAACCAAAGTCTGAAGAGTTGATGAATCAAAGCTGGAAGAGTGCATGCAAAAAAGGAAAGAGAGGAGTGTCCATATGGTAAATGATCCATCTCATCAGAATGCATAGGTACCTAGCCAATGCATCCACGAATAAATACTAAATACATAGCTCAAACTATCAAACCAAGGAAGTAGTAGAGCCAATAGTAGAAACACACCCCCCCCCCCCCCCCATATTGCTAACAAGGGAGTAATGATAGGTACACTGAAAAGATCATCCAATATAAACTGCATGATGAAGAAGATCCAGGAACACCGAAGGTGCAAAGAGAGTACAAACACAAATAGAGATACCTGAGGCTAATGTCGTTGGAGGAATTCTCACATGAAAAAATTAGATGGAAAACAAAGGAAAACATCAAACCCCCCTTGGCACTTTATAATGGAGTGCAAGTACAAAGAGAATGAACATGTGCAAGATCCCATACATGCAATAGAATGGAACTTTATCTTAGTGTGTGTGCATAAAAGAATTCTACAAAATTGAAGTATACACTGCTCAAAGAAGAGAAAATGTTTCTAAAACAAAAGAATAACCAAAGATGAGCCATCCCTCAAAGGGAAGAGATCATAGGACCTGAAACATCCAAGATATCCACCATATTGAAAAAATGAAAGAAACTTAATAAAATATACCTAGAGAAGAATCTAGAGAAATGACTCACAACACTAGAAATTTCTTAGAATAAGCTTTCCAAAGATATATCATTTGCCCAAAATAGAGTCCAAATGTGCAAGATAGAGCTCCCGGAGTGCAAAATTGAACATCTGGCTTTGAAAGTAAAAACACCATCAAAAAAAAGAAAACCTTGAAATTCAAACCCCTAGATTTGGATAGAGCTCAAAAATATATTTCCAACGATATCTTGTTTTCCTGATTTCGACACTGTATGCTCAAGTTATGAGCAAAAAACCACAAGTTGCATCAGAGGGAAGGCCAAAAAGAAGCTTTGTCTTTGAATTCCTGGTGCGAAAAAAGGAGGAAAAAACTCCCGGTATCTCATTTGGCCAATTTTGACATCGTATCCTCAAGTTATGAGCAAAAAACCAACTACATCAGAGGGCCCAAAAAAGGTGTCTGAAAGGGGTTGATGCAGTGTTGACATCTTCACTTTACATGCCTAAATTTGATGGTCATATGGTCGTCACAACAAAAAAATAATAGGCGCCTGGAGCCAAAAATATGGGGCCCCTGGTCATGTGGTGACCAAGGGCTAGTCGGCTAGGGGCTTAAGCATTGGCTCCTGGTCCTTTGTTGATGTCTCATGTGACTATGGCTTAGAAAAGATCTATGGTGGTTAACTGTCACTAGTGGTCCTGACGGTAACCGCAACGAAAACCACAGCGAAAACTGTTGGTAGGCCGCTAGCGGTGTTGTCAGTAATTAATGTGCCTCAAATTGCATGCTCAAGTTGTACGTCCTGGCACGCAAAAATTTTTGTGACTGAGGCCAACGTGTCCAGATTGTTGGCAAGTTGACTATACTAGTGTATATGACTAAGTTTAGTGTTGTCATTATGGCAACAAAGTCATATGAAGTTTTGAGGTTAGTGCAATAACTTAGAAGATCATAATTTGGCTAAGTATGGAAGACAGAGCAGTCAGTGAAGCACCTGATGAATAGAGCATCAGCGCACAAGCATATGATCGAGTTTTGGTATGCGCCCTTGAAGATAAGCTTTTGAGTATGTTATAATGATAAGTCTAAGAACACATGGTCATATGTGATAGCATGAAGAAGTTACAGTGAGTTGAAGTGACACAGATAGTGAGCAGTAGACCAAAACAAAGCATGGAGCCGACAAGAAAGAATTTGATTAGCGATTATTATTTTGTTTTGTAAAGGCTATGTGCCTATTGTAAATGTGTTGTAAACATGTTAATAGAAATGTATGTAAACATGCTTGAGCCAATTCATTTGGAAGCATTGTATGTAATAGGTTATAGGCCGACTTAGTAAATAGTTTTGGTTGTGCCTATATATAAGACATGCGCCTTTGTATTTGAGCATGTAGTTAATATAGAAGATGTAATAGAAGAGAAGAAGTATGCGAAGAGTAGTAAGAATTTTATAGAGCTTTACAAGAGGTTAAAGCATCAGTGCACAAAAGGAATTGATTAGACAAGCAGTGTCATAGCAGTAGTTCACCATTGCAGATATAGTGTGTATCTAATATCCAGGAGGTTGTAGTTTTCTCTGTTGAGAAGTGAGCTCTGGTAGTGAGCCTTCCACCCCTAACAGGGTTTTTTACTTCAAGACTCCTAACAGGGTCTGACTTTTGACTAGGTCATTGTACTAAGCATTGTAACAACTGCTCCTAACAGGGAAAAGGAACATTAACAAGTTCATTATACATAGTACAATTATTAGTGGGTATTAATTCCCATTGGGGTTTTTCCTTTGGCCAAGGTTTCCCCATAATCATATATGGTGTTATGTGTTATGGTTGAATGCTTATTTTCTTTGATATTCATTTCAGTATATAAGTAATTGGGTTAAGTTTAAAGAAGTAGAAATATATTAATATTGTAGAACATTGATTCACCCCCCCTCTCAGTGTTCCCATTCCTAACAATTGGTAGCAAAGCTTTGGTCCTCTGAGAGAAGTTTAATCACTTGAGGAGATCATGGATATAGCTAAAATGAAACATCTAAAGAAGAATGTTGAAGTGGCTCTTAAAGATCTTGACAAAGCTGAAAAATAAATTGAAGAACTGAAATTGAAGTTCAGTGGTTCTCAAGTATTCATCAAAAAACTGAGAAAAGATTTAAAAGATTGTTCAACAAATGATTTGGGAAAAATGGTTTAAAATCTAAATGAAGAAAAGATCTCTCTGAAGGATCAGATTGAAGAATTGGATGAAAAGTTAATCAATAATCAAGAAGCCTATGATGAGAAGGTCAAAGAAAACAAATAGCTGGATGAAGAACTTATGCAAGCTAATCTGAAAATCTTGGAGTTAGAAAACATCAAGAAAAAGATGGAATCTGAATTGATTGAAACAAAGAATCATATTGACAAATTGCACACAAGTAAGGATCTAATAAAGTCATAGTTGTATGCGCAAAAGTTAAAAGGAGATACCACTGGTATTGGATTCAATGAAGCACAAAATCAAATGAATGCTATGTGAGAAAGAATGAAAGCACTAGAGAAATCTACTAAAGCTAAGAAGACTGAAAATCATATTGAAGCCATAGCAGAACCATCTAAGGATGAATGCAAGATAGTAAACCAAACTTGTTATGCCTATAACAAGCATGGACATATAGCAAGAGATTGTAAAGAGGTAAGACCTTTCAATGGTTATTGTTATTCATGCAATAAATTTGGTCATAGAGCTATGAATTGCAGATCAAATCAAAGAAGTCAAACTCAGCAAAATTAGAGAAATCAACCTCAGCAAAATGTTAGAAGTCCTCATAACATTACATGTCAGATATGAAATTACAATGGTCACACAGCTAGATAGTGCAGTATGGTAACTCACATCAATGCGCCAAGGAATATAAGGCCTCCAGTTATTTGTCACTCTTGTAAAAGGGTTGGACACATCTCAAAGTTTTGCAAATCACAAGTGCAAGGACAAGAAAGACCTAATAAGTCTCAAGGATCAATTTTGGATGAATCTGGAGAAGTCAAGTTTTATAAAGCCATAGAAGATGTGAGCATGATTTAGACAAAAGTAAAGAAAGATAATGTTGATGACTATGTAGTGGATGCATCCATAATGGACACACCTTCTACTTCTAGATGAATGACCCTCATGGTCATAGGGGGAGCTAGATAAGCTCTAGACCCCTGTGTGGCTGGTATGCTCACCCTCGGAGTATGTGACTTTGGTTATAGTAGTTTGGATACTAGTTGATGTAGTATGCAAGAGCACACAGCTTTATTGTTAGTAGAAATGAAGTTTGGAATTCTCTGTTACATTCTATATTATGGCAGCAAGCATTAATTGCAAAAAGTTGTTTAAATAGTCACCAGAGATCCATTATCCTCACATTTGCATTCGAGATCGAGCCCTTGGAGAGAACAGGAGATCAAGCAATTAGTGTTGATAGATTGCAGTTTTTTTCATCAGCGAAAAGAAGTTTAAGTTGGTTACGAAACCCTTGTTTAGACACAATGGTTCAGAAATCATTTGGAAACCTATTTAAGCGTTAATCAAGTAAGTAATGGACACTCCAGTTGTATTTGATGTTACAGAGAGGAAGAGATATATTTTCAAGAAACATCCATTTAAGTCAGTGCTAGATGACCTAGAAGGAGCATTCTCTAGAACTTCGATGGGATTGATGTACATAGAAGATATACACACATATATATCCAGTAAGAAGGAACTTGTAGGGTTGGACAAAATTAGGTCACACATTGAAACAATGATGAATCTAGACATGTCATTCATGGATGAGTTCATGCACTTAGAAAAAAACCCTATCATAGAGTATGCGGCTGCATATGAGTTCTATGAATCTGAATGGATTAAGATATTTCTTAATAGAATACATAATGACTTGTTTTGGATTGGAGAAGTCCTTGTTTGGATAACTACTGATCTCATTCATGAGATGACCAGACTTCCTAAGAATAGTGTCATTCTTCCTACTGGCAAAGATGTTAGAAAACAAGTTGAGTAGGCTTGTAAGTCTGGGAGTGATAAGCGCGACATGACAATTGAGCCCATTGAGGAGAAGGATATCAAACTCATGGCGATGATACTTGGATACAAGTTTCAGCATGCTAACATATTGAAGTGTTTTAGCAACAACTATTCTAGTAGCCATAAGAATAGTGAAGGAAAATGGAGATTTCAACCATTATGAAATCTTGCGCACATAGTTGTTGGATAATATAAAGGCTATCAAGCATGATAAGAGAAAAACATTCAGGTTTGGATCATTGATCATCTATATGTACTGTCATATAGTTGGTAAAGTCTCTGATCTATACCTTGATAAGAGCTTACCTACATTGCCACAAATCTCATTCAAGGTAACATCAAAGAGATCCTTGAAAGACTTCACGAAATTGGAAATCAAGAAATTTATAATTAAGATGCAGAGAAGGTATAGGATACTTGAGAGTATACTAGAGAAGTATAAGGATAGTATATGTTTCATGGTAGAGATAGATATCATATGCATGGAAGCAGTGGATCCTAGGACTAAGTGGATTCATCCACTTGGTTATGAAGTGGAGGAACACATTTTGGAATCTTATGCACAAGTCCCCCTATCAGTGCCTAAGGATACCAATGAACCAAGATGGGGTACTTATGAAGAGAAGACAAAACAAGTAGACTCTGTCTTATACAGTGCAACAACAAAAAGAAAAGCATCCAAGATTATATCAGGCATTCTGAAAATTCATGGTGTTACACAAGAAGACTTGGATAAAGCTAGGGAAGCCAAGATTGCAATGAAACTTGAGAGTGCACCCTCTACTGAATTTAAAATAGAGAAATCTGATGATCTGAAGGAAAACAAGAAAAACAATGATGATAGCACCTCTACGCCCACAACCACAATTGATCTGGAGTCCACTCCACCTCCTAAGCCTAGTAAGATGCCTAAAAGGAAGAAGTAGTCTAGCACATTCCATCCATCATTAAGATCAACAAGAAGCCAAAGAAGAAACACTCAAGCACCTCCTGAGGTAGGATTCAGACCGAATCTTGAAGTGTTGAAGACTAGAGTAGTAGATGAAGGCATGATTGATCAAATAGCTAAGTTTTATGATAAGTATCATGAGATTGATAAATTAGAAATCCATAGTATATTTATCAAGCACATGATTAAGTTCAAGAAGTCAATCTTGGAACTTAAAATAAGCATTCCATACAATGTATGGAACATTTTGGATTCTTTGAAGAGACAAGCCATTTAAGAAGATTTCAGGATAAGGGAAAAGACATTGGATGGCAACCTTCATCTCTGTTCAATAGAAGAGAAAACTTTATTGTTGGATTTGGTGAAGCCTCACCTAAGAACCAAAACCAAAACTCTATAGATAATGAACAAAGAGTATGAGTTGGTTGTGAAGGAGATAAAAAAGGCATTTGAGAAAGTATTTCTGGATAGACACATGTATCCATCATCTATGCCTACAACTCAAGTCCCCTTCAAGAAAGCAAAAATAGCTGAGATTCCCAATGTGCCTATGATAGGTCCACAGGAGTCTACGCACATACCTGAAGCAAAGGATGACACTATCATGATTGATAATGTTGAAATATCAATGGTGACAATAGACAAGGATTTATACAAGTTTGAGGAAGCTTTTGTGAGTACTGAGGAAGTAGAGATCCTATGCGCTAAAGAAACACCTAAGCAGCAAGAAGAAGTTCAAGTTGAAGACTTGATTGGACAAGAAAATGGGAAGGAAGATGAACCTGTAAGTGGAAAAGAAGATGAACATAAATAAGAACCTTCAGTTGAGATTCCAATAAAGGTAAAGATTGAGATTATGGAAGTAAGAAAAATCTCACTCCTTACTCCTAAGCTATCAGTTTCATTATTGTCAAGTTTGACCCCTGATACAACCAGTCTAGACTCTTGGGGAGAAGAATATTTAATAAAGATAAGTGTATTAGCCATGGAGAAACAAAAAGAGAAACAAGTTATGAGAAATCCCCCATTTGTTGAATCAATCAACATATTGAACAATCTACTACCAAAGGATAAGAAAGTATCAAGTTTACATTTAGTGGATGACGTTGGCACTATTTTGACAAGCTTCAAAGCGAATTTCTCAAGTCTTGAGGAATCAACATCCAAGATTGTAGAAGAGAAATATCTCAAGAAAAGGCTGAGTGAATTGATAGAAAATTTTTCACTTGACCTTAATTCTCTAAAGTTTGGTCAAGCTATGCTGAAGGAGATAGCAGCAAAAGGAAGGAAAATAATTGTTGACTGTATGAAAAAAGACAAACTTACTTCAGACCTTTCAAAGAAGATTTAGGAAGCTGAATCTATGATGGTAGCTGTGAGAAAATCAGTAGAAGATCCCACTCAAGATATAAACATGTGCAATAATGTCTATCAAGGACAGTTGGACAAAATTGAGAAGGCAAAAAAGGAGATTGCTAAGATAAGAACTAGACAAGCATAGTTGAAACATGCACTAGCACCCTCTCTAGATGTGTTGAATTAGAACATCAAGAAGATAGATGCCATGATTGTGACATATGATCAAGGTCTATGTACAGATTTGGAAAAGATGGAAAAGCTAACCTATGCACTATGCGCCCATCTACAGACTATAGATGCACTCAAGGCATTTTGGCAACAAGAGATCCAAAACCTTAAGATTACATACCCGGATGTACTATCTATGTAAGTAAAGATTTATTTTTATGCACCTTTTTCATTAATGTCAAAGGGGGAGTAGAGTAATATGGATTAGTACAGATATAAGGGAGATATAAGATAGATAGTATATGATGTACAGTATACAGGAAAAGATAAGAGTATAAGATAGAAAGTTTTTGTGTAAAGATGTAGTTTAGCAACTTCGCCATATTCCTTTATTTCCATTAATGACAAAGGGGGAGATTGTTGGAAAGTTGACTATACTAGTGTATATGACTAATTTTAGTGTTGTAATTATGGAAAAAAAGTCATATGAAGTTTTGAGGTTAGGGCAATAACTTAGAAGATCAGAATCTGGCTAAGTATGGAAGACAGAGCAATTAGTGAAGCACCTGATGAACAGAGCATCAGTGCATATGCATATGATCGAGTTTTGGTATGCACCCTTGAATATAAGCTTTTGAGTATGTTATAATGCTAATTCTAATAATGCATGGTCAAATGTGAGCATGAAGAAGTTACAATGAGTTGAAGTGACACATACAGTGAGTGACAGAATAGAATAGAGCATGGAGCCGACATGAAAGAATTTGATTAGCGATTATTTTGTTTTGTAAAGGCTATGTGCCTATTGTAAATGTGTTGTAAACATGTTAATAGAAATGTATGTTAACACGCTTGAGACAATTCATTTGGAAGCATTATATGTAATAGGTTATAGGCTGACTTAGTAAATAGTTTTGGTTGCGCCTATATATAAGACATGCACCTTTGTATTTGAGCATGTAGTTAATATAGAAGATGGAATAGAAGAGAAGAAGTATGTGAAGAGAAGTAAGAATGTTATAGAGCTTTACAAGAGGTTAAAGCATCAATGCACAAAAGGAACTGATCAGACAAGCAGTGTCATAGCAACAGTTCACCATTGTAGATATAGTGTGTATCTGATACCCATGAGGTTGTAACCTTCTCTATTGAGAAATGAGCTCTAGGAGTGAGCCTTCCACCCCTAACAGGGTTTTTTACTTCAAGACTCCTAACAGGGTTTGACCTTTGACTAGGTCATTGTAGTAAGCATTGTAAAGACTGCTCCTAACAGGGAAAAGGAACATTAACAGGTTCATTATACATAGTACAATTATTAATGGGTATTAATTCCCACCAGGGTTTTTCCTTTTGCAAAGGTTTCCCCGTAATCATATATGGTGTTATGTGTTATGGTTGAATTCTTATTTTCTTTGATTTCGGTATATAAGTAATTGGGTTAAGTTTAAAGAAGCATAAAAACATTAATATTGTAGAACACTGATTCACCCTCCTCTGAGTGTTCCCATTCCTAACATAGATTGGATAATTTTTATATGGATCTAGGGGTTCTTGGATGATGCAAGCTCAACGGTGAGGTCTGTTTGAGCCAAAAATGCTCCAAAATACTAGTGACCGCCTTAGGATGCATGTCGGGGTTAGTTGCAAAAAAAAATTGCCACAAATTCCATCTTTGTCCAAAATGGACAAACTTTATATGGATTTAGGGGTTCTTGGGCACTCTGAATGCAACCATGAGGCCAAGATTACTAGAAAGTGAGGTCCCCCCAGATCCAACAAAAAACTCTCTCAAAATGTAGATCTAACAAACACAATCAAATCTCTCAAGAAGAGGATAGGGGAAAATAGATTTGAAGCTCTGATACCATATTGGATTTGATGAGTAAACAACCCATAGCTCCCAAGAACACCTGCATGCAAACACCCGTCACAGAAAAAGAGAGAAGCAAGAAGCTAGAGAGGCTTGAACGTGTTGATCTACAAGAGAGGAGAAATCATTGATGTGCAAAAACAAAAGTTACAGTTCAATAATGAATAATCTGTGTTACAATTTGTTAACAAAAGTTATGAAAATAAGAGGAGATCAATCCTTATAAAAGGAGATCTGAAACCCTAAAAGGGTAAAACCTAGGTTGCACAATAATAATTAATAAAGCAATTAATTGTCATATGCCTAAAGTTTAGCTTAAGTAGAAATAGATAATAAGTGACTTAATAATTAAATCAATATGAATTAATTAATAAGTAAACACTTTATTACTCTAACAAAAAATGGCATCAATGAGTCTAACAATGCAAACTAGGTATATTGAGTTTAACACTTTCTCCCTAAGTCATGCAATACAAGAGAAAGAAGGGCTTCTGAGCACAACTCTCAATATGACCTAGGTTAGATTAGAAAACCCAAAGGTGATAAGGGATGAAAATGCTAAACACAAGTTATATGAAGGAAGTATACTAGCAAGGCCTCTTTCATGCAATGTAATTCGATTATAGATATGCAATGAAGATGAAAAAAATTTAAATAGTTGATTAAGCAAGAAATGTAAGATGAGTCTAGGAACCAAGTAAATATAATCAACCCAATTAAGATATAGAAACAGATATATCCTAATAGATCAAATAAATTATAGGGTACTTACCTTGAAATAAGTAATCAAATATGATGTTTTTCTCTTAAAATCATATATCTAAGACTATGATAGAACTTCCAACTACAGATCCACGATCACAATAGAAAACCCATAAAATGTTGTTTTTCTCAAACCTCTAGGAATAGGTTGACCATGTCACCGTATTCCAAAATAGGTCAACCAGGTCACCGTGTTCTAGAACAGGTCGACCAAGTCACCATGTTCCTTGGGTACCATAGCCAAGTCGACCCAACTTCTTGAGAAATGTCTCAGGGAGTGGATTCTAGATCTATGATCACCAAACTGATAACCTGCAAGTTTGTTACAAAATTGGTGTGTGTGGGTGGCTAAGGGGTTTTCCTTAGTCAACCCCCTATTTTAGTGATTTGAACCTCCATGAATAGTCATTAGGAAATATTTTGTGTATGTATGTAGTGTTCATGAACCCTAGATTATAGATCTAGAATGTAAAAGTGCTAGTAAATGTTAAGAATCTACTCTATGAGTGAAATCTTAGCATGTAAGTGTGCTTGTAAATGTAAATGTAAATGTAAATGTGTGCAAAAATATGAAGAGACAAAGATCATATCAGAATATAGCATATAAATAATACCAAACCCCTAAGGCTAAAGTACCCTAACCATATTCATGATCCCCTTGCATCTCCATGATGTCATGTAATGCTTGAATGCTTGAATTGAATAAATGTAAATGAAGGCCTCACTTTGCAATGAAAGAATTAGATTCAACCCTTATCTTCCACCTTGCAATTTCTATATGTCAGATTGGGGTGTCTACACATGCTTGTACCTTTCTTATATCATCATCCATCAAGAGGAAAATGCGATATTGGATGTCTTTTTATAGTGAATTTATGAAATTACCCCTATGGGAGCCAACTCCAGTGAGTGGGAAGTAGTGAAACTTTGAAATAGGATCGGGACCAAAACATTCAAAGCACTAGGGAATAGGTTGACTTGGTCAGCCTATTCCGTAGGAGGCCAGAGTCTTGGGTTTGTAACCCAGGCTTCTAGAACTACAAAGGATCTGGGTGTAATGTGTATTAGGGATTGATAAATCAAGGCTACATTAGGGAAAATGGGGTTTCAAAAGAGGAGGATGCATAGAAATTATATCTACCTCAGCCTATGAGTGAGAGAAAGATAAATCAAGGAGGAAGTGTTAGATCCTACCTCAATTTCACTTAGGAGAGAGAAATAAAAAGTAAAATGTGTGCTCCAAGTACAAATGTGTAATCCAAAAACACTAAAGAGGAGCTAAAATGTCATAAATTGAAGTGTGCCCAATTTAAGATGGTACATAAGAAAAATAGGAGATCATGTAAAATTTAGGATTGTCCTTGACACCTTGTAGTTTATCCTCAAGGTTGTCACTTATGATAGTACCCCACAGTCAATCCTAACCCTCCTACCTTTGATCTTTTGAATGATGAGAATAATCCAAGCTTCCAATCTTTTGGCTGTAGGCAAGCCCCAGACTCTTCTCAACAAGGTCACAAAGCTTTGTGCATCTTCATTTAGAAAATCCATGTGGAACTCCATCTTTTCCAATTGTTCATGTTTCTATGGGCATGCCAAATAGTATTCATTGATGATCTTATAAATATCAGGAGTATTTTGAAAATATCCTTGACCATACTTCAGTGACACTTTGTAATAACTTTCTACAACTAGGACGTGGAAAAACTCTTATATAACATTTGGGCGGATATCTAGAACCACTTCGCCAACTCTATTCTTGACCACCTTTTCATTGGATATATAATTCTCTACCAAAGTCATGATTAGATCAAGTAAAGTCACTGATACTAGGTGTGCTATTGAATTTACTAGTCCTGGTAGCACCATAGTTGTACAATCTAATGAATGCCCAATAGGTTCTCCAACATGTCTTAGGAAAGTTTTACAATTTCATCTATCGACATTTGTATCTATAATCTCATTGTAGAGATTACCCATCTTGCTAGGGTGTACACAACCATCGAATAGGTACTTTGGGGACATGGGATTTTTCATACTAGTAAACATGTATTTATGAGAGATGCTCATTAGCAACATTATTGAAAATAGGAAACTATGCTAAACAACTGAGGGAAAAGACTACAAATCCCAACCCCTTAAATTGGAAAAACACCAGTGAAAAGAGACAATTTAAGCCTCTGGAATATTTGAAGTTTTGGACCTTTGCAATCCAAAAACATCATCATACTATGAAAGACTAAAAGCATGAAGCCTTGGCTAGTGCTAATTATTGGAAAGGCGGAGTTGCTAGGTCGAAGGGTTCTATCAGAGTATTAGAGTGTGAGACTCTAACAACTCTAAAGGGATGTTCTTGGCCGAAGTTAATTTCCTAGGTCAGAAGATTCTATTAGAGTATCTATGTGCCAGACTCTGACAACTCTGAAGGGATGATGAACATGGAGATAGTTTCTTAGAGAGAACCTTGCCAACATTGGGTTACAAACCTCCAGGCTACAATCTTTTGAAAAAACTAGGGTTTATAGACAACTAAATTAGAAAACCCTAAAAATAAAAAATAATCCCAAGAAACTAACAAACAAAACCTAAAAGAAAAAAAAAATCCCCAAACCCTAGATGAACAAACCCTAGACTTAGAAAAACAAACCCTAAAAAATAAAAAGTGGAGAACAGAGGGTGAAAATAAAGAGAAAACTAAAAACCCTACCTCAGAGGCGAATGTAGAATGAGAAATCTACGATGGAGCTCTAGAAACCAATATGTATACAAATCAACTCTGTAGGATGAAATGTGAGTGCAAGAAAACCAAGTTTGTATGGTCTCTTGAGTCATCGTCTAACTAGAGCTTGAAGACACGCAATCACAGATTGAACAAAAAGACCAAGGATTTCCCCTTTTATAGCCTCACAGTGTTGAGTTGATGTCAACATATATCATTGGGACTTTCAGTGTTTCAGACTCCAAAGATTCTAAAACATCGAAAGTCCCAACTCCCTTATCCTCTATTGGGAGGATCAAGTGCTTGGGCTTTTAGGGTTGTGGGGGGTTTAAAAAACCCAAAAACTCTGAAAGTATGAAGGGGATAAAAAAAAACTAATTCCTAAAAGGATTTGGACCAAAACAAACAACCCTAAATCTAAAACCTAAAAGGAAAAAAGGAAAAAAGGGGAAAAGAAGAGACCAATGTGGAACCTCAATTGGTACCCAACTATCGAGAACATGCTTAGACCCATAATCTAACTCACCAAATATCCAACAAAGTTTATCCTAAGGACTCTAAACCACCAAAAGGATAAAAGACAAAAAAAAAGGAGGGGTCCTCATTAGGCCAAGTGGCCAAAATGGGGTGTGGGTTGTGGAACCACAACACTTACCATTTGTCAAATATTTTCCTCATGTTTGCATGGTATATTGTTGTATCGTCCTTTGGAATTTGAAAACAATTCTCCTTTTTCTATGTATTGTTCACTACTTTCTTTTGTTGCATCCTTTTTATCACTAAGAGCTATTATCTAATTCTAATATATTGTTGTTGCATTTTACCTTATGATATATTGTCATTCTTTTCTGCATTATTGCTCATGGTGATTATCACTGAGTCTGTTATTTTTTTCATAATATTGAATTTCTTATTTCCTTGTAACAGTGATCTATTATGTCTTTTGAATTATAACCACATCAGTGCCCCTTGGTATAGCATGCCATTTTGATGATCCATTCATGGTCACTATTTCCAAATATTATGATTGACCCAATGTATTCCTTGTGGTTTGTTTTAAATTTGTTGGCACCTCTTCTTCAATCATGGAACCTTGTCAACCATGACAAGATGATGGCATCATCCATTTCATCATGGTCTCATCAAGGAAATACATGTTATCTGTAATAATGAATTGAGGTGATTCATTATTATGAATGATGCATGTCTCCCTAAATGGACCATAAAAATATTTTTAATGCAGGGATTGTACACCATGTCATGATCAATAATATTCCAAGAACAACATGTTAGGATCAACCTTATGGGCACCCATTTTATCCCACATGTTAAAATCTAAATGATATCAACCTATAATATTAAATGATGATCACGATACCTATACCTGCACATTACGAAAACTTATTAGATAAATAATGAAGTTTTTATCTCCTTTCTAATCTGATCTGATGTATTGTGCAAGTGAGCTAAGAGTGTATTTATGATATGTGAATAAGGAATTATGACCCTGAGCTCTAACACCATTTTTTAACTCTCCCTGTAGGCTTTTTTCGATGGTGAAGTAAGTAGAGCTGAAGCTGAAGATGAAACTAGAGATGTTTCCAACTGTTGTGGGGTTTTTCATTCTAGGCAATGATGGGTCCCATTTCCTTATTTTCCTTTCATCTTTTCATGCATATGTTTACTTTTGTAATGCACCTTTTCAATCACTCTCATGGCTTGTGTAGGATATGTATCTTAGTTTTATGAATAAAAGAAATTTTGATGCAAATAGTTGTATATTATTTTTCTATTATACATTTGCAAAACATAATGTATTGAATATATGATATTCTTTCTTAGTATTTTACTTTCGGTAATAATAGTACTTAATCAGAAACCAAATGTGTACCTTATCTTTTAGTTGTAATCACATAACCACCTCCACCTAATTGAGATAATAATGAAAATTAGGTCACATTTTGGCGACATCTCTAGTGTGTTTACCTGCTAAACATAATAGACCAACTATCATTTCCAAATCCATTAGTCACAATGTCATTTTTCCTTTTAAAAAACTTATAAAATTGAACCTTCTCATTGTTGAAACTCAAACAAAACTACTAAAACTGAAAGACACCACATTGTTGAAGCTAAAAATAAATAACTCACCTGACATAATCCCATTGAGGGGACATTTACTTTTTGTAATAATGAATCCATGAAAAACTTGTTTTCATTGTTATGAATGATATATTTACTCTCAATTGGACTATGATAGGTAACAACAAAACTGACACTCAAATTGAAAACTAGGAAAGTTGTTGCATTGCATTAGATTTGTATGAAGTGAATGTTTATGGTGTGAGACAAAGAGTTGATTAACTCTTTTCTCATATAATATATGTCTTCTTCATACAATATAATGCATTTCAGTAGTTTAGCCTTAATACCTCTATCACACAGTTCAAATTGAAACTAAATTTTGCCACTATGCTAACCCTTTTGAGGAATTATGCATTGTCTATAGTATTGAGCCAAGAGGGTTCACTATTATGAAGGATGCATACTTTTTTGATTGAGCTATTTTAGGAAAACCATACTAACTAAAAACCAAATAAATGAACTAAAATGCATGCAATCAACACTTAGAGGAAACTCAAATTAAGCTATTTTTGTCAATCAGGATTGCACCTATAGCTTAATATAATATCTAGCTAACATTGAGCTATCCTTTTGAAACATGGAAACTCTCTCGGGTGGTGGGTTGTCCTAAAATGAGAGAAGAATTTTCACATGAGGATGGTTCCTAGATAGTGCTTGTATCATCTTAAAATGGAAGCACTTCCATGATAAGAGCATTTAGTCCTCCGAGTAAGTGGTTTGGGGTCATGTTAAGCACCTTGATTGGGTCTTTACATGTATTTGGCTTTCTCCCCACTTTCCACTTCTTCCTTGCATTTGATTTCTTCATTCCATGGCTCTATTTTCTAGGTAGGATTTAGAAATAGGTCCTCCTAGCTTTCATCATAGTCATCATAGGATTTTATGTCTATCCCTGACATTCTATCCTGTTCTGATATCATTTCTAGGTTTCTGGGCATCCTCGGGACCTCCTATCTTGATTCTGATTGGATTTGGGCATAGGGTCAAATTCAAGGTTGATCCTGAATAGGTCAGGATCGAGCTCGAACTTGACTAGGTCAGGTCCAACCTTGATTTTGCTCCCCTCATTCAAATTTCCAAGATCCTTGATTTTCGGGCATCGGGCTTTCGGGATATTTATTTTCCCGCCTCCGGGTTGGCCATTTCGGGTTTCAGGATGGTAAATCCTTTAATTGAATTTAATCTAGGTATATTTTCTAAAGGTTAGGACCTAATTGGGATTTAATTCTCGAAGGTGGCCCCTCTAGAGGATTGTGCCCTAGATCACTATAAAAGGAGGCATTCCTCTCTCATTTTCTCATCCATTATTCACATCACATCTCAAGCAATTGCAAGCACTCTCAAGAATTCAAGCAAGTCTTAAAGCATTCAAGTGTTCAAGCATTCATCCATCAAGGAGATCCATTGTTAGCTATTGAAGGATTCAATCTCTTTGGAGCCCACTTTGATGATCCATCCTTCTACATTCATTCAAGCTTTCTCATATGCAAAGATCAAGTCGAGATTGGTGTTGAAGATCAAATTCCATTGATTGGAAACATCCTACATTCATCCTACATCCATTGAAGTATTCCTACTTGTGGATTTGAGGATTTGAATCCTCTACAAGGACTTCAACATAAGTGAGGTGATTTGTTTCAATTACTTTGTTTATGCACACTATATTTCAATTCAATTTCAAAGTTAATTCCTAAATTGGGGTTTGACCAAGGCAAACCCCCCATACAACAAAAACCCCCATTTTCTTGCAGGTATAGGTGCAAAATTTTAGATCTGAGAGAGAATTTGGATACCCTTTTCGACAAACTTCTGAGATCTGCGAACAGAATTTGAATTGGACTTTAAATAAAGAATGTAGTATTTGACCTTTTATGAGGGTCAAACCCGACCTGAGCTCATCTTAGAGAAAGATTTCTAGTTTTTCTCTGTCTCGGCATTTCCAGTCTGAAACAGGTTTCAGAATTGCCCGAAAGTACACACAAACATCAAAATTTGACATTTTCTAGATCTTCCCTAATTTGAGGTTAGTATTTGTATTTCAATTATTCCATATTTCATGCATAATTTCCTTCAATAGGGAAATATTGGATTTACTCTCTCTCTTCCATATTCTCCATAAATTGATTCAATTGTGTATTAACCTCTTGGTTGATCAAATTGGATCTCTTCTTTGGGAATTTGGGTTTGGGAATAGATCTCATATTTCCCCCCTTCCCTTTACATTTGAATAGAGTTGAATCCATTTTAACCCTATTCATTTTGATGAACCTAACTAGCTTACTCTCTTTCTTTTTTGGTGTTAGATTCCTCTCTATTCTTATTGTAGAATTGGATGCCTTATTGTGCTATCCTTTTTATCTTGTTAGTATTAGATTTTTTCTTTGTGTTAGATCTTGCATGCTAATTAGATTTGATATTCATACTTTATGTGTTCTTAGTTTAGTTCATTTGCATTACATTGGTTTATGAGCTTTACTACCACTAGTCCTACTTATAATATTCTGGTCAGAAGAAGTCGTAGACTCATGGGTGCCTTTGATCCTGAAACTTCTTCTCCTTTCCTTAGGATCCCAGATGATAACTTGATTCTTCATGATTGCAATCCTACTATGGAGAAAAACTCTTCTCACTCATCTCATGATGAGGATGATGCTTTAAGAGTTCCTCCTGAGCAAGTCCAAAAACTTTCCACTAAACTTGATAAAATGGGTAATTGGCTTCTTCAAGAAAACCATAATCAAGATTCCATTCAAGCTATAGAGGCTCTTAAGAAAGTTCTCCATGATAATGATCAAGGTTTTAACCTCTTGCATGGTATTACTCACCTTGTGCATTCCAATGTTAAACCTTTAGTTCAAGAAGCTCAAGATTTAGGGTTGATTCCTCCTATCACTAGTGTTGAACCTCCTGATAATCCTTTACCTAGTCTTCCTATCTATACTCCTCCTTTGGTGACTATGACGATTCCCTCTATTCCTATGAGTGTTCCTCATGTGTCCCTTCCTACATCACAACCTTCATATCATAATGTTCCTTTCACTTATTCCAATCCGCTTCCAACTGTAGTTCCTAGTGTTCCTCTAGTTGTGTCTTCTATTCTTGCAGCTTCTTACACTTTACCTAGTGTGTCTAATGTTTCTACTCTTCCTATTTCCTCCACTGATTCAACAATCATCAGTTTGGCTCAGACTGTGTCATCCTTACAACAACAACTTGCTTCTTTAACTCAAAACAAGTTTATTATTCCTACATGTGACATGGGAAGTCCCTTGTCCCGAGACATTATTCATACTCCTATTCCTCAGCAAGGTGAGATGCCTCATCTTGAGAATTATAATGGAAAAGGAGATCTTGTTCATCATGTTAAAACATTCCAAATCCTTTGTAGTGATTATGCTCATGACCATAGGATTTTAGCGAAACTGTTTGCTAGAACCTTCCATAACAAGGCCTTATAATGGTATTGTTCCTTGCCTCCTTATTCTATTGATTCCTTTCCTCAACTTGCTAATGCCTTTATTCAACAATTTCAAAATAATATTGGCCCGCAAGTGTCTTTGACTGATTTGATGCATTGTAAACAAAGTGCTAAGGAAGAATTGACTAAATTTATTGGTAGATTTAAGCATTTTTATGCTCAGATTTCCTATCATGTTCCTGATATTGATATTCAACGTATGTTTATTTCAAATTTGTAAAAAGATATTAGAGATAAGATTCTGCTTACTGAATTTACCTCTTTTCAACAACTTTGTGTAGTGCTTCATCATTATCAATTACAAGTGAGTCAATTTGAGAGCAACACTCCAATGGCTCCTGTTCTAGTTGATAAGAGTGATGTTGCCCCTAATCCAAACAAATTTAAAAAATTCAACAACTATGTCAAGATAAACAAACAAGCAAATGCAGTTGCTGATCAAGTTGTTGTTGCATCTCACAATGCCACTTCTGCATCCACTACTTTTTGATTAAATCATGCATTTACTCCTCTTTCTGAATCTTTACATGCTATTATGAATAGATTGTTAGCTGCTAATATGATTACTTTACCTCCTATTCGACCTCTTTTACCTACTACGATTGCATCTAAATCTTTTGATCAAAATGTTTTTTGTCAATATCATTGTCAGAATGGTCATGATACTAAGAAATTTTATTCTTTAAAACATAAGGTTCAAGATCTAGTTGATTCTAAGGCTTTATCTATTGATAATCTGGATAGTAGTGGGAATAAATCTATCTCTCCTCCTAATTAGAACCTTCAAATTTATACAAACCCTTTACCTACACATGATACTAATACTATTGCCCAACCATCTGCTATGGAAATTGTGTATGATTCAAAGATGGATGATCTTAATCATGTTGTTAATCAAGTGGAACATGTTGATCAATCTGTATCTCCACCTAAACCTCAACTTCAACCTCAACCTCAGATTCAACCTCAAGTTCAATCTCAACCTCAACCAAAACCTAAACCTAAAATGAAAACTCAACCTAAACCTTGACAAAAATTTAAGAATAAGAGACCTCGGGAACTCTTGATTACCTTTGATGACTCTGAGACTATTAAAGCTCCTGATGGTCCCCTTTACATTACTTCTAGGATTGCTCAGAAACCTACTCGTGGTTGTCTTGTTGATCCTACATCCTTAGTCAATGTTATCACTGAAGAAAATCTTTTTATGAAAATCTTACAACGTAAATTTTATGATACATCAGATGTGTGGATTCAAACTTGCAATGGTTTTCTTTATCCATCCTTTGGTTCTATTACTTTACTGGTTGAACTTTGTGGAAAAATTGTGAACACTACCTTTGTTGTTGTTCCTACTTCTGATCAATTTCCAGTTAAGCTACGTTTTCCTTAGTTAACTACCATGCATGTTGTTGCTTCACCTATCCATAAGTGTCTTAAGTTCATTCATGATGAAGAAGTGAAGATGATTAATCATAGTCTATATCAACCTTCCAGGCCTAGAGATTGTGTTGCTCTGGATTTCTTTTGGCCTTCATTACCTAATTCATGTCCTTCTCAACCTAATAATATTTTTTTATCATATCAAGCTTATAAACATCATAAAATTCTTGAATTAAGTTCACCTCCTAGGGATATTAATCATGGTCTTTTACGTACACCTTCTATACCTCCTTTAACTATGACTTCTAGCTTTGTTAATCAAGTTCCTTCTACCCAACCTATCAAAGATCCTATGATTATTTCTCCTATGGTTAATAATCCTATTGATCTTCCTAAAGAACTTGTGAAGGATCCTATGATTTTTCCTCCTAGTTCTCAACTTATTTCACATAAATCAAAACAAAACCAATCTGCTAATGAACGTCATAAAAAGCATCATGCTCATGCTAAAGCTCAAAGATCTCTACCTTCTATGGATAAACCTATGCATAATGTGGTAGAACAGATTGTTACTAATAATGATGTTCACATGCATGATTATGATGATTCTATTCATATCTTAGATCCTATTTTGATTAATTTGGATGAAGAAGATACTCTTGATGATACTGATGATGTTAATGATGAATATGAAACTATTGACATTGAAATTGATTTACCTAATATTCTTTCATCATAATTAACTCTTACACCTAGTGTCGAACATTGTGATTCTCAAGAGGATCCTTGTTTGGAACTAGCTATCATTCCTACTATGTTGGATATAGTCCCTCTTGTGAGTTATCCACCTTCCCTAAATGATATACAACGAGATGGGAAAGTAGGCAGCCCGCTTGATCGCTTTGTCCTTCATGGTAGCTTTGTTGTGTGTTTGCCTGCTGTACTATGCTTCTCCCATAATGTGTTTGCTAAATGTTGTTAGATTCTTTTATACGATCCTTGTTACTCAGTTGGTACAAGGTGATAAAAGAATCAAAACTGTTGTTCAAATTCTTCTATATGTATCTCTATTCTTCTATGCATTATTCAATGTTATGTTGTAACTATGCTATTGTTCGTAAATGTTTCCTTGTGTAATCTGCTTGGATTCGAGATATGGTAGCACTAATTATTTTTGGTCTCCATGTCATGGTTTGAAAAGATTCTCCTTCGTATATCTTATGTGATCTTTCCTCCTTTGTGATTGTAGTTCTACTTTATTTGGGGAATGATGTCAATTCATTTGCAATAATATCATATATATATTATCTTATGATCATACTGACCCCATGGTAGGTAGATCCCTTCTGTGTTCTCTATATGTTTCTGTGATATTTCCCTTGATTTGTCTTCATCTGGGGGCATCTCGACATGGAAATGTAATTAGTGGAGTTGTTTATGTTTCCATTAAAGCCATTGCTCCTGTTAAAGTGTCAGCAATGACTTTAACATGGGGGTATACACTCTGTTCACCTGTTGCACACATGCACTTTTCAATACACACATATTTTTCAAGATACTTTTTCCCTTTTTGGATTAGTAATTAATCCTTAAAGCATGGGTTTATATTTTAGGATCTCTTGATCCCTCTCTAGTTTCAAATACACATAGTTTGATCCCTTAAGGTCAGAGGTGTCCTTAAGACTGGGTCTCTTTTATTTTTTGGTTTTATTCTTATGGAATAGAATGTTCCTAAGGATGAATCCTTGATGGGTTGACTAGTGAGTAGCCACATTCACTAGGAAGTTCAATTCCATCTTTCCAGTTGCGCCATTTTTCCTATGTGGTTCACAATGGCACATAAGTTCTCATTAGGTGAGGTAATCACACCTTCTTTCTCTCTCTAGAGATGTCTCTCTTATTGTGATCTAGGAGTCGATAAAGACTTGAGTCCTTGGGGGCTTAAGGTTTCTCTTTGTCCCTTGGATTACAATAAGATTATCTTTTCATTCTGATCTCCTTTACCAAGAGTTTGCATCGAGTCCATACTCTTGCTAAAGTGGGGGCTTAATGTATCATCTTAAAATGGAAGCACTTCCATGATAAGAGCATTTATCCCTCCAAGTAAGTGGTTTGGGGTCATGTTAAGTGCCTTGATCGGGTCTTTGCATGTATTTGGCTTTCTCCCCGCTTTCCACTTCTTCCTTACATTTGATTTCTTCATTCTAGGTGAAATTAGGGTTAGGATCCTAAGGATTCTCCTTAATTTCCCTCTTCCATGGCTCTATTTTCTAGGTAGGATTTAGAAATAGGTCCTCCTAGCTTTCATCATAGTCATCATAGGATTTTATGTCTATCCCTGACATTTTGTCCTATTCTAATATCATTTCTAGGTTTCTGGGCATCCCCGAGACCTCCTGTCTTGATTTTGATTGGATCTGGGCATAGGGTCAAATTCAAGGTTGATCTTGACTAGGTCAGGATCGAGCTCAAACTTGACTAGGTCATGTCCAACCTCAATTTTTCCCCCCTCATTCAAATTTCCAAGATCCTTGATTTCCAGGCATCGGGCTTTCGGGATATTTATTTTCTCACCTCCGGGTTGGCCATTTCAGGTTTCGGGATGGTAAATCTTTTAATTGCATTTAATATAGGTATATTTTCTAAATGTTAGGACCTAATTGGGATTTAAATCTCCAAGGTGGACCCTTTAGAGGATTGTGCCCTAGATCACTATAAAAGGAGGCCTTCCTCTCTCATTTTCTCATCCATTATTCACATCACATCTCAAGCAATTGCAAACACTCTCAAGCATTCAAGAAAGTCTTCAAGTAAGTGTTCAAGCATTCATCCATCAAGGAGATCCATTGTTAGCTATTGAAGGATTCAATCTCTTTGGAGCCCGCTTTGATCATCCATCCTTCTACATTCATTCAAGCCTTCTCATATGCAAAGATCAAGTCAAGATTGGTGTTGAAGATCAAATGCCATTGATTGGAAACATCCTACATTCATCCTACATCCATTGAAGTATTCCTACTTGTGGATTTGAGGATTCGAATCCTCTACAAGGACTTCAACATAAGCGAGGTGATTTGTTTCAATTACTTTGTTTATGCACACTATATTTCAATTCAATTTCAAGGTTAATTCCTAAATTGAGGTTTGACCAAGGCAAACCCCCCACAGAACAAAAACCCCCATTTTCTTGTAGGTATAGGTGCAAAATTTTGGATCTAAGAGCGAATTTGGATACCCTTTTCAATAAACTTCTGAGATCTGCGAATAGAATTTGAATCGGACTTCAAATAAAGAATGTAGTATTTGACCTTTTATGAGGGTCAAACCTGACTTGAGCTCATCTTGGAGAAAGATTTATGGGTTTTCTCTGTCTCGGCATTTCCAATCTGAAACAGGTTTCAGAATTGCCCGAAAGTACACACAGACATTAGAATTTGACATTTTCCAGATCTTCCCTAATTTGAGGTTAGTATTTGTATTTCAATTATTCCATATTTCATGCATAATTTCCTTCAATAGGGAAATATTGGATTTACTCTCTCTCTCTCCATATTCTCCATAAATTGATTCAATTGTGTATTAACCTCTTGGTTGATCAAATTGGATCTCTTCTTTGGGAATTTGGGTTTGGGAATAGATCTCATATTTCTCCCCTTCCCTTTACATTTGAATAGAGTTCAATCCTTTTTAACCCTATTTAGTGCTCACCTAAAACTAAATTGTATATGGGAAAAGGGATGAAGAGATAAGGATTACTAAAAAGAAGTGAGGTGATACACCAATGAAATTATTTCAACTTTAATAAATCAATAGGAACTATCCAAAACACTATTGACTCACAATACTTAGACAATCATGCAATTGCAAAAGTGATTACAATGCAAGGATCTAAAATTTTTTTGCTTATAAAGGGATGCTTTAGCTTCACCAATTTTCTACAAAAGATAAAGATCACAAACATAGACATGCAACTACAAGTATCAAGATTCACATATGCAATAAGGAATTTGGCTTTAATGAAGGATATACACAACATAAAAGTAAGAAATTGACAATATTGCAATAGGAATCAATGAGAAGAAAGTATTGTATTTGTATACCTAATGATGAAAAACCTCTGCTACAAAATGACCTTACGATTTTCTCCAAAAAATTCTTGCAAAAGAAGATCCTCTTGCAAAATTCTTGAGAAAAAGAAGCCCCTCTAAATGAGGTGAAAATACAATATAAAAGGCTCAAAACCCTAACTCGGATCCAGAAAATAATGCATAAAAATGCATGTCAAAACTAATCTAAACTATGAAGAAACCCGTAAAAAATATCCTTAAGTCCATGTTCAACTGATCTGAAACTCAAAGCTAACTTCAACTGCATGAAAAGATCCTCAAAATAGCCCATAACTGATGATAGAAACAATAAAAGCTCCATCTCCTAAAAAAAATAACTCGATGAGAGACTCCAAGTTATCATGTTAATCCTTATTCTTGCATAAAAATAATCAATTATTCTAAGTGCTTTATAATTTCAACACCTTAGAATATTAATTTTACAATATAATGCACATGCAAGAGATTATTATTTTATATATTAAAAAAACTTAATATTTATTTTTTATTATGTAAAACAGGTTTTGAAGGATGCCTGAAACACTGAACAAAGCTTAAGATATTACATTAAAGCTCCAAGCAAAAAAGAGCAAACACACATAAAAAAAAGGCCAACAACAGGGCCAACGAAAAAAAGATAGCTAGAAAAGGACAGGTAGAGGACCAGGACCAAAAGAAGAAAAATATAAAAAAAAGAGAGAAATAGCTCAAGACATCTTCTCGAGCACGTTAGTATCCTAGGCCTCCAGTTGATCTATTTTGTCAGCAACTTCCTTGATCTAGATCAGATCTTCTGGGGAGGTCGTAGTAGTCCATTTCCTCGTGCTCGACTTGGTTCCCATCCCTGGCCCCAGCTCTAGGGTAACCTCTGGCTCATCAGTGCTCTGCACTTCAGTTTTATCATAGGAGCTAGCCTCCATCTTTGCAATAAGAATATTTATGTACTCAGTGGAGGCTTTGAGAATTTGAAAACTTTGATCTACAATGCCCTTGAGGGTGCTTTCAATGCCAGACACCCTGTCCTACATTTCAAGCATCTTGGCCTCCAGCTTGTAAAAGTCATCCATATTGAGGAGGGGATCAAGGGTAGACCTATCCTTTTCAGCATTCTAACCTTTTTATTTTCCATCTCTCCCATCCTAGTTTTCAAATCACCAACCTCAAAGAAAATCCATTTAATGGATCTATAGTTATCATGCAGATTGTTCCTACAATTATTAAGAAGATTGAAATCAAACTCCCTAGTGGAATCACTCAAGACAACCAACAAGGGATCAATAATTTTGGTGGTTTCAATTTTTCCACCTTCCCCTTTAGGCACCATGGGATTAATTATCTCTTTGATAATACCCATCTCGGTCGTACGATAGTTGAAATACTTACATGCAT
This sequence comes from Chamaecyparis obtusa, assembly GCA_027943335.1. Lineage (NCBI taxonomy): Eukaryota > Viridiplantae > Streptophyta > Pinopsida > Cupressales > Cupressaceae > Chamaecyparis > Chamaecyparis obtusa. The sequence continues at coordinate 479,515 of BSBK01004301.1, read as the reverse complement.
TATTCTTACCTTTGGTATCCTGGTGAGGGTCCAACTGAGGCACAGAGGGTCTCCTGAGTGGCCATATCATCTTATGAATTTTTCTTCTTTCCAAAATATGAAGAACCTTTAGGAGTGGTCTCATGAGGAAAAAAGGGAGAAAACACAACCTTACTCTTCCCTTTAGAATTTCCTTCCTCATCAGAGTCCATAGAAACCTAGTCTAGGCTTGTCTCCTTGCTCTTGTTCAATTTAATTTACTTCAATTTCTTAGGGATTTTTTCCCCATTTTCCACTTTCTCTTCTCTCTCAAAACCTCATCATTAGTATCCATTTCCTCCCCTTCCTTATTTTAATCTTCGTCAGAAGATATAGCAATTTTAATATGTTTCTTAGGGGAAGGGCCTGTGACCTCTTTCTTGACATTCTACAAATTACATTTTCTTTTCTTAGAAGAACTAGAAGCCTCTTTCTTAATATCTTCTTCCTCCTAGTCATTGGAGTGCAACCCAATACTATCTTCAGTATCAAAGGGCTCATACTCAAACCCTGAATTATCCTCCTTTACCCTCTTCTCTTTAACAATTTACCCACCTTTTGCAACTTAAAGTACTCATAAATAAGCAACAGAAAACCCTCACGAAAGGTAGGGTTAGCATTATATTTTTCCCTGTATCCATTGATATTTTTATTTATGGACAAATAAAGGTAGAAGGGAATGGACACCATCTTACCATGTCTAAAGTGATTGAGCAAGATGAAGTGGTAAGTGAAAATTCTAGAGAATCTTGAATCCAGCGTGATGTAGTATATAATAGTTTGTAGCATGAATCTCCACATTTTCTTGATGCCCTCAGGATGGTAGTAAGTTCCTGACTTTGTGAGAGCCTCTTTCTCCTTCGGATCCTTAGGGACATCATTCACCGCAGGGTCCAAGATCTAGCGATCTTTGTAGAATTTTTTCCCGATAATGGGAATACCAGCAACCAAGGAAATAATTTCTTCCATCATGGTAAACTGGCAACCATTAATTTCCACACTTCCCTCATTCCAATTCTTGAGAAATAAATTGGTAACTTCTTGATTAACACCATGAAGTCTCTCCATAAAAGGAGTAATACCACCCTTGTGCAAAATTTCCCAAACAATGCTTCTTTTCTTCTATTTTTTACAGTTCGTGGGCTCTCTCTTGATTCTTTGGCCACCCATGGAGCAATTCTGCCTATCACAAATGTTGTGCTTCATAAAGCTTTGGAGAAAAAAGTAAACAAGGGCACAAAAGTTTCTCTTTGAATTCCTTTGAATATTAAAATGAAACAGGATACCAAAGCTTAAATCTTTGGTTCTCCTTAAAACTAGAAAGCGTGTGGAATGAATGCCTCATTAATATGGATCATAATACCACCGTACTTCCCACGCTTGATAAAAATCATTGGAAAATATATTTTAATTATCATAATTACTATATATGGCTCCTTCCTTTCCATGAATGTAGTCCCATGTGATCAGAGCCTTCACATCCTATGGGAGGTCCTTTCCATTATACTACCTCACAATACCTTTCTTCCTAACAGCCACGTTGAACAGGATGTCAGCCACTTGGTTTGATTCCCTAAATACGTGTGATATATGGACCTTCTCAAAGGTGTTGAGAATTATCCTAGTCTCCATTATTATGTTGTTGACAGTCCACGAAGGGGAGGAACCATTCAAACACCTAATAATATTATTAGAATCTCCTTCGAGCCATAAGTAGTTTATTCCCAAATCTTGAGTCAGCTTGGTAACCTGGAGAGCAGCCATGGCTTCAACATAGTGATTTGTTTGGGTGCCAAGGGGAAAAACAAAAATAGAAATGCAGGCTCCATGGTGATTCCTTATCACTCCTTCATTTCCATCCAAGCTAGGTTTTCCCTTGGCCACCCCATAGAAATTAACCTTATACCACCCCATGGGAGGAAAAAGACAGGTGCAATTTTCCCTTCTACGATCAACTTGATTTGAAAGGAGGTCCAAGCAGTTAACTGAAAAAATGTTAGTTCCACTACAAACAGAGAATTTTTTAAAAATAGCATGAAGAATTTTAGAAGAAACCACTTTGGAAGGATCATATAAGTCTCTAAAAATTCTATTGTTACACTCTTTCCATGTGCCCCAGCAGAGCTAGGACCAGATTTCCCTAAAATCTTGAGAGGAAGAGAAAGAAGGAGCCCATTGGGAGAAACAAGCATGAATGGTCAGGGGGAAAACCCAAACCTAGCCAAAAGAGGAGAGAAGGGAAAGCCATACATCCACCACAAAGGGACAATGAATAAAAATATGTTGCACAGTCTCAGAATTATATTTACAAAAGATGCACATATTGGGAATAGGTATACCCCTCTTGGTAAAGTTGTCAATAGTGAGAATACGGTTTTTCAACAACAGCTAGAAGAAGATGTTGATCATTGAGATTAAAGCAGGGAACCAAACTTTAGCCTAGCTATGGGAAGGGGAAGGATCAAGAGGATCCAAGAAGGCCGATGCGACTGAGAATTTCTCATTAGGAGTAGCTTCCCAAACTAAAACATTCAGGGACTAAGATAAGGAAAGAGCCAAGAGAGAGATCATGAGGGGTTCCAAATCAGGGGATAGATAACAAAGATCTACCCAATCGTTACCAGATATGTAGTTAAAAACTTGAGTCCCAAAATGCAATAAGAAATACTCCTTCCATCTATTGAAGGGATCCACATTAGCCAGGATTCCGTAATGGAGTCGGTTGTCATACCAAAAGTTTATTGATTCTCCATTTCCAACTTTTCATTTGGCACGAGAGGCAGTAGTATCTCTATCCTTGAGGAAACCATTCAAAATAAAGGAGCCTTTTGGAATATCATCATTGAATAAGAGGTTTTTCATAGAATTATTGGAGCAGAGATATTTAGCTTCAATAATATCTTGCTAGTCTCTAGTATCCTAAAAAATACACCACCCTTGTTTAGCTTGAAGTGCCTTATTGAAGAAACTTATTCATCTGAAACCAAGGCCTCCTTTATATTTTGGTAAGTAGACTTTATCCCAAGAAATGAGGGGAAGCCTCTTATGGTCCACCGCCCTAGACCATAAAAACCTTTTCTGAATTTTCTCCATAGCATCAGAAAATTTTGAGGGAATAGAGAAGAGGCTCAAAGCATAGGTAGGGAGGTTTTGAAGAGTAGATTTCATAAGTTGTATCTTCCCAATCTGGCTAAGCATTACAAGCTTCCGACCAGCGAGTTTTTGGTTGAATCTATCAATTAGACTATTCTAAAAGGACTCGGGAGGTTTCAAACCCAAAGGAAGACCCAAATAAGTCGAAGGAAATAGATCCAAACCATAGCCCAAGATCTTCACAATCCTTCTCTTCGAAGGGGTATGCAACTGAGTCATTTATTGGGGTCCTGGGGTCCTTTGTTTGGAGTTCCCCATGAGTGGAGTGAGGGGGAACCACTAGGGGGGGTTTGGGGAGGCGGGTGGCCCCCCCATGGCAAGGGCTAGATCAATTAGAAAAAATTGTCCTTGTCCTTGCAGGACCAAGTAGGGGGGGTTTGGGGGGACCCCCCCATGGCAAGGGCAAGGGAAATATAAAAAAAGGCGGGTAACAATGCTTTGTTGGGCAAGTGGGGTTATGCGGGGGTAGACAAGTAGGGCACCTCCCAAGAGGGGCCCCACCTGGATACCCTAACATGGCAAGTTTTTTTCTTTAGGAATGTCCTGCCTGCCCTCGAGGAGGGCTGGGCCCTGTAGCCTTCCAAAAAAGGCGAAGGGGGCCTAGCATGAACTACGAGGGGGATAGGACAGGACAGTCCAAACAAAAAAATGATCTCTTCACGCAGGAGCGATATCCGGAGCGACCTAAGGAGTGAGGGATAGCACTCCGGAGAGAGGCTCGAAGCATAATATTCCCAAATTAGACACCTAATAATGCAGAAACTATGCTTCGCTTCCTGAAGGAACTATGCTGAGCTTCATTAGGAGTGTTGATTAAGTAAACAAAACTCTTGTTAAAACTTAATATTTATTAAATAATAACATTTAATAAATATCAAGTGGAATAATATGTGAATAGATAAAATAATAATAAAATTTTCATTATCATCATTTATGTATATTAAATGATAAATGTTTATAAAACATTTAACATACATAAATAATGGTAATTAAAATTTATAAGAAGGAAAAAACACCCCCATAAACCTAGACCCAAAATTATAATATGTCATATTTTAAAGAAATTAGGGGTCCAACTTTGAAAAGGGTTCAAACCCTAAACATTCTTTCATTTGGCATTTTTTGTTCTTTTCTTCCTGTGATGCTGCTAGGGTTTGGAGATAAAGGAAATGATTTTAATTTGTCTCTGCTACTGCTTATTTTCAACCATGGCACATGTAATGTGATATTTTCATTTTTCTTCTCTTCTTTCTTTGACGATGATTTTCTACTCCATGGCTATGACAGAAAATAAAGGCTTTTCATGTACCTTTAAAATCTTCATTTCTCTAGTTTTATGTCACTTCCTTTCTCTAACCCACAATGCAATACAACATGGATTCTCATGAAAGTTAATGGGTTTTTACATTTTCTAGTTTTCTAACTCCTTTAAAAGTTTCAGACAAACCTAGATCATGGATTGTGAGAAAAGGAAAAAAACATGACTGGTTGTCTTTATTTGTTGCACTGCTTTGAATATGCACTGGTATTGAATTTGCCTTCATAAAAAAATAGTTATCTCTTCTTCCTTTGACGTTATGAGGATTGTTCTCGTGATGGAACCTAAATCACCCCTTTTTGGATAAAAACTCATATTTTAGATTTTTCAGGTTCATCCTCATTTACCCAAAAAATGCACACGAAAATACTATGTTTTCCAGTTTTCTACTCTTTTTTTTCTGATTTTAATATGTATCCTTAATGCTTGAATTAGTGGCTGTAAAATTTTCTAGCAGTATTTTGAAGGTTTCCATGGTTTGAAGATTCTCTATTTAATGAATGTTGGCCTCTTCTTTATACTGTGACTCCTCTGGTTACATTCCATTATATAAAAAAAAGATACTTGGCTATTCAAACCCTTGTAATTTGTTTTCTTTTTCATATCTCATATTGTAGCATACGGGTTTATTTTATATTGTATCAAACTGACTTTGAAAATTAAATATCATTAGTTATAAATTTCTTGTAGTAATCTAAAATTATGCACAAGTGTAATAGGCTAAAAGGTTTCATGATAAAAGATCATGTCCCTTCAATACCCAGTCTTCATCAGCTCCATTAATTCAACTAGAAGGTCCCATACTTATTATGTATGCCCCCTCTATAGTCTCCTTAATTAATCTTCGCCTCTACATAACTTCAGTTCAAAAGTTTCACACCTGTAGTATATATGTGTCCCTTCAACAACCTACTTGGTCTTCATACATGTATATGCGCATGAAGAAAACAACATTAGCAAAAACATAAGTGTTTCTTTTTTTCTCTCTCCTCTTCTTGCTTGCATATTTTAATGTCTTATCTACATAAGCACATTGTAGCACATAAAGTATGGTAGATATGTTTTAGGAAAAGCTCCATTTCTCAGAACTTCTTGAACTGGCCCTTATTTTTTATCTTTGCAGGTCTAATCAAGACTGGAGAAGTAGGCCCAAATCTTCATCAAAACTTAACTAATCAGCCTCTCATTCAAGCAATGGAGACTTTACCTCTCTCTCTCTCTTCATTACTTTTTTCTTGCAATGTGTTTATTTAGATAGTGTCTTACAAACTACCATAAATGCATTGTACTAAATATGTATCATTAAAATTTAAACATCATTGTACCTTTGTAAAAATAGTTTTATATAATAAGGAAATAAAATAAACTATTTTTTACTTGTAAATTAGTTTTGAATAACAATGATCAAAATTCAATATTTTTCTACATTTGTACTTCCTTTCTTATACTTTGGAATTTCTTCCAGCACTCAAATAATTTTGTAATATTAATGGGAAACAACTTGAAACACATAACTCAATGCATACGAAAGTTCATAATTGAACAATTTAGTATGAAAACTAAATTGGTAATATAGCTACCATGCAAAAAAAAAAACACTACCCTACCCTAACCAAGCAACCATTAAGACTTCAGATACATCCATTTACTGATTGGTTAAAGTAACTTCCTTGTCTCACCAATAATGAATGAGTTACATGTTTATGGACAACTGAAAAGATATGAAAGATGGCTGGGAAAATAAATAGTTGCTGTAGCATATCTTGAAAATCATGAGTCATATCACATACCCCTCTATTTTGACCAAAAAAAATGCTTTTTTGGATTGCATATATCGGTTGGATTTGTTGTTCTATAGTTGTAACCCCATGCTTATCCTCCATTCTAGAAACATTCTTGATTGGGAAACCTCTTGATATGGTAAACTTTAGACCTTATTTGCTAATTTCTTTCATATCAATTATCTCCTTAACCACCATAATAAACTAATAAGAAACCTTCATCTCATGAGGAACAAAAGATAGGACAATTATTGTGTCTACCTTATGATGTTGATGACAAACCAAAATTTCCAAAGGTATCAAATTATCATCAAGATAAGAGTAGAAATATTCAATAATGCTCTCTTTATTTCTCTCAAAGTTCATATCTTGGAAATATGTGTTTTTCTGATTTTATTGCTCTATATCAACCGAATTTGTATCCATATCAGACCCTTGAAATTTCTCCTCAATGTTGTCCTCATTTATCTTCTCTTTATCCTAATGATCCTCATGCTCTTGTGGATAAAAAGTTTCTAATTTGGTTATCTCAAACATATCTTTTTTTATCATTATCAATAAGAAAAGTAGTCTAAACAAACACATGAGTTTGAACATGAGATTCAATATCCATTTTCTTGACAAAAACTTTTGGTTCCTTATTTTTTTCATCTGAAAATGAACTATTAACATCTAAATCTGATACAAATACCTCAAGATCATCCCAAAATAAATCTTGTTCATTATTACTCCCATTTTTCTATGAAAGGGATTGTCTTTTACCTGATTGTATCTTTCTTTAGTGGTAAAAACATCAAAGTTATGAACCTCTTCTTGATGTCCTACAACTAGTATGGTTGTGATCTGAGCTTCATTCTCTTCCTCCACAAAACATGGAATCTCATTAAATAAACTAGTTAGAACTTAAAAATTATCAGCGTTTTCATCATTAAGAATGTTCATTCATTCCTTTCTCCCTAGCCTCTTCTACCTCTGGTAGAAAATATCGCATGAAGCTTGGAATTTTGGCCTTAAAATCTCTTGTTCAACAAAGTTCAACCTCATATTTAGTTCTTTTGTAGAGATTTATTGTTCAATCCATTCTTCAAATTCACCTGATTGAGCCTCCTCAAATTTTATAGTTGTGGAAACTAGTACCTTTATCACCTCTTGATGTGCTTCCATCTTTATTTATGATGCTCTTTCTATTCTTCCATCTCTCTTGCATGATGTTCTTTCTATCCTTCCAACCCACTTTCAAATTTTTATTTATTCCACCTATATTGTTCTTCCAAAGACTTCCTATGACATTGGTCTTGATGAGACAACACCTCCTACTCATGGAGATGAGCCCGATAGGCCCATTATTACTCTTTAATATTTCTTTATTATAGATCTAACTCCTACTATCTATTGATATTATCTATATGCTCACTGTAGTTTTCCAAAGTTTTTAACATCATTCGATGTGTTTCTTTTAGTTCTTGGGGTGGAGGATTTTGAGGTTGATTAGAGAATGGAGTGGGGATAGATTGGTTGGAAGCATATTGTGTATTTCACTGATGTTGTAGGGTTGTTTGGACTAAAATAATAATTATGATTGCATGTGTATGGATAGAAAAGAGACTCATGGACATTTTTCTTAATAATGGTGGTGGGTATACCTATTCTCCATACAAATTCAACATTTCTACTCATATAAAGAGTTGGAAATAAAAATGGTAAATTAGTTTGAAACATACCAACACTTGATCTTCTTGAAACTAGTAGAATTTCTTTACATAGCCACTAGGTGTGTGTGTGGATTCTACCTCCAAAGGCTTTAATATTGATTTTCACATCAAAAATTAGAATTAAGTGAAAAATATTGGACCAAAATAGTCCAAAGTGTCCCACTGGGCATGCCAAAAATTATTTTCATGAAGGATTGCACCTAAAATGCTTAAGTGTGATACTCAAAAATCTTGTAAAATATGGAATGACCTTCAGGCCCATGGGAATGCCTATGGTGAAGGTCAATCTCTGGAGAAGGTCAGCTTCCTTTTAGTATTCACCTAAAGCTATCTTTTGAACAAGGAAAATGGTAAGAAGGAACTTGTTGTAACTGTAAAGAAAATCATAAAAGGTGATGAAAGAATGTTTAGTACATTCTAAACTCCTTAACAAATTGTAATTCATAGTAAATTTAAATAAATCACTATATTTTCACAACCTAAACTCAAATACCATCTTATATGAATGTTTAAGATTCAATATGTTTAAAAGGGAAAATGAAATCTCTACAATTAAATTTATTTAAGATCAATAACACAACATGCAATTTGATTCAATGAGTTAACATGCACCAAAGTGAATACCTAAAAAAACTAATTAAAGGGTTTACAAAACCACAAAAACTTAATCTAACTCACAAACCCACTACTAATAACACCGATATGAGAAGGAACAATATGCTTTCTATTAAAAATCAAAGGAATCAATGCTAATATAGAATATAAAAATAAATGAGCTCCATATAAAGATGTACGAATTTGTAGAAGCAAACCAAGGCAAGGAAAAAAGAACTGTTGAAAATAATACAAGGCCAAGACCTTATAGGAAGCTCAAGACCTAAAAGAGGTAGGATTGAATTGAACTACACTCAAACTGAACTAAAACTCAACTTTCCCAATGCTCCTCCACCAAATGCCAAAAATAGACTCCATGGTAAGATTTGAGCAAAAACCATGCATGAAGAAGGGTGAAACTAAAAATATCTGCACTAGAATGGGTTCAAATCCACCTTCAATCATGCATGCATGATGTGAGCTCCAAAAATGATGTAAAAATATCAATACCTATCCCAAATAGCTCCATAGAACATGCAAAACATCTCCTTTGACCATTTTGACTCAAGAACATGATCCATGCATTCATCTTTATTTTGCAATAAAAGAATGATTAATTAAGTGTTTTATATTTGTATAATTAGTTATCAGTTATATTTTAACTCCATGCATAATAGAAGATCTCCATAAGGCCCTCAAACTTTTCAAATCCCTCCATATTGCATGCGATCTCCTTTCGAACCTCCAATAAGCACATGTTTTATCAACTTATATTTCAATTTAGTATTTATTAAATGGTTATTAAATACCATCTAATAAAAATTAATTACATTTTACTATATGCAAAATAAAACATAACCTTATAACATATTTTTTGCATTTAAATTAATATTTACTTACCTATATATTATGACTTAATAAATATTAATTTTACATGTAATATTTATTAAGTAATGATATATCACTAAATAAAGATTAATGTAACATTAATATTATGCAAGAATATAGTTATAGAATTGCATTCAAGTATTTGATTATGAAAAAGAGTTCAAATAAAACATAAGGCAAAGCCTCTCCTTTAATCAACACATTTAGGGAAAGAACCCTAACAAACACAATTGGCTCTCCTTTCTTTTCACTTTTCTCTTTCTATGATCTTTGTTGGCCACTGACATGGAGGTGTAGACACCTAAATTTGTCCATTCTAATACTTAACATTAATTAAATTTAATTTAATTAATGACCATAATAACATTATAGTTAATTATATTTGTTATATTCATCTATCCATTTAATTAAATTTATTTAATTAAATAGATTCATTGCCTATAGTATTTAAATTAAATTTAAATACTACCCCCCCTAATGTATTAAATTCAATGTATTATATGTTTCTCCATATTCCACTTTTAAATAAATTTTTAATTTATTTATTCCTCCACATGCTTTATTTCTACTAAACCATGATTAAGTTAAAAAAAATTAGTTTAATCTTAAACCTAACCTAGATGCTACCCTACACACATCACTTTCTATTAAATGAGCCTATTTACTAGTTAACTAAGGTTAATTAAGTTAATTTTAATCTTCCTACAAATATTATTCCTAATTATTTGCTCACACGTGTGTGAGAAAATAATTTAAATTATGCTTTTTCAAAAATGGCTAAAAAAGCCTAAACAAGGCTTCTTACATTTTTTATGACACCTTCTTGCACCCCTTACACTTTCCAAAAGTGTGGAAATTGACTTTCTCTTACACATTTTTTACACACACTTACACATGTGTACCTAAAGTACACATTGACCCTTCACATCCCAAGCTTCTCACACATGTGTGAGAAAGCCTTGACCTTTGCATGGCTTATGTGTCTCCTTTGTGGCACCTGTGTGGATACCACATAGATGCCACCTCACCCCAAAACCTCCAAAATGCTATAAATAAGACCACTGTCTCAAGCAAATGGACACTTTTTGTTTTGCATTCATTCTTGCATTCTAGAGATGTTATGTTTTTACATCCATTGTAGTTTTTATTAATACCTCTTTGGTATATTGTTTTCATTCATGGTAGATTTAGAGTTTGAATCTTAGATAGTTTTCATTGATTGTTAATCATAGTTTCATTCAATAGCTTCATCTACTCTTTGATCTCTTGCATTGAATACTTGAGGGTTGTTTTCATAGCTCCTCCTTGAGTACTTCAATCTTTCATCATGATCTAGTTTTCATTCCTAAGTGGGATTAATACTTGTGTTGGGAGAGTACACCTATACCCTCTCTAAGAGCTTAAATCAAGCAAGTCTTGGGTGCACTTGCTTCATGCTCATTCGAGGTTATGTAAAGAGTAGCGTAGAAATGAGAATAAACATGATTTCTTGTTAGTTTAGATTTGAATATGAACATGCACAACTAACTTTTGAATGTTTATGCTCTTTCCATAGATTATTTTTACTCATAAATAGAAGGAAGAACTGGGATTTTCTTGAGTTCTTTTGGGAGACTTTATTGTGCACATGTCATGTATCTGTAGGTGTATTTGGTGAGTTATCCATTACCTCGAGCTCTCTGTTTGAGAAAACAAACTAATATGAAAATATTTTTTTCTTTCTACGTAAATTTGTATGTGATAAACAAAAAAGCTTGCACAAGTAGTGGATATTCTTGTTAATGATTTTAGCGTTGATCAGATGATTCCGATCGATGAAATCAAATGTTTGAATGACCTATCAGCCTCAAACATTTGATATTTATCCTACATGATTATTATCATGGAGCATTAATATTATTGATAATAAAGTGTATATATATACATATTAGATACATGAGATATATTATGTATATATATATTATATATAATTTATTATCACATTATTAATCATGATAATAAGAAAATGTTATTGATAACTAATGAGAGTTAAAGAGACATGTCTCTATGGAGACATGCCTCTTAATATCATATACATATGCATTGAGAAGGTAACTTGAAACACACTAAAAATCTATAAGTGCTATTACAAACCTCCAACTTTAACATGGTATCAAAGCCAAGTTCTTTCAAATTAGTATTACAAACTAGAAGGTAGATCTGAAGAGAAAAGTTTAGGTTGGGGGGAAGAAAAAAAAACAAACCATCTATGATCCAAACTAGTCACATTTAGGAAATGAAGGTCATTCATTTGTCTGAATGATATCAATATTTTATGCACTTACACATGGAAATTACAATATAAGAAAGTGGTAGTCAAATGGGTTACAGGAGCCATGTGACTATATACTTGATTCAGATTGCACAATCAATATCGATTATGCCCAATCTCAAATTTGTCCACATCGACACCTCCAATAAGGTAACACCTCTTTTCATCCATCTGGAAATATGAGTTGGATCCATCTCAGCAATTGATAGCACACAGATAGCCAGGCTCGTCATTCAACGTATTGTCATGCCCATAATTTAACAGGCAAAACACACCAAAATAAAATTTAAAGTTATAAATTAATGTTTAAAGTTTAAAGGTTGGCTTCACAAAACGGTTAAAAAACTTTAGATTGGTTAAGTTAACAATTGTTCAAGGGGTCACGGCGAATGGCTATCAACCTACCAACATCCCATGCACGATGAAAGACAACCATAACCTAGGGTTAACTAGCTTAGTCAAACCCTAGCTAAATCCAATTAAATAAATATTCCATTAATTACTATGGTATTATTATAACTTAATTGAATGTAAATTTTCTCCTTTCACTTAAGTTCTAAACTAGGTTACAATTAATTAAATCATATTTTAAATAAAACTATTATGTAAAAGCATTAATTTAATCCATTAATTAATTTTAATTTGAATTTACTATAATACTTATAATAATTTTTCACTATAGAATTAATCAAATTAATTTTCCACTATATTCTCCCACTCAAGAATTTGACATTATTAAAAATTCTCACAACAAAATCTCCCACAATAAAATTGCCTTAAATTGAACTTGAATTTTTAAAAAAACCTTAATCTCCCATTATTAAATGATCAATTAAATAAAGCTTCCATGACAAATTTACTTTACTAAAATAATATAAAACAAATTAACTTCAATGAATTAAGTCTTAATTAAAATTTTCCCAAGAAATAAATCATACTGGGGAGTTTGTTCATTCCTACCAAAATGACTTTTAACTTTCAAAGAAAATTTAAAAAAAAAAAGAAAAGTCAAGTGATATAAATAATAATTTGCAAAATAAATGAATAACTCTCCAAAAAAATGAGGGAAAAGGAGAAGTCAAATTTGGGGAGACTTCTTTCGCCCCAACCCTAATTTCAAAATTAGGTTTAGGGTAAAAAAGTCCATCACCCAAGTTTGACTCTCATTCTTTCCCATTTTTCCTTTCTTCTTTTTCTTTTCCCAAACCCATCATGAGATTTTTTTTTGTTGCAAGTGCTTGGGAGATTGACATGGAGGCAGTCTATTCAGCCTACTTGTTTAAGAATGGATATACATATACACAAAATGTGTATATGCATATGCAAACTTAAATAAATAGGCAAAAATGAAGGAGGGTTTCCAACCAAATCGTGGCTGCTAGATGAAGGTAAAAATCTTTTTTTTTTTGTTGTATATTATTGGGATTGTTTTATTTTTACAAATTTATTATACTAGTTTTTTTTATAAAAAAAAATTTAAAAAAGAGAATTTTTTTGAGGAGCTTGGGTGGGTCGAAGCCCCAACCCATTGCCCCTGCTCCATCCGGTCTCCCCTTCGTGGTGGCCACGCGTGTGACCACCACTAACCACAGTGTGGTCACCACACTGTGGTAGCCACGCAATGACTACCCTAGTGTAGCGGCCACACTATGGCCTCCGCCATAGTCTCCGCTAAGGCCATCCCTACACCTGCATACGGGGTAGGGTTTCAACCCTTTAAATTATAATATATATATATTTTTAAAACAAATTTTTATTAAATTTCTTCTTTTTAAAAACTATTTAGCACTAACACATTTTTAAAAAAAGAAAATAGTAGTTTAAAAAAAAAAACATTAATTTAAAATTTAGACACCCATAGATTTATATATATTTTTGAATAGTTTTTTTTTGTAAAAGGAAAGTATCATATTAAAGTCAAATTTATATTAATATTTGAAAGTAAACAACATATTTTTAAATGGATATATTAGTATAAGTAAATATTTATTTATAAAATGCATTCACTGATATATTTTATAAAAAAAATAGAAATCATAGCAAGTAAGGAAGGATTATTTTATTTTGGCTAAGTATGAGATTTCAAATAAATAGTGAGATGTGAGTGAAATGGATGCATAGCTTCCAGATTTTTAAATGAGCTACATGCAACTTTAGAAGTAGAACTATCATATTTTTTTTTTTTAAACCAATTAATTTGCTAAGAGTATGGAATCATCAACAACACTTATATTCTTTAAACTGAAAATTGCAAAATCCAAACTTTCCCTAAGATAACAGCAACTTTAAAAAAAGATTTATTTCAAAAAAAAAATAGCTTCCTAAGAGGGACATTTCTCTACTTTTCTTTTTTTGAACTTCATAACAATAAGGGAAAACTTATTTATACAAATTTGCTTACGAACTAAATATCTTTTTTTTTTCTTAAAAGAAATTGTTTTAAAAAATGTAATGACTCAATAAATAAAATGACATCCTCTCTTAGATTACAAAGGTAAGAACATAAGTATAAAAATCTGTTCACACTCTTTCCAGATTTATTTTTAAAATAACCAATGCCAACAGAATCTAACTAGTCTAAATTAAAAAAATATATAAAAAGAAGTCTAACTTACAATGAAGTACATAAATTTTATTTTTGCATTCAAAACTAAGAATTTCTTTTACAAAATGTTCCCACATTTTACCCTATTACAAAGCTACCCATTTCATGGGGTTCCCTTAAGGACTCCTTTACAATAAAAATCACACTACATACAAAGAGAATTTTTTTTTACATTTACATGCTCTCCCTTCTTTTGGTCATTTCCTCCATAGGGATATTGAGCTTAAAAAAAAACCTGTAATGAAAACTTGAAAGACCATGGGATGCTCACCTCCCAACCAAGGCCTCTAAGAGGCCACCCCCGAGCTTTGGGAACCAAAACATATATGGGGTAATACACTCAAGCACAACAAAATAACAACATAGAAAAAATATTGACCACATGAAATTTCCAACCCAAAGCTTAAACAATGGGTTTCATAGTGACCCTGAATTTCGAGTGAAGTGGACCAAATACCCTATGGGGAGAAAGCCCTTTCCAAAAGTAACAATAAACAAGCCTTCACATGGATTTTTAGAATTACCTTCTCAATCATTTAACAACAAATCCCTTATGGCCCCCAAGGCATCAAGCCAAAAATAACTTTCTTATGGCCCCCAAAACAAAGAATGGAATGACTATATGGAGCCCACACTTCCATGTTTTATCTCTCTCCTCCCTGAGGAGAGAATCTACACCCATGGGTTGCCCTAGGACCTTCACCCCAAAGGCTACTCTTACCTCCCAAGGGTGAGTGGTCCTTGAGACTCCCTTACACAAAACGCTTGCAATACATCACAAAGGAAACATAATACTACAATGGAAGAAACATATAACAATGACAATTTCCTTACAAGTTCAAGAATACTATCATTTGCACATGTTCACAAATATCATAAGCAACAACAAAGAGAGATGTGAGAGCCACCAACCTAGATCCAAGATTAAGGAAGAAATTTGATGAAGAGCTCCCTCTTTCCTAAGTCTCCTTCTCCAATCTTCTCCAAAACTAGCAATGTCTCTAAGATAGAGTGGGTGTTCAAACTCACAAAAATGGAGGGTCTCCACTAAAAAGGCCTCTACACAACTCCCTACATCCTCTAGGGTTAAGGTAAGCTATCTCATTGGTTGGTCTTCCCTAAGCCCCTTACAAGCTTTGCAAAAATGGGTTCCTAAAAAGGTTAGCCAAAAAGGTGGGCAAAGTCTTTGCATCCTAATGGAAGGGTGGTCTAACCAAGGCCTTGCTTCCAAAAGTTGATTTTCGGCCATTTTGAAAATCCAACTTTTCAAAGTGTCTTTTGGCCAATAAAGGGTTGTCCTATGGCTAAAAATGACCACTACCCATAGGTATACCAAGTGAGCTTACTAAAAATGACCCAAACACTCCCTTAGGTACCTTCCTTACTCCCCAAAAGTCCATTTTAAGCTTCACTTTGAAAATCAAAGACAAGACCTTACCTCAATCTCCCTAACCAAGGGATTCACATAGGGATCCTAAAAGGGTACATTCCTAGGTTGGTGGGTATCCAATCCTCAAGTAGAACATGTCATGGCCATATGTACACATTACAAGTGTCAAATGACACATACACAATTACACTTCACAAGCCACATAACATTTCCATTTGAGTTCACACATAAATAATTTACAATTTAACAAATTGAATAAAAAAATTACAAACTCATTACGTTTAAAAATAAAATACAATTACAACAAGGTCTTTATCTTTTATTAGATGCAACCTTGGCTTGCACGGAATTCACATTGACCTATGTTTGGTTCCCCTATTTATCACCATGGTCTTATTTATTACACACTAAGTTCCAATATCAGTAGTCCAAGAAATAAAGTCCCCAACATATATGAAATCAACTCCATTCCATTTTACAATCATTTACAACATCACATAACCAATTGAAATTCTCTTTGCATAATAAATAAACTCTTTTCACTCATGAAAACATATATACACATAATGTAATTAGGAAATTAACTTTCAATTCATTAAAGAAATCCCATAGCATCAAATATTTATCACATAAATAAAATTCATTATGTCATCCTAGCATTCATATAATCATATTATCCATAAATGAAAATCCATAATAATGTCAAAAGATAATCACCATAACAATCATAAAATAATGTGCATCTAGCATCAAATGTGATAAAATCTATGACATAAGGTGTCTAAATATATAGTGTATCAAAATATAGTATGAAATAAGTATATCTCAAATGCTAAAATTGAAAAGCTATGATGGTCTCGGGGTGAGGCCTCACATCCTCCCCCCTAGGCATGAACTTTCTCCTGGAGTTCATAAAAAATATGGGGATATTGTGCTCTCATCTGTGCTACAACCTCCCATGATGGTGTAACCTCATCATAGCAATCCCACTAGACCCTAACCTAGTCTAGCTCTCGGCCTCGAAGAGATAACATCTGGATGCCAAAATGAGAATGGGCTCCAAAGCCAACTGCCCCTTCGACTCTACCTTCAAGGCATCCCAATCTATGATATGAGACTCATAAAAGATGTACTTCCTCAAACTTGATACATGAAACACATCGTGGATGCGTGACAAGATAGGTGGCAAAGCTAGACTATAGGTGACAAGATCTATCCGCTTAAGAATCTCAAAAGGACCAACAAATCTGGGTGCAAGCTTAGAGCCCTTTCCATAATGGATTGGACTCTTATGTGGCTGCACTTAGAAAAAATCTATCCCCAACCAAATAACTATGATCCTCTCTCTTTGCATCCGCATACTTCTTCTGTCTATCCCGCACTTCCTTCAGATGTTGTCTAATCAAGGACACTTGCTGCTCCAACTCTTGAACTAACTCAAGACCTAAAGAAACTCTATCCTCAATGCGGTCCCAACTCAAAGGTGTTCTGCATGGTCTGTCATATAATGCCTGATAGGGGGTATACCTAGAGAAGTGTGATGCCCATTATTATAGGAAAAATATACCAAATGTAGGTACTCCTCCCACTTGGTCTGATGATCCATGACATACATGCAGAGCATATCCTCCAACACCTGATTTACCCTCTTTGTCTGACCATTTGTCTCAGGGTGATAAACAGTGTTAAAATTGAGCTTAGTGCCCAAAGATGTCTGCAATTCCCTCCAAAAGGATGATGTAAAGAGAGGATCTCAAACTGAAATGATCTTACGAGGGATGCCATAAAGTCAGACAATATCCTACAAGAAAATATGTGCCACTACTACAGTGGTAAAAGTGGTTTGTATAGGTGAAAAGTGGGCTACCTTGGTCAGCTTGTCAACTATTACCATGATGACATCATGTAATCAAGATGACATAGGAAGACCAACAATGAAATCCATAGAAATAACATCCCACTTCCGCTCTGGTATCTCATGTGGCTGAAACAAACCACCTGGATGACCATGTTCTACGTTAACTCTCTGACACTCAAGACATCATGCCACTATCTCAGCTATATCATGTCTCATTCCTAGCCAATAGTATAAATGCCTCAAAATTGTGTCCATCTTCTTGACTCCAGGATGCGCTGCATATGGGGCTCTATGAGCCTCTAACATGATAAAAAATCACAAATCTCTAGAGGATGGTACATAGATACGTCATCTATGGCGTAAAATCCCATCATACTCTAAGGAATATCCTATGAATTTCCCCTCAAGGGTACTCTAAGATTGAATACCTAACTGACCTCAACATACCAATCATCCTCATACAAATGGTGCAATATACGATCTCTCAACTTTTTACATTCAGTCATAGAATAAGCCCCATGAAGTCTTCTACTCAAGGCATCTACAACTACATTCTCCTTGCCCTTGATGTAGTGAACATCAAAATCATACTCACAAAGGAATTCCATCCATCTCCGTTGACGTGCATTCAAGTTTAGCTTAGTGAAAATATACTGCAAGATCTGATGATCTGAATGGAGCTCAAACCGATGACCCAAAAGGAAATGTCATCATCTCACTAATGCATGAACCCCTATAGCTATTTCAAGGTCATGAGTGGGGTAATTAATCTCATGAGTCTTAAGTTTTCTAGACTCATATGCAATGGCTCACCCATTCTGCATATGAACTACTCCCAAGCGATCTACTGAAGCATTGGTGCATACTATAAAATCCACTGAAGGATCAAGCACTGAAAGAATAGGTGCATTGGTAAGTGCCTTCTTGAGTTCCTAAAAGGCCCTCTCACACTTCTCAATCCATTCAAACTTCTTTCCATTTTTCTAAAGAGAATTAATAGGATGTGCAACTCTAGAAAATCCCTTAATGAAATGCCTGTAATAGCCAAACAACCCCATAAAGCTCCTGACCTCAGTCAAAGAGGTAGGCCTAGGCCAATCCATGATGGCTCTAATCTTAGATGGATCAACTGAGATTCCATATCCTAAAATAGCATGTCCAAGGTAATGAATCTCAGACCTATAAAAAGTGCACTTTGACAAGCTGTCATACAACTGATTGTCTCTCAAACACTGTAAATCTTGCCTCAAGTGCTCCTCATGCTCCTCCTCATCCTGAGAATAAATCAAAATATCATCAAGGAAAACAACTACAAACTTATCAAGAAAGGTGTGAAAAACCCCATTCATAAGGCTCATGAATATAGCTGGAGCATTCATAAGACCAAAAGGCACAACTGTAAACTCATAGTGTCCATATCTGGTACAGAAAGTAGTCTTGGGGATATTGCTATCCACAATCCACAACTGATGGTACCCTAACTTAAGATCAATCTTGGAAAATACTTTGGCACCCTGAAGCTATTCAAATAAATCATCAATCCTCAGAAGTGGATACTAATTCTTGATGGTCAACTTATTCAACTATCGATAATCCATACATAACCGCAAGGATCTGTCCTTCTTCTTAACAAAGATGAATGGTGCGCCCCAAGGTGAAACACTAGGAAGAATGTGTCCTTTCTCCAAAATTTCCTCTAACTAGATCTTGAGCTCATTAATCTCATTAGTGGCCATCCTATAAGGTTCCCTCGAAATAGGAGAAACTCCCGACCCAAGATCGATATAGAAATCTACTACCCTATGAGGAGGAATGCCAGGAAGCTCAGTAGGAAACACATCTGCAAACTCCTGAAGTATAGGATAATCATCAAGAGATGGTTCCCTTTCCTCCTCATCCTCTCTATCACTGATGGTGATGGAAAATAACTGACATCCCTTTCACATTCTCCTCTTAAGCTATATGGAAGAGATCATACAAAGAGATATACCTCTCTGAATCCCACAAATCATGATAGGTGTGCCATGATCATCTAGACACTCAATACTCTTCTAAAAACAATCTAACTTAGCTCTATGGGAATGTAACCAATCCATGCCAAGTACTATGCCATAGGATCCAAGAGGTGTGATATGAAGGTCTAAAGTGGTGGTCAAATCACCAATTTGTACCTGACAATTCCTTACCAAGGAGTTGACTGACACTCTAGCTCCTGATGCTAACTCGACATCCCAACTGATTTCCTACCTAGATGACACTAGCCCACAATGCTCCACAACCAATGGAGATATAAAAGAATCAGTAGCTCCAAAATCAAACAAAATGGTAACGCTACTACCTCTTATCATGCCTGCAGCCTCTATAACTATGGCTTGATGCTCTACCTCATGGTTATCAACTACTGCAAAAACCCTGTGAGACTTTCCAAAGTCCCCAACTGTAGGCTCTCATGCTGCTATGCATTGACTACCTGCCATCTGACCATGAGGGAAATCTTGAGCTAAGTTCCCTATGGCACCACATGCATAACAAGGACCATGTGTGTGATTTTGAAGTCCCTGTGGCCTAGAGTACTGCTGACCACCGGTCCTACGAGACCCACTATAACCCCCCTGAGAGGACTATTGAGTCCATACTAGAGGTGCATATGAATTCTATGGATGTTGATCTCTCTTAGGACCTTGTGTCTACCACTACTTGGGCTTAGAGCCCTGTTTTCCCTGTGGTATCTTCTACCTCTAATTTTGTTGAGACTGTTGTTAAGGGTTCTTATTATAAGACCCTGAAGACTGTCTATTGTTACCTTTCCAATGGTTCTTCTGGTAACCATGAGACTGAGATGCAGAGTTATGGTTCTAAGACCTATCATGAGCGTCTTGTGACCTACCATGAATCTCCTTTGTAATCAAGACCATCTCTATGGCCTCTCAAAGGTTCCTTGGAGTGGTCATGAGAACATATCTTGATATCCAATCATTGAGTCCCTTGAAAAAGTGATTAACTAGCAATTTCTCATCCTTCATGTAGTCAACATAGGGTAGAAACTATAGGAAATAGCTCTCATACTGCATTACTATGAGTCCTCTCAACTGGAGATCATGGAACCCATCGATGCGATGTTGTCTATAATGCTCTGACAAGTACCTGTCTCAGAATCTCTCCAAAAAGATCTCCCAAGTGATTGTGTCCATGGTTATGTTGTTTTTAAATTCCTCCTACTTCCACCAAGTAGAAGTGCTTCCTCTGAGAAGGTGAATTACAAATCATGCCTTTAGGTTTCTCTCCTAAGGACGCAACCCAAAGCATATGTCCAAGCTCAAAATCCAAGCCTCAACCTCAGTGTCATCAATAGATCCAAAATGCAATGGGGGCTAAAGGTGTAGGAGATCTATAATCTGGTCTCCTACATCACAAGGTGCCCTTTGAATCCCAGATGGTGGTTCTGGCATGAGAACTGATTCCACCTCATGAGCTCCCTGACCCTCCTCACGATCACGTGGAGGGTTCCTAGTCCTCTCTCTGGCCTCTGACCTATGTCCCCCTGATAATTGATGCTCTGACTGAAGACCCACTAGAAGTAACCTATCCTAGATGACTCCAATAAGGTTTTGAAGTGCTAACAAAACCTCTTGGTTAGGATTTGATGGTGGTACAGGAGGGTGTTCTTGATCTCCTCCAGGTACCTCAACTCTTTTCTCTACTTCCTCGTGTACTGAGAGGGTACACCTAGGGCCTCTATTACATCTATGAGCTTGACGCGTAAGGGGAGGCATCCTACAAATTCAATAGAGACAAAAAAAATAAGATGAGAAATGTAATGGGTTTAAGGCATCCAATGTTCGTAACCTAGCTCTCATACCAAAATGTCATGCCCATAATTTAACAAGAAAAACACACCAATTTTTTTTTTGAAGTTATGAATTAATGTTGAAAGTTTAAAGGTTGGCTTCACAAAATGGTTGAAAAAATTTAGAGTGGTTAAGTTAACAATCATTTGAGGGGAATCATGGCAAGGGGCTATTGACTTGCCAACATCCCATGCATGATAAAAGACAAACATAACCTAGGGTTAACTAGCTTAGTCAAACCCTAACTAAATCCAATTAAATAAACATTCTATTAATTACGATGGTATTATTATAACTTAATTGAATGTACATTTCCTCCTTTCACTTAAGTTCTAAACAAGGTTACAATTAATTAAATCACATTTTAAATAAGACTATTATGTAAAAGCATTAATTTAATCCATTAATTAATTTTAAACTGAATTTACTATAATACTTATAATAATTTTCCACTATGGAATTAATCAAATTAATTTGCCACTATATTCTCCCACTCGATAATTTGACTTTATTAAAAATTCTCACAACAAAATCTCCCACAATAAAATTTCCTTAAATTGAACTTAAATTTAAAAAAAAACTTAATCTCCCATAATTAAATGATCAATTAAATAAAGCTTCCACAACAAATTTACTTTACTAAAAGAATATAAAACAAAGAAACTTCAATGAATTAAGTCTTAATTAAAATTTTCCAAAAAATTAAATCATAGTGGGGAGTTTGTTCATTCCCACCAAAATGACTTTTAACTTTCAAAGAAAATAAAAATAAAAGAAAAAAAGTCAAGTGATATAAATAATAATTTGCAAAATAAATAAATAACTCTCCAAAAAAAAAAGAGGGAAAAGGAGAAGTCAAATTTGGGGAAACTTCTTTTGCCCTAACCCTAATTTTGAAATTAGGCTTAGGGTGAAAAAGTCATTACCCAATTTTGACTCTCATTCTTTCCCATTTTCCTTTCTTCTTTTTCTTTTCCCAAACCTATCATGGGATTTTTTGTTGTTGCAGGTGCTTGGGAGATTGGCATGGAGGTAGTCTATTTAGCCTACTTGTTTAAGATTGGATATACATATATGCAAAATGTGTATATGCAAATGCAAACTTAAATAAATAGGCAAAAATGAAGGAGGGTTTCCAACCAAATCGTAGCTGCTAGATGAAGGTAAAAATCTCTTTTTTCTGCTATATATTATTGTGATTGTTTTATTTTTACAAACTTATTATTCTAGTTTTAAAAAAAATAAAAAAAATAAATAAGAGAATTTTTTTGAGGGGCTTGGGTGGGCCGAAGCCCCAACCCACAGCCCCTACTCCGCCTGGTCTCCCCTTCGTGGCGGCCATGCGTGTGACCACCACACTGTGGCAATCACGCCATGGCTGCCATAGTGTGGTGGCCACATTGTGGCAATCACAGTGTGGCGACCACACTATTGTAACCATAGTGTGGTCACCACACTGCAGCAACCACGCAGTGGCTACCCCAGTGTGGCGGCCACACTGTGGCAACCACAGTGTGGTCGCCACACTGTGGCCTCCATCACAGTGTCCACCAAGGTCAGCCCTACACCCAACCATAGTGTGGTCGCCACACTGTGGCCTCCATCATAGTGTTTGCCAAGGTCGGCCCTACACCCACATACGAGGTAGGGTTTCAGCCCTTTAAATTATAATATTTTTTTTTTAAAAAAAAATTGTTAATTTTTTTTTAAAGCTATTCGGCACTAACATTTTTTTAAAAGAAACAATAGTTTATTTTTTTTTAAAACATTAATTTAAAATTTAGACACCCATAGATTTATATTTTTTTTCAATAGGTTTTTTTTGTAAAAGGAAAGTATCATATTAAAGTCAAATTTATATTTTTTTGAATAAATATATATTTGAAAGTAAACAACAAATTTTTAAATGGATATATTATTATAAGTAAATATTTATTTAATAAATGCATTCACTGATATATTTATAAAAAAAAGGAATGAATATTTTATTTTCGCTAAGCATGAGATTTCAAATAAACAGTGAGATGTGAGTGAAATGGATACATAACTTACAGATTTTTAAATGAACTACATGCAACTTTAGAAGTAGAACTATCATTATTATTTTTTAACCAATTAATTTGCTAAGAGTATGGAATCATCAACAACACTTATATTCTTTAAACTGAAAATTGCAAAATTCAAACTTTCCCTAAGATAACAACTTTAAAAAAAGATTTATTTCAAAACTAAAATAGCTTCCTAAGAGGGACATTTCTCTACTTTTCTTTTTTTGAACTTCACAACAACAAGGGAAAACTTATTTATACAAAATTGCTTACGAATTAAATGTCTTTTTTTTTTCTTAAAATAAATTATTTTAAGAAATACAATGACTCAATAAATAAAATGACAACCCCTCTTAGATTACAAAGGTAAGAACATAAGTATAAAAATCTATTCACACTCTTTCCAGATTTATTTTAAAAATAACCAATGCCAACATAATCTAACTAGTCTAAAAAAAAAGAAACAAGAAGTCTATCTTACAATGAAGTAAATAAATTTTATTTTTGCATTCAAAACTAAGAATTTCTTTTACAAAATATTCTCACATTTTACCTTATTACAAAGCTACCCATTTCATGGGGTCCCTTAAGGACTCCTTTCAATAAAAATCACACTACATACAAAGAGCAATTTTTTTAACATTTACATGCTCTCCCTTCTTTTGGTCATTTCCTCCATAGGGATATTGAGCTTCAAAAAAAACCTATAATGAAAACTTGAAAGACCATGGGATACTCACCTCCCAACCAAGGCCTCTAAGAGGCCACCCCCAAGCTTGGGGAACCAAAACATAGATGAGGTAATACACTCAAGCACAACAAAACAACAACATAGAAAACATATTGACCGTGCATGAAATTCCTAACCCAAAGCTTACACAATGGGTTTCATATTGACCCTGAATTTGGGGTGAAGTGGACCAAATACCCTATGGGGAGAAAGTCCATTTCAAAAGTAACAATAAACAAGCCTTCACAAGGATTTTCAGAATCACCTTCTCAACCATTTCACAAAAAATCCCTTACGGCCCCCAACACATCAAGCCAAACACAACTTCCTTATCACCCCCAAAACAAAGAATGGAATGACTACATGGAGATCATACTTCCATGTTTTATCCCTCTCCTCACTGAGGAGAGACTCTACACCCATGGGTTGTCCTAGGATCTTCACCCCCAAGGCTACTCTTCCCTCCCAAGGGTGAGTGGGCCTTGAGACTCCCTTAGAGTCTCACACAAAAATATTACACTACATCACAAAGGAAACACAATACTACAATGGAATAAAAGTATAACAACAACAATTTCCTTAGAAGTTCAAGAATACTATCACTTGCACATGTTCACAAACATCATAAGAAACAACAAAGAGAGATGTGAGAGCCACCAACCTAGATCCAAGCTTAAGGAAGAAATTTGATGAAGAGCTCCCTCTTTCCTAAGTCTCCTTCTCCAAGCTTCTCCAAAACTAACAATGTCTCTAAGATAGAGAGTGGGTGTTCAAACTCACAACAATGGAGGGTCTCCACTAAAAAGGCCTCTACACAACTCCCCACATCCTCTAGGGATAAGGTAAGCCATCTTATTGGTTGGTCTTCCCTAAGCCCCTTACAAGCTTTGCAAAAATGGGTTCCTAAAAAGGTTATCCAAAAAGGTGGGCAAAGTCTTTGCATCCTAATGTAAGGGTGGTCTAACCAAGGCCTTGCTTCCAAAAGTTTAATTTCGTCCATTTTAAAAATCCAATTTTTGGAAGGGTCTTCTGGTCAACAAAGGGTTGTTATTTGGCTGAAAATGACCCTTACCCATAGGTAGACCAAGTGGGCTTACTAAAAATGACCCAAACACTCCTTTATGTACCTTCCTTACTCCCCAAAAGTCTATTTTAAGCTTCACTTCGAAAATCAAAGACAAGACCTTACCTCAAGCTCCCTAACCAATGGATTCATATGGGGATCCTAAAAGGGTACTTTCCTAGGTTGGTGGGCATCCAATCCTCAAGTAGAACATGTCATGGCCACATGTACACATTACAAGTGTCAAATGACACATACACAATTACACTTCACAAGCCACATGACATTTCCACTTGAGCACACACATAAATAATTTACAATGTAACAAATTTAATGGAAATATTACAATCTTGTTACGTTAGAAATTAAATACAATTACAATGAGGTCTTTATCTTTTATTAGATGCAACCTTGACTTGCATAGAATTCATATTGGCCTATGTCTGGTTCTCCTATTTATCACCATAGTCTTATTTCCTGCACACTAAGTTCTAATATCAGTAGTCCAAGAAATAAAGTCCACAACATATATGAAATCAACTCCATTCCATTTTACAATCATTTACAACATCACATAACAAATTGAAATTCTCTTTGCATAATAAATAAACTCTTTTCACTCATGAAAACATATATACACATAATGTAATTAGGAAATTAACTTTCAATTCATTAAAGAATTCCCATAGCATCATAATTGCATCAAATATCTATCACATAAATAAAATTCATTATGTCATCCTAGCATTCATATAATCATATTATCCATAAATGTTGATCCATAATAATGTCACAAGATAATCTCATAACAATCATAAAATAATGTGCATCTAGCATCTAAGGTGATAAAATCCATGACATAAGGTATCTAAATCTATAGTGCATCAAAATATAGTATCAAATGAGTATATCTCAAATTGTGAAACTGAAAATCTATGACGGGCTCGAGGTGAGGCCTAACATGTACTATGTGGAAAACATAGAAACATGAGATTTGAATACCCTTAACACTTGGAACATCCTATCAGAATTACAATGGGGAAAGCTCTACTATCTATTGGGTGGAAGAAACAATATAGTCATGAAATTTCCAGCAAATTGGGCTATTGAAATGTAATACTAAATTACCATCTATCAGCTACAAGGCAAGTACATGGGCTGAAGATAATTCTTAGTAGGAGTAATAACATTAGGTAGGAAGTTCAACGAAATCATAAAGCATGGGTAGGAGAAAATAAACTAGAGAGGATTACAAATGGCATGAAGACATATTCCTATTCGATGACCATACTTTGCAGACACAAAATGGGGTACTAATTATAAAGGTGATATACATACATAAGCCATAAATTATTAGGGATAATATACCCCCACTATTCCCATTGGATGATAAAGTGGGAAGTGGATAAATAAGTGAATAAGAAGAGGATAATCACCTAAGGTAGAGGGAAGGGTATTGGATATAATATATAAAGGAGCGTAAGGGGAGATATAAGTAGTTCCCCAAAACATTAATAACATCGACTAAGTAATAAGGGGAGATATAATAACCTTGGAAGTAGTATATGAAAAAATATAAGGATCTAGTGGGAGCTATTCTAAGTGAGCAGATGCTAGAAGAAAATACAAATAAGACTTTCACACACATGTAGAAAGGACTCACATCATGAAGTATGTCATTGGATATTTGCTCCAAAATAATGAGATAAGTATTTTTTTATTATTATATCTTGAGAACTACCTTTATTTACTTCTTGTAGCTAATCTCTTATTTGTATTTATATATGTACTATAAGAGATATTTTTCTTTCTCTCTGGGGATGTTCTTGCAGGAAAAGAAAGATTGATATCAGATTCAAAGGGAGTTTGACACTTCATTGGAGGAAACATTGGATAAGGAGCTCAAAAGATTGATTTCCAAAGGGAGTCTGAAAATCTATGTGTGTGACTACATGGTTTTAATGGGCCTACCCCCTGTGTACATCATGAGGAAGTGATGAATTCCAAATGATTATCATTTGTATTTATTAAAGTTATTGAAAGGTGACGATATTACAATAACTTAATCTTCTATTATGATGGATATCTTATGATGTCTAAGCAGATCATGATAGATTATGTCTTGTATGGTGGATTGATTTTCTTAAATAGACCATGAATATCTTGCATGGGAGATTAATTTCATTAAATAGACCATGAATATCTTGCATGGTGGATTAATTTCCTTAAGCATACCATGAATATAATGTTCCTATGAAAATTATTATTGAGAATATGTGTGCACATACCTTATGAACATTTTTGAGTATTTGGTGAATATCATGCGACTTAATATTTTGAGGCCATGACTCCTAATATTATGAGATGATATCTAAATGGTGGGTATCTTTTGATCATAGATATCCTTAATCATGCCAACTTGGTATTACATTGAGGTTATATCTAATCATATATTTATCCTCCCTAGCTAAGAGGGAGTATTGATAAATTGTAGCTTCAGTCCTTATGTTATTGTGAGGTGACAGTTGTACAATGTGTTGTTTGGATAGAAATCATCCTCCCTAGCTAAGAGGGAGTGTTAATGATTGTCACGTCGATCAGATGATTCCAATCGATGAAATCAAATGTTTGAATGACCTATCGGCCTCAAACATTTGATATCTATCCTACACGATTATTATCATGGAGCATTAGTATTATTGATAATAAAGTGTATATATATTGGATACATGAGATATATTATATATAAATAAATAAATATATATATATATATATATATTATTATATATATAAGTTATTATCACATTATTAATCATGATAATAATAAAATGTTATTGATAACTAATGAGATTTAAAGATACATGTCTCTACAGAGACATGCCTCTTAATATCATATACATATGCATTGAGAAGGTAACTTGAAACACACAGAAAATCGATAAGTGCTATTACAAGTTACTGCAATGACAAACCTCCAACTTTGACAATTCTTCATCTTTTTTTTCCCTTCTTTGTATATGTAACTATATTAAAAATGTATCATTATCCTTTTAAATAGTGTTGAGGAGGTTTGTATCAATACATTATGCACGAGCTTTGGCTCCATTTTATAGATTTATTTGTTCTGGGTCTATGTATGGTTATGGCCACTGATTCCATATCATTGCATAAATTAGTTCTTTAAAAAAATTAGCTCCCTTTTTCAAAAATTGACTACTAATTTAGGATTTTTTGTGTGAAAAAACCCCTAATTTTTTGTTTATTTCTCAGAGAGTTCAAAGGTTTTTATATTGTAAATCATGGCTTTGGATTTTGTACATCATTTATGGACTACATTAGTGATCATCACTAATGATATGTTAAAGAACTATTTTCTTCTTTTGAAACCACTATGTTCTTGATCCTTAAAAATAAATGTATCATTATTATATGACAGTGACTCCAAAGTGATGCCCTTTGTCCTTAGCATGACTAACGTATTGGCATTGTTGTACAGTTACTTCCCTTTGGCTGAATTTTCATTTTTTTGGAATGCTTCTTCTTGGATGCCATATTATTAAACTCTACCCTTCCATGATTCATATGTATTGATTACATCATCAAGTCATTTTCCTTATCTTTTAACCTAATCATACACTCTTTGTCCATTACTATATTGGATCCTTATCATTTGTCACAATATAGTCTTCATGTTTACATGGTATATTACTTGTATCATCCTTTTAAATTTGAAAACAATGCCCCTTGATCTATGTAGTGTCCATTTCTCTCTTTTGTTGCATCATTTTTATCAATGAGAGATGTTGTCTAATTTTGATATAATGCCATTACATTTTACCTTATGATATTTTGTCATTGTTTTATACATTATTTCTCATGGTGATTATCACCATGTCTGTTATTTTTGTTCATAACAACGAATGTCTTATTTCTTTGTAACAATGATTCAAGTTATGTCTTTTGAATTATAACAACATCACTGCCCTTTGGCCTGGCATGAATTTTTATGCTCCATTCATGGTTATTGTTCCCAAGAATTGTGATTGATCCAATGTATTCCTTGTGCTCTATTTTAAATGATTTGACACTTCTTCTTCAATCATGGAACCTTGTTAATCATGAAAGGATGACTAGATCACCCATGTAATTATGGGCTCATCAAGGAAATGCATGTTATTTGTAACAATAAATCAAGATGATTCATTGTTATGAATGATGTGTGTCTCCCTAATTAGACCATAAAGACATTTTTAATACTGGGAATGTACACCATGTCATGATCACAATGTTCCAAAAACAACATGCTAGGCTCAACCCTTGTGGGAGCCCATTTTATCTCACATGATGAAATCTAAATTATATCAACCTCGAATATCAAATGATTATCATGATACCTATACCTGCACATTAAGAAAACTTATTAGATAAGGGTATGTGCAAGATCATGAGGGGCCAAAAAGTGGCGATGTGAAAAATATTCACTTTTCACTCATCCAAAAGTGCATGAAAACACTTGTTGAATTTTTAGTAGGCTTGGGTGTCAGTACACCTGGGAAAACTTGACACCAAAGCACAGGCCTAATCGGGTACCTGATAACTGTGGCATAAATCTGAAACCCACGAGCCCTTTTCTTCATTTCTTTCGGTGTTTTTCTTTGCCAAAATGGCTTGATATATCATATACCCGATATATTTTCGGATACTTGATTTTGGAAACAACGAATTTGACTCCCAAGCATATTTAGTAAGTAATTATTTGTATATTTTTATTATTTTATTTCATTTTCATGCTAAATGTAGCATTTTTTTTTGAAATAGGGTTTTGTATTTATATTTGTAATAATATATGAAATTAGATTGAAATTTAGATTTGTTTTTTATTTAATCAGGCATGGCTGACAACAATGAAGAAAATAACCCTCCCACACCAAATAATGATCCCGAAAACAATCCCCCATATCTAAACCCTAAATCTTTACAAGATTTGATACAAGAAAATTTGAACACAATACGAGGTTTCCAAAAAATGTATCAAAATATACCCACATTAGGTCCCATGCTTGCCACCCTAAATACAATTGTTGGAAATATTGACACACTCATGCAGCAACATAATGCTTCTCTTCATTGGCATGATGATATGCACACCCAATTTGATGACGGGCTTGACCATGATGGGATTGCGGCCCTTAATATAAGTAAGGAAGATATAGCTGCCCTTTTTGTTAATCCTAAAATCGGAATACCAGCTGACCCCAAAAAGCCCAAATTATCAAAAAAATGTTGCACAAATGAAGCAATGTGCACAAACTTTTGGGATCGTTGGTGGATGGTTTTTGATAAACCACCCCATAGCAATTTGGAGGTCCCATTTTATTTCATTAAAAAATTGTATGCTGAGTTTGTGCTTGGTCACCATGTTGATTATTGGAGTATGAGGCCCAACATGGGCGTAGGTGGAGGAGCTCCTCAGACTAGGCCATCTACCCAGCGCTGAAAGGCCTCTACCTTTGTCCCCCCCACTGATGTCGCACCCCCTCCTCCAGTGTAGCATCCCGATATCATTGCAGAGGCTGCCTCATAGACTATTAAGGCCATTCATTTACTGAGTGATCAGTTGATCATGCAGACCAGGTCAGTGTTGCCTTCTGGTGTGGATGATGCTAGCGCATCGACATCTCATCGGAGTTCACATGTATGCGAGCCCCATATGTGCATTATGTGCCTCAGACCGCTTACTGATTCTGATACATATCAGTTTCATGTTATTGATGAGGAGGATATAGGAGATGTAGCTGCAGAGGCTGCAACACCTCATGGAGCATCTACATCTCATGAGAGTGCTCAGGAGGTGCATGCAGAGCCATTGACTCCTATTGATACGGTAAGAGAGTAAACATTATAAATAAATTTGTCACATGACTTATTTAATTTAAAAATAATTTATTTATTTAGATTAGTTTTAATGATTTCATGCACTTATGTATATATATTTTTTCCATTTATGTTCATTCGATGACACAGGAGGAGGTGAGATAGGTGGATGAGTCCACACTTTCGGCCATTTCATTTGGCCTTGATGATTGTACGGTATATTATAAATTATGTACCCAATAGTTTGTTTTATATCATTTGGTGTACATGCTTAAATCTCTATCAATTAGAGCAATAAAATTCATACATTTACTTATATATTGTCATAGGATTGTGTTCTTGTAGGGTACAACCGATGTCAGTGGGGGGCACAAGGGGGTTCCTTCATCAGGTGTTGACAAAGGAAAGGTAGTTAATTGTTTAAGATTAATTATGCATGCACATGTATGCCACTTGTGTGTAGTAATAAATATTTTACTTGCACTTTATTGTATAGGGTGTGGCTATTAATGATGTCCTAACAGCTGTTCGGCAGTGTAGGGTTACAAGCATCTTGATTCAGAGTGATAGCTTGATTGTACATAGACTTTTACATATTGTTATTTGTATTTTGTAACCAGGGTTGCTATGATGAAGTACATTTATATATAATTGACAATATTTTTACTCTCATAGGTTACTTTGAGTGTGAGGGAGGGCCCATGAGAATCTTTTGTATCTTTGTTGACCCAGCCCACCATTCTAGAGGAGGGATCATCAGATGTAAGTTTTAATTTTAGTTCAATCAATTTGTAATTTTATTATGCTATCATCCTATTTTGTAGATTTATTACTCTATGTTGCACCACTCTACTAATATCATTATTGCAAATATATATTTATAGGTCACAGTTGGTATTGTTGGCATGGTCCCTTTGCTACCCAGGACTTATGCTAGGACACCTAATCATGGTAGGCGACCGAGAGACTAGGTACAAATATTTGTATTTAGTTATAATTTTAATTAAATTAGTGTTTGAATTATGAACTCTATATATATATATATATATATATATATATATATATATATATATATATATATATATGTACAAATCATATAAAGTAAGCAATCTAACTTGGGTTTGAACTCATTTTTTATGCAGGATCAATCAGAGCCCAACACTTCTTTAAAGAGGCTACATTTTGATGATCCCCCTATGGCATAGGATGTAGTTTTAGTTTTGTGGTCATTTAGAGATGCCACTTCGCACATTTTGAGATGGCATATATGCCACATTGTACACCTTAAAACATTGATTTTGTAGACATTTTGAAATGGCATGTGCCATATTTGTATATGGAGATACTTTTGATACATTTGATACTTTGTATATATAGAACATGTTCATTTATATGTAATATTTGTGTCATCTTTTGTATATACATATTTATTATTCATGTTTATGGAATTGAATGGTGAAGTTATATCTTGACTATGATTATCATTATGATTGAAATTATATCTTGTTGAAGTTACATTTGTTTTTCTTTACTTTGGAATACCCTCTTCATGGAGCTTATTATGTTTGAGGTTTAACTTCTATAGAGTTCCTATGTTCTTATGTTTCATATCATTATATATACTCACTTGAGCCACTTAGTACTACATTGTTTGAATACTATGTATATACTCACTATGTATATAACTCATCATATTGGGGTCACTTGAGCCACTGAAGATTGTTGCCCAATCGTGCTTAGTGCACCTTGGGGTCACTTGGATTGAGCGTGGTCGCGAGCGTTCCAGTGACTCCATGGGAAAAATGAGGTTGTCACCGGTGTTTACCCGGCCAACTAGAGATGATGGAGCAAAAAGTGTGATGCAATGTCAGACGGTTTGAAAGATATGCTGCTGAGCCACTTTCAACTAAGCCTCACTGCAAGTTTTGGCATCGACTGAGATCACCTTGCCAAATGCAAAAAAAGTTGAATCGCCCAAAAATGAGAGAGGTTATAGTAGACCTTGAAAACATGATCTCGTAGCACTTAATGGTTTTTTGATACCTCTCATGAGCTCTGAGATACAAGCCTCAAAAGATCGCTGCCCAATCGTGCTTAGTGCACCTTGGGGTCACTTGGGTCGAGCGTGGTCGTGAGCTTTCCCATGACTCCGTGGGTGGAACGGGGTTGTCACTGGCATTTACCCAACCAATCAAAGCTGATGGAGCAGATGGTTCAATGCCAAGTCAGACGGTTTGAAAGATATGCTACTAAGCCACTTTCAATTGACCCTCACTACAAGTTTTGGCATTGATTGAGATCGCCTTGCCAAATGCAAATGAAGTCGAATCACCCAAAATTGAGAGAGGTTATAGTAGACCTCAAAAACATGATCTTGTAGCACCTAAAAGTTTGTTGATACCTCTCATGAGCTCTAAGATACGAGCCCCAGAAG
This sequence comes from Chamaecyparis obtusa, assembly GCA_027943335.1. Classification (NCBI taxonomy): domain Eukaryota; kingdom Viridiplantae; phylum Streptophyta; class Pinopsida; order Cupressales; family Cupressaceae; genus Chamaecyparis; species Chamaecyparis obtusa. Next base: position 445,890 of record BSBK01004301.1, on the reverse strand, counting down.
ATCGCTGCCCAATCGTGCTTAGTGCACCTTGGGGTCACTTGGGTCGAGCGTGGTCATGAGCTTTCTCATGACTCCGTGGGTGGAATGGGGTTGTCACTAGTGTTTACCTGGCCAACCGGAGCTGATGGAGTAGATGGTTCGATGCCAGGTCAGACGGTTTGAAAGATATGCTGCTGAGTCACTTTCAACTAACCCTCACTGTAAGTTTTGGCATCGACTGAGATCGCCTTGCCAAATGCAAACAAAGTCAAATCACCCAAAACTAAGAGAGGTTATCGTAGAAATTAGAAACACAATCCCGTAGCACCTAATGGTTTTTCGATACCTCTCATGATCTCTGAGATATGAGCCACAAAAGATCGCTGCCCAATTGTGCTTAGTGCACCTTGGGGTCACTTGGGTCGAGCGTGGTCACGAGTGTTCCCATGACTCTGTGGGTGGAACGGGGTTGTCACTAGTGTTTACCCAACCAATTAGAGCTAATGGAGTAGACGGTTTGAATGATATGCTACTGAGTTGCTTTCAACTGACCCTCACTACAAGTTTTAGCATCGACTGAGATCGCCTTGCCGAATGCAAATGAAGTCAAATCACCCAAAATTGAGAGAGGTTATAGTAGACCTCAAAAACATGATCCTGTAGTCCTTGATGGTTTTTCGATACCTCCCACGAGCTTTGAGATACGAGCCTCAAAAGATCACTGCCCAATCGTGCTTAGTGCACCTTGGGGTCACTTGGGTCGAGTGTTCCTGTGACTCCGTGGGTGGAACGGGGTTGTCACTGGTGTTTACTCAGCCAATCAGAGCCAATGGAGTAGTTGATTCGATGCCAAGTCAGATGGTTTGAAAGATATGTTGCTGAGCCGCTTTTAACTGACCCTCACTGCAAGTTTTGACATCGACTGAGATCGCCTTGCCAAATGCAAATGAAGTCGAATCACCCAAAATTGAGAGAGGTTATAGTAGACCTCAAAAACACAATCCTGTAGTACCTAATGGTTTTTTGATACCTCTCACAAGCTCTGAGATATGAGCCCCGGAAGATCATTGCCCAATCATGCTTAGTGCACCTTGGGGTCACTTGGGTCGAGCGTGGTCGTGAGCATTCTTGTGACTCCATGGGTGGAATGGGGTTGTCACTAGCATTTACCCGGCCAACTAGAGCTGATGGAGTAGACGGTTTGATGCCAGGTTAGATGGTTTGAAAGATATGCTGCTGAGCCTCTTTCAATTGACCCTCACTGCAAGTTTTGGCATCGACTGAGATCGCCTTGCCAAATGCAAACGAAGTCGAATTGCCCAAAAATGAGAGAGGTTATAGTAGACCTTAGAAACACAATCTAGTAGCACATGACAATTTTTTGATACCTCTCATGAGCTCTGAGATACGAGCCACGAAAGATCACTGCCCAATCATGCTTAGTGCACCTTGGGGTCACTTGGGTCGAGCATGGTCGCGAGCATTCCCATGACTCTGTGGGAAGAATGGGGTTGTCACTAGCATTTACATGGCCAATCAAAGCTGATGGAGTAGATGGTTTGATGCTAGGTCAAATGGTTTGAAAGATACGCTGCTAAGCCGCTTTCAACTGACCCTCACTACAAGTTTTGGCATCGACTGAGATCACCTTGCCAAATGAAAATGAAGTTGAATCACCCAAAACTAAGAGAGGTTATTGTAGACCTTAGAAACATGATCCTATAGCCCCTAATGGTTTTTCGATACCTCTCATGAGCTTCAAGATATGAGCCCTGAAATATTGCTGCCCAATCATGCTTAGTGCTCCTTGGGGTCACTTGGGTTGAGCATGGTCACGAGCATTACGGTGACTCTGTGGGTGGAAAGGATTTGTCACTAGTGTTTACCCGACCAACTGGAGCCAATGGAGTAGATGGTTTGATGCCAGGTTAGATGGTTTGAAAGATACGCTGTTGAGCCGCTTTCAACTGACCCTCACTGCAAGTTTTGGCATCGACTGAGATTGCCTTGCCAAATGCAAATGAAGTTGAATCACCCAAAAATGAGAGAGGTTATTGTAGACCTCTAAAACATGATCCTGTATCCCTTGATGGTTTGTTAATACCTCTCACGAGCTCTGAGATATGAGCCCCAAAAGATCACTGCCCAATCGTGCTTAGTGCACCTTGGGGTCACTTGGGTCGAGCGTGGTCACAAGCTTTCTTGTGACTCTGTGGGTAGAATGGGGTTGTCACTAGCATTTACCCAGCCAACCGAAGCTGATGGAGTAGATGGTTCGATGCCAAGTCAGATGGTTTGAAAGATATGCTACTGAGCTGCTTTCAACTGATCCTCACTGCAAGTTTTGGCATCGACTGAGATCGCCTTGCCAAATGCAAACGAAGTCAAATTGCCCAAAATCAAGAGAGGTTATTGTATACCTCAAAAACATGATCCCATAGCCCCTAATAGTTTTTTGATACCTCTCATGAGCTTTGAGATACGAGCCCCAGAAGATCACTGCCCAATCATGCTTAGTGCACCTTGGGGTCACTTGGGTCGAGTGTGGTTGCGAGCTTTCCTGTGACTCCGTGTGTGGAATGGGGTTGTCACTAGCGTTTACCTGGCCAACCGAAGCCGATGGAGTAGACCGTTCGATGCCAGGTTGGATGGTTTGAAAGATACACTGCTAAGCCACTTTCAACTAACTGTTAGTGGTATGTTTGAAATTTGAACTATGAAACTAATCATGATTAAGCTTGTGAAATTTGAACTGTGAAGCTTATTATGTTTGAGGTTTAACTTTTATAGATTGTTTGAAATGATAAAAAATAATATCCTTAAAGCATTATAAACAACAATCAAACATGTAAGAATTCAAACCATGCAAATGACATAAGTAAATGACATGTAAGATCCCTTCTTGGCACTATTGGCCACCCATACATGATTTTGGTCATAAGTCCTTATCAAGAGTTTTAGGACATTTAACTTTTAAATCAAATTGATTGTTACAAATGGCCATTAGAGGCTTCAAAAGATCTCAATTAACCATTAAGGATCCTTTTGTCCTTCTATCTCTAATTGGATCCATGGTGACCGTAGGTGCCTTCATAGGTGCTCCTGCACAAGTTATAATCCACATAGAAAACCAATTTTATTGACTCAAAATATAATCTAAGAAAGGTGAAATTAATGTATTAAAATTAAGCTTAACAAACGTAGAAAACAATGCACTAAGTTAACTTATTACCTAGTCAAGTGTTCCTGAAGGGTCATCTCTTTGCTTCAGGGTCTCCAATAGTGCTTCATGATCAGTAGCACTAATAGTCCAAAGTTCTTTTGTCTTTGGTCTTCCTTGATGCTTTGAAAACTTGACATTTGTTTCTATAACAAGGTGTGAATACATGATAATAGTTTTGTGCTTCTCATAGTCTTCAAATGTAGGAATTCCATTCTTTCTAATCATGTATGTTCGTAGCCATGTTCCCGCAACAACAACTGAACCAGTAGGATATGTGAACCCATCACCATCTATCATTGGTTGTACAAGCTTATGTTTACCTTGTACACAATGTACTAACCAATAATCTGACTTCTCATCATTCCCCTGTGGTGCAACCAATGCAAAAACATTTCCTAGCTTCAGAAGATCTGAAAGATGGTCATAGTCAACTAAAGTGTCCATGTCATCATTTCTTATAGAGAGTGTCAAAGATAAAGGAGTTAGATATTATGGAACCCATGTATCCACCCACTCACTTGACTCACAATGATCCCAATCATACTGAAAACACATGGGGCAAAAATAAGCCAACTCTCATGTCCAAATGGTCCATGTACTACTATTGGAGCTTCAGAATGAATGCATTTTTTAAGAGTCTTTCACTGTTTGACAATCCAATCTATCTCCTATAGTTCCCTCCTCAACCAACCAAAAGAATCTACACACTGTAGAATCAAGAGTCCCCCCCTGTGACAATGCTAAAGTTCACCAATCAACAATAGAATGAGCATCAAGAAGTACAACACCTAAAATCCTCAATTGCTCCTTAACTAGAGCTCTCTTCACACACGCACTTGCTCTGTCATGCTCCCCTTTCCCATGCCCTGACTCAAAAAAACTCCAAATATGAGGTACACCTCTCTCCACATGCATTCTACACAACCAATAAAACATTATGGCATTCTTAAATTGACCGGTGCAATTATCCGACCAAATGAGATGCCTATCCATAGCAATACCATTTTCCTGCAAGAAGTCAAAATAGTTCTGGAAACAATGTTGAACAAACTCATGAGAGTGAGACCTGTTTTCGCTCATATAAAAATGGTACTCTCTGATTATCTTTCGCTCATCTTTTGTGCTATCAGGAGAATGTCTATATGTGATGTGTACAAAAATAGCAACCTGAATGGAATTGTAATATTGAGCTTGAGTCTCATTTTGGGGCTGCAATGTATAGTTCTCCGTAAAGTCTACAACGGATATAATAGTTCCAATGGGGAAAGTGTCCTTACATGTCTTGAATTGTTGATCCAACCATTGAGACCTGTGACTATGCCTTTCATACTTGTAAAAAAGATTTGTTTTGAAATTCGAGATAAAATCAGCAACATTGTATTCTTTTGCAAGTGACTCACATCTAGAGCCTTCACCTCCACTCTTCAATGTATATTTCACCATTTCATATACCTTTTTTTGGAAGAGTGTCTTTCCAAAATTGTGTTCCAAACCCTCATGAAAACATGTTCTAAACTTGGACAAGCCACCACATTCTGAGCACTTGGCATTTAAGCAATCTTTTTTATAAAATAAACAACCATCATCTCTATGACATAAAAATTGATCTAGCAAGTCTCTTGATGATTTGGGAAGACCACTTGCACCACAATCCTCTAGCATTTCATTAGTATGCAAAGTAGAACAAATGGACCGTAATAATTCATGATGCATTGAAAACTCAACATGATATTTGCAACAACATGTATTCTGAATCTTAAGGGGTACACAATAAAATGGCTTCACGGATTCAAAAGACCTTTGTGATATTTTCAATGTTGGATGTGTCTCACAAATTTTTTTATACAACATTGTTTGACTTACCTCCACATAATGTTTAGGATGTGGAGTGTGGTCTCAATTGCCAACTCTCAACTTCAAGACATCCTTCACATTTGGTGACACTCTTGAGTTAGCATCCCAAAATTGTTGAATTTCATCCTTGACAACATCTGTTAGCTTCTTATCGAAACGTGGAAGTCTCCCACCATAAACCCATGTATCAATTTGAAGCGGATCATCAAGTCTTTCTCTTCTTGCAAGTGCTCTACCCAAAGTTTTATGGTCTATATTGAAGTCAACACAAGTTTGTCTCATCAAACGAGCCTTTCTCAACTGATGACTTACTAAGGAGGTTGTAATAATCCTCCAAGCAACTCTCTTGTCTTTTTCTCTGCTAGTCTTCCAAATGCTATTGAGAGCATTGAAAAGATTCTTCACAACAATGGCATTTCTCTCCATTTTTTTGTTCACATGAATCTTCAATTTCACAAGCACAAGTCTCATCTTTTGCATCTTTAACAACTACACAAAAATTTGACATTGCTCAACCAATGTCTTGTTTCCAAAAAATTGATCATAAAGTCTTGAAGCCCACAACCTAACAGTTCTATGTGACCTCTTTCCTTCCCAATTATTCATAATGTTCTCCTCAATTTCAATTAACCATTTAGGTCTTTCTGAAAGCCCCGAATTTGAAGTTTGATTATCTTTATTGCAAGGGACTTCATTTCGCTTATAATTTGGAGATGTGTAACATTCAAGTGGTTCTTGTGCAACATTTTCATTCCCCAAGTCTACATTTTCAATCTCCATCTATACATTTTCAAATTCAACATCCTCTTCACTTACGACTACATTTACGGGGTCCGATTGATTAATGTTTAACATACCTTCTCTCCTTCTTCAGTGATTTTCCTTATCCTTTTCCCTATATGCTTGAATTTCTTCATTCGTCAGCTTCCTCTTGCGTTTAGCCTTTTGACGACTACTACTTCCATGGTGAGACCACAAGTCGACAAAAATCAAACAATGGGCCCCAAATCATGTTTTTTTTCTGTAACGCATGAAAAAAGTATAAAATCTCATGATTGTCTGGTCTGTGGGGACAAGGAATATTTTGGTCAAATATTACCTGTCAAAAATGGGGTGTCCGATTTCATATCGGGTACCCAATATCCTCAGGCAAATTAAAAAAAGGGCGGGAGCAAATGAAAAAAATTGAACTTTTACATATATTAATGTATATAATATATATATATAAGAGGCATATGATATATATAATGTATATATTATATATACTAATGTATTATATGTACTAATGTATTATATACTAATGTACTAATGTATAATATACTAATTTATATTATATACTAATGTACTAATGTATAATATACTAATGTATTATATACTAATTTTTATTTTTCATTTCTTCTAGGTCTTTAAAGGTGGCTAGCTAAATATTTGTATTAAATGTTAGGGAATGCATGAAAATAATATGATTTTGAGCATGAGCATGAGTCCCTACAGGGGCATAGTTGTTCCTTTTACAGGCATCATAAACCCTAGCTACGCATAAATGGAGGCTTTGAAGAATAGTTCACTGCAGGTGGATTACAGAAGAAGAGGGCAAGAGATTAGTGGCGACATGACATTATGAGGAAAGCCATACCATTTCGATGGTGCCACCCCGATATTATGAAGAATGTATTTTCGCTTCAATGCCGGTGCCACCTCTATCTCAGACTTTTGCCATTGCTTCTCATCAGTACTCTGAGATATGGTAGGGATTGCGGGCTTTTGCACAGCATAATCCATCATCAATTCTCTATAAATCATCATGTGTTAAAGTATTTTGCACATTTCTGAATGACTTACTCGAAGAATTTAATTTTAACCATAATTTTGGCTCCATGAATTATGATTTTACGCTCAGAGAGAAGCTGTGAATTGCAAGAATTTGATAAATTTGGTTTATCTCATTTTCTTTCTCTTCCATTTCTGAGTGATAAGGCGTACTAGGACCCCTAGGGAGTCCCCATGACCCCTTTTGACACATTTGAATGCTCAAGTGTGTCTTAAGGGGTCCTAGGACCCCTTAAGACACACTTGAGCATTAAAATGTGTCAAAAGGGGTCATGGGGACTCCCTAGGGGTCATAGGATCCCTTAAGACACACTTGAGCATTCAAATATGTCAAAAGGGGTCATGGGGACTCCCTAGGGGTCCTAGTATGCCTTATCATGCGTTAGGACCCCTAGGGAGTCCCCATGACCCCTTTTGACACATTTGATTGCTCAAGTGTGTCTGAAGGGGCCCTAAGACCCCTTAAGACACACTTGAGTGTTCAAATGTGTCAAAAGGGGTCATGGGGACTCCCTAAGGGTCCTAACATGAGATAAGGCATACTAGGACCCCTAGGGAGCCCCCATGACCCATTTTGACACATTTGAATGCTCAAGTGTGTTTGAAGGGGTCCTAAGACCCCTTAAGACACACTTGAGAATTTGAATGTGTCAAAAGGGGTCATGGGGAATTCCTAGGGGTCCTAACACGTGATAAGGCATACTAGGACCCCTAGGGAGTCCCTTTGACCCCTTTTGACACATTTGAAAGCTCAAGTGTGTCCAAATAGGTCTTAAGACCCCTTAAGACACACTTGAGCATTCCAATGTGTCAAAAGGGGTCATGGGGACTTCCTAGGGGTCCTAACATGTGATAAGGCATACTAGGACCCCTAGGGAGTCCCCATAACCCCTTTTGACAAATTTGAATGCTCAAGTGTGTCTAAAGGGGTCCTAAGACCCCTTAAGAAACACTTGAGCATTCCAATGTGTCAAAAGGGGTCCTAAGACCCCTTTAGACACACTTCAGTGTTTGAATGTGTCAAAAGGGGTCATGGGGACTTCCTAGGGGTCCTAACATGTGATAAGGTGTACTAGGACCCCTAGGGAGTCCCCATGACCCCTTTTGACACATTTGAACACTCAAGTGTGTCCGAAAGGGTCCTAAGACCCCTTAAGACACACTTGAGCATTCTAATGAGTCAAAAGGGGTCATGGGGACTCCCTAGGGGTCCTAATGCTTGATAAGGTGTACTAGGACCCCTAGGGAGTCCCCATGACCCCTTTTGACACATTCAAATGCTCAAGTGTGTCTGAAGGGGTCCTAAGACCCCTTAAGACACACTTGAGCATTCTAATGTGTCAAAAGGAGTCATGGGGACTCTCTAGGGGTCCTAACGCTTGATAAGGTGTAGTAGGATCCCTAGGGAGTCCCCATGACCCCTTTTGACACATTTCAACACTCAAGTGTGTTTGAAGGGGTCCTAAGACCCTTTAAGACATAGTTGAGCATTCAAATGTGTCAAAAGGGGTCATGGGGAATCCCTAGGGGTCCTAACACATGATAAGGCATACTAGGACCCCTAGGGAGTCCCCATGACCCCTTTCGACACATTTGAACACTCAAGTGTGTCTGAAGGGGTCCTAAGATGCCTTAAGGCACACTTGAGCATTCAAATGTGTTAAAAGGGGTCATGGGGAGTCCCTAGGGGTCCTAACATGTGATAAGGCATACTAGGACCCCTAGGAAGTCCCCATGACCCCTTTTGACACATTTGAACACTCAAGTGTGTCCGCAGGGGTCCTAAGACCCCTTAAGACACATTTGCATGTTCCAATATGTCAAAAGGGGTCCTAAGACCCCTTAATACACACTTGAGCATTCAACTATGTCAAAAGGGGTCATGGGGACTCCCTAGGGGTCCTAACACGTGATAAGGCATAGTAAGACCCCTAGGCAGTCCCCATGACTACTTTTGACACATTTGAATACTCAAGTGTGTCTAAAGGGGTTTTAAGACCCCTTCAAAGACACTTGAGTGTTCAAATGTGTCAAAATGTGTCATGGGGACTCCCTAGGGGTCCTAGTATGCCTTATCACGTGTTAGGACCCCTAGGGAGTCTCCATGACCCCTTTTGACACATTTGAACACTCAAGTGTGTTCGAAGGGGTCCTAAGACCCCTTAAGACAAACTTGAGTGTTCAAATGTGTCAAAAGGGGTCATGGTGACTCCCTAGGGGTCGTAACGCATGATAAGGCATACTAGGACCCCTAGGGAGCCCCCATTACCCCTTTTGACACATTTGAATGCTCAAGTGTGTCTGAAGGGGTCCTAAGACCACTTAAGACACACTTGAGCATTCAAATGTGTCAAAAGGGGTCATGGGGCCTTCCTACGGGTCCTAACACATGATAAGGCATACTAGGACCCCTGGGGAGTCCCTATGACCCCTTTTGAAATATTTAAATGCTCAAGTGTGTTTGAAGGGGTCCTAAGACCCCTTAAGAAAAACTTGTGCATTCCAATGTGTTAAAAGGGGTCATGGGGACTTCCTAGGGGTCAAAACGCATGATAAGGCATACTAGGAACCCTAGGGAGTCCCTATGACCCCTTTTGACACATTTGAATGCTCAAGTGTGTTCGAAGGGGTCCTAAGATCCCTTAAGACACACTTGAGAAATCCAATGTGTCAAAAGGGGTCATGGGGACTTCCTAGGTGTCCTAAAACATGATAAGGTGTACTAGGACCCCTAGGGAGTCCCTATGACCCCTTTTGACACATTTGAATTCTCAAGTGTGTCCGAAGGGGTCCTAAGACCTCTTTAGACACACTTGAGCATTCGAATGTGTCAAAATTTGTCATGGGGACTTCCTAAGGTTCCTAACATGTGATAAGGTGTACTAGGATCCCTAGGCAGTCCCCATGATCCCTTTTGACACATTTGAATGCTCAAGTGTGTCCGAAGGGGTCTTAAGAACCCTTAAGGTGCACTTGAGCATTCCAATGTGTCAAAAGGGGTCCTAAGACCCCTTAAGACACACTTGAGCATTTGAATGTGTCAAAAGGGGTCATGGGGAATTCCTAGGGGTCCTAACGCATGATAAGGCATACTAGGACTCCTAGGGAGTCCCCATGACCCTTTTGACGCATTGTAATGCTCAAGTGTGTCTGAAGGGGTCCTAGGACCACTTAAGACACACTTGAGCATTCCAATGTGTCAAAAAGGGTCATGGGGACTCTCTAGGGTTCATAACGCATGATAAGGTGTACTAGGACCCATAGGGAGTCTCCATGACCCCTTTTGACACATTTGAATTCTCAAGTGTGTCTGAAGGGGTCCTAAGACCCCTTAAGACACACTTGGGCATTCAAAGGTGTCAAAAGGGGTCATGGGGACTCCCTAGGGGTCCTAACGCATGATAAGGTGTAGTAGGACCCTTAGGGAGTCCCCATGACCCCTTTTGACACATTTGAATGCTCAAGTGTGTTCGAAGGGGTCCTAAGACCCCTTAAGACACACTTGAGCATTCAAATGTGTCAAAAGGGGGCATGTGGATTCCCTAGGGGTCCTAACGTGTGATAAGGTGTACTAGGACCCCTAGGGAGTCCCCATGACCCCTTTTGACACATTTGAATGCTCAAGTGTGTCCGAAGGGGTCCTAAGACCCCTTAAAACATACTTGAGCATAAAAATGTGTCAAAAGGGGTCATGGGGACTCCCTAGGGGTCCTAGCATGTGATAAGGCATACTAGGACCCCTAGGAAGTCCCCATGACCCCTTTTGACACATTTGAATGCTCAAGTGTGTCTGAAGGGGTCCTAAGACCCCTTAAGACATACTTGAGCATTCCAATGTGTCAAAAGGGGTCCTAAGACCTGTTAAGAGACACTTGAGCATTCAAATGTGTCAAAAGGGGTCATGGGGACTCCCTAAGGGTCCTAACACTTGATAAGGTGTACTAGGACCCCTAGGGAGTCCCCATGACCCCTTTTGACACATTCAAATGCTCAAGTGTGTCTGAAGGGGTCCTAAGACCCCTTAAGACACAGTTGAGCATTCCAATGTGTCAAAAGGGGTCATGAGGACTCCCTAGGGGTCCTAACGTGTGATAAGGCATAGTAGGATCCCTAGGGAGTCCCCATGACCACTTGTGACACATTTGAACACTCAAGTGTGTCTGAAGGGGTTGTAAGACCCCTTAAGACACACTTGAGCATTCAAATGTGTCAAAATGGGTCATGGGGACTCCCTAGGGGTCCTAACACATGATAAGGCGTACTAGGACCCCTAGGGAGTCCCCATGACCCCTTTTCACACATTTGAACACTTAAGTGTGTCTCAAAGGGTCCTAAGACCCCTTAAGGCACACTTGAGCATTCAAATGTGTCAAAAGGTGTGATGGGGAGTCCCTAGGGGTCCTAACATGTGATAAGGCATACTAGGACCCCTAGGAAGTCCCCATAACCCCTTTTGACACATTTGAATACTCAAGTGTGTCCTAAGGGGTCCTAAGACCCCTTAAGACACATTTGCATTTTCCAATGTGTCAAAAGGGGTCCTAAGACCCCTTAAGACACACTTGAGCATTCAAATGTGTCAAAAGGGGTCATGGGTACTCCCTAGGGGTCCTAACACATGATAAGGTGTAGTAGGACCCCTAGGCAGTCCCCAAGAACTATTTTTGACACATTTGAATGCTCAAGTGTGTCCGAAGGGTTCCTAAGACCCCTTCAAACACACTTGAGTGTTCAAATGTTTTAAAAGGGGTCATGGGGACTCCCTAGGGGTCCTAGTATGCCTTATCACGCATTAGGACCCCTAGGGAGTCTCCATGACCCCTTTTGACACATTTGAACACTCAAGTGTGCCTGAAGGGGTCTTAAGACCCCTTAAGATACACTTGAGCATTCAGATGTGTCAAAAGGGGTCATGGGGACTCCCTAGGCATTGTAACACATGATAAGGCATACTAGGACCCCTAGGGGGCCCCCATGACCCCTTTTGACACATTTGAATGCTCAAGTGTGTCCGAAGGGGTCCTAAGACCGCTTAAGACACACTTGAGCATTCAAATGTGTCAAAAGGGGTCATGGGGACTTCCTACAGCTCCTAACACATGATAAGGCATACTAGGACCCCTGGGGAGTCCCTATGACCCCTTTTGACACATATAAATGCTCAAGTGTGTCTGAAGGGGTCCTAAGACCCCTTAAGACAAACTTGTGCATTCCAATGTGTCAAAATGGGTCATGGGGACTTCCTAGGGGTTGACACGCATGATAAGGCATACTAGGACCGCTAGGGAGTCCCTATGACCCCTTTTGACACATTTGAATACTCAAATGTGTTTGAAGGGGTCCTAAGACCCCTTAAGACACACTTGAGCATTCCAATGTGTCAAAAGTGTTGTGCGGACTTCCTAGGGCTCCTAACACATGATAAGGCATACGAGGACCCCTAGGGAGTCCCTATGACCCCTTTTGACACATTTGAATGCTCAAGTGTGTCTGAAGGGGTCCTAAGACACCTTAACACACACTTGAGCATTCGAATGTGTCAAAAGTGGTCATGGGGACTTCCTAGGGTTCCTAACATGTGATAAGGTGTACTAGGATCCCTAGGCAGTCCCCATGACCCCTTTTGACACATTTGAATGCTAAAGTGTGTCGAAAGGGGTCCTAAGACCTCTTAAGGCACACTTGAGCATTCCAATGTGTCAAAAGGGGTCGTAAGACCCCTTAAGACACACTTGAGCATTCAAATGTGTCAAAAAGGGTCATGGGGACTTCCTAGGGGTCCTAACGCATGATAAGGCATACTAGGACTCCTAGGGAGTCCCCATGACCCGTTTTGACACATTGTAACACTCAAGTGTGTCCGAAGGGGTCCTAGGACCCCTTAAGACACACTTGAGTGTTCCAATGTGTCAAAAGGGGTCATGGGGACTCCCTAGGGTTCCTAATGCATGATAAGGCATACTAGGACCCATAGGGAGTCCTCATGACCCCTTTTGACATATTTGAATGCTCAAGTGTGTCCGAAGGGGTCCTAAGACCCCTTAAGATACACTTGATCATTCAAATGTGTCAAAAGGGGTTATGGGGACTCCCTAGGGGTCCTAACACGTGATAAGGTGTAGTAGGACCCCTAGGGAGTCCCCATGACCCCTTTTGACACATTTGAATGCTCAAGTGTGTTCCAAGGGGTCCTAAGACCCCTTAAGACACACTTGAGCATTCAAATGTGTCAAAATGGGGCATGTGGATTCCCTAGGGGTCCTAATGTGTGATAAGGTGTACTAGGACCCCTAGGGAGTCCCCATGACCCCTTTTGACACATTTGAATGCTCAAGTCTATCCGAAGGGGTCCTAAGACCCCTTAAGACATACTTGTGCATTGAAATGTGTCAAAATGGGTCATGGGGACTCCTTAGGGGTCCTAGCACATGATAAGGCATACTAGGACCCCTAGGAAGTCCCCATGACCCCTTTTGACACATTTAAATGCTCAAGTGTGTTTGAAGGGGTCTGAAGACCCCTTAAGACATACTTGAGCATTATAATGTGTCAAAAAGGGTCCTAAGACCCCTTAAGACACACTTGAGCATTCAAATGTGTCAAAAGGGGTCATGGGGACTCCCTAGGTGTCCTAGTACACCTTATCACGTGTTAGGACCCCTAGGGAGTCCCCATGACCCCTTTTGACACATTTGAACACTCAAGTGTGTGAAGGGGTCCTAAGACCCCTTAAGACACACTTGAGCATTCAAATGTGTCAAAAGGGGTTATGGGGATTCCCTAGGGGTCTTAACATGTGATAAGGCATACTAGGACCCCTAGGGAGCCCCCATGACCCCTTTTGACACATTTGAATGCTCAAGTGTGTCTGAAGCGGTCCTAAGATCGCTTAAGACACACTTGAGCAGTCCAATGTCTCACAAGGGGTCATGGGGACTCCCTAGGGGTCCTAACGCGTGATAAGGCATACTAGGATCCCTAGGGAGTCCCCATGACCCCTTTTGACACATTTGAATGGTTAAGTGTGTTCGAAGGGGTTCTGACCCCTTTTGACACATTTGAATGCTTAAGTGTGTCTAAAGGAGTCTTAGGACCCCTTCACATACACTTAAGCATTCAAATGTGTCAAAAGGGGTCATGGGGACTTCCTAGGGTTCCTAACATGTGATAAGGTGTACTAGGACCTCTAGGGAGTCCCCATGACCCCTTTTGACACATTTGAATGCTCAAGTGTGTCCGAAGGGGTCCTAAGACCCCTTAAGACACACTTGAGCATTCCAATGTGTCAAAAGGGGTCATGGGGACTTCCTAAGGGTCCTAACACATGATAAGGCATACTAGGACCCCTAGGGAGTCCCTATGACCCCTTTTGACACATTTGAATGCTCAAGTGTGTCCAAAGGGGTCCTAAGACCCCTTAAGACACACTTGAGCATTTGAATGTGTCAAAAGAGGTCATGGGGACTTCTTAGGGGTCCTAATGTGTGATAAGGCATACTAGGACCCCTAGGGAGTCCCCATGACCCCTTTTGACATAGTCAAATGTTCAAGTGTGTCCGAAGGGGTCCTAAGACCTTGTAAGACACACTTGAGCATTCAAATGTGTCAAAAGGGGTCATGGGGACTCCCTAGGGGTCCTAACATGTGATAAGGCATACTAGGACCCGTAGGGAGTCCCCATGATCCCTTTTGACACATTTAAATGCTCAAGTGTGTCCAAAGGGGTCCTAAGACTCCTTGAGACACACTTGAGCATTCAAATTTGTTAAAAGGGGTCATTGGGACTCCCTAGGGATCCTAACACATGATAAGGTGTACTAGGACCCCTAGGGAGTCCCCATGACCCCTTTTGACACATTTTAATGCTCAAGTGTTTCCGAAGGGGTCCTAGAACCCCTTAAGACACACCTGAGCATTCCAATGTGTCAAAAGGGGTCATTCCAGATTCTTTAGTGCTTCTAGTGAATCCAAATTTAGTTCTTATAAAGATGAGATGTTAGTGAATGACTTCTTGTTAATACTACTCTTTGACCAAATCCAGATTTCAATGCTTTTGTGGATCTGCAGGCTCAATCGTGAGCCCACAGGATTGGCCAAGGAAAAAATGTGATTGTATATCAACTGATTTCAAAATGTTCAATTGAGGAGAAAATATTGCAACGATCAAGAAGAAAATTGAGTATGGAAAATCTAGTTATGAATTCTGTTAAGAATGAAACTATTAAGGAATTGCATGAATCACAAACCATGAAAATAACCTTCTGCAACAAAGAACATTTAAGCTATAGAATTTATTAACTCTGAATTTAAATTTCTTATCAGCATTGATGGAAGAGATTTCATTAGCATCCATGGAAGAAATTTCATTAACTTCAGACAAAATCATCTAAAAAAATTCATTAACTTTAGGCGAAATCATTTAAGACAGACAAAAACAAAATCGTATTACTCAAAAATGGTAGAGAAAGAAAATGAGATAAACCAAAGTTATCAAATTCTTGCAATCTGCAGCTTCTCTCCGAGTGCAAAATGACAATCCATGGAGCCAAAATTATGGTGAAAATTAAATTCTTCGAGTAAGTCATTTAGAAACGCGCAGAATACTGTAACGCATGATGATTTATAGAGAATTTATGATGGACTATGTTGTGCAAAAGTCCACAATCCTTGCCATATCTCAGAGTACTGATGAGAAGCAATGGCGAAAGTCTGAGACAGAGGCGGTGCCGGCATTGAAGTGGCAAGACATTCTTCATAATATCAGGGCGGGGCCATCGAAACGGCAAGGCTTTCCTCATAATATCACATCGCCGCTAATCTCTTCTTTAAATTTATTAATGTGGTCAATTCTATGGCGCTTGCATAATTTCTAGTACAACTGCTCATTTTACCAAACCCTTCCCCGCTCTCCATAATCTTCGACCAGTTCAAAGATCCGTCTAGTTGTTGTTGTTTAACCTCCCAATGACTTTGTTGAGTTGCCGGATTATCAACAGGCGTGGTACAATTGTCCAATTCAACCAGAATCTATTTTTGATATTAATATATAATTAAATAATATTTAATGTAAAATTTATATTATATATAATATTTAATATATATAATATATAATCTAATATATAGTTTTTTATATATAATATATCATATGAAGGATGGAGAAATGGGAGGGAGAAAGTGGAGGGAAGGGAAAGTGAAAATTAAAAATTATGCCGTCATTTTCGGGTACCCAAAAATATTGGGTACCCGATTAGGCTCGGCATTGCCTTGTGCACCAAACCTACATGGTCAACTATTGAAATGTCTCAAATATGTGTTTTTCCCCTGTTTCTCTGAGTTCCAGACTTTGACAATGTAGCTAACGACTTTTTTTTCACCCGAATTTGATAAAATGAAAAGGGTATTTTAAGGATATTATCAGCTTTCTATCGATATAATTGCTGTCAAATTTTGAATTCAATAAGTAATTATTAGTTATTTTCTAATTGAGCTACCTCTAAAGTGTTGATTTATATACTGATTGAAAAACAACTATAACTTTTAAATGGTATAACATTTTTTAAATCCAAAAAATGTGTCACATTCTATGCTTCGCCTACTATAAGAATTTTTTTTTTAAAAAATTTTTTTTGTAAAGTTTTGAATGAGTTTAAGGTGGTCAGACACAGAAGTTTTTTTATTCTAAAAATGTTGTAGCAGAAAATTCATAATTAATTATTATTTTTGAATAAAATTACAAAAAAATATGTGTCACATCCGGGCATGAGTCTACTACTTATATATTAAATCTTATAAAAAATTATTATCATTTGATCATGATTAAGGTGGTCAGACATACACCTACTTCTTATTTTTTTCCTAAAATTTTTGTACTGTTGTATTGAAATCTATACTTTTCACCAATTATATTAAATTTTTTTTAGAAAAGGCCTAGTATTTTAGAAACTACATTCAATTTCCTACATATTCTATTCTTACAACTTTTTGGTATTAGGTTGATAGCTAGTTCAAATTTTCACGTCAAGTTGACTAACCCTGATTTGCTGATTTTTCATTGCCACTTTTGGGCATAGTTTGGCCCCTCATGATCTTGCACATACCCATAAATAATGAAGTTTTGATATAATTTTTTGATATGATCTAATGTATTGTGCATGTAATCTAAGCATGTATTGATGATATGTGAATAAGGAATTATAACCCCGAGCTCTACCACCATTTTTTAACTCTACCTGTAGGCTTCTTTGGATGGCGAAGTACCTAGAGATGAAGTTGAAGATAAAACTAGAGATGTTGCCAATTGTTGTGTGATTTGTCATTCCAGGCAATGACATATCTCATTTCCTTATTTCCCTTTCATCTTTTCATTCATATTTTTACTTTTGTATTGTGCCTTTTCAGTTACTCCCACAACTTGTGTGGGATATGTATCCCATTGTATAATTTTCTACTATTATATAGTTGCAAAACATAATGTATTGATATGATATTCTTTATCATCATTTTACTTTCAATAATAACACCTAATCAAAAACCAAATGTGTACCTTATCTTTTAGTTGTAAACACATAACCAACTCCACCTGATTGAGTTGATAATGAAAATTAGGTAACAAATATTTTATGTCTTTTTTTTTTGTAATTTTCACCTAATAGATCTATTTATGTCATCTTTATGTTATACTTTGAATTTGGATTCCATGTAATCCTTCTTGTTTGTTATTTTTCATCCTTAATGATAATATATTTAAGATAATTTTACTTATTGTATTTTTAAAGATTTCATATGTAAACTATACTTTTGTCACATGAATTTATCAAATATTACATGGATTGAATTACTTATATATGTCTTGATTAATCAAGTGAGTCTAGATTGCATGAGTAATACAATTTTTTTTTGAAAACATTAAGATAAAATAAACAATATATATTTTTAAAATAGTCTACTCCACTAAGAGCACCAAAAGATAATTCAAAGTTCCCCATCTTGAACTCATATCATTGCTGATTAAATAGTCATTATTTCAACACTAAAACTTTTTTACTATCCCAAATCACCATCTCAACCTCCCTAATGGATCAATTTCTGCTTATTTCCCTCCAAAGTACTTAAATTTCTCTCTATTCATAGTGCTAACACTTTTTTATACTTCCCCCTCCTACTTTAATTATTGTGTCATCTTTAACCAACACCTTTAGAACTTGAAACTCCCATACATGATTATCATGTAAACTTTATTCCTTTTAAGGTCCCATTTATTCTCTTTTCATTGATTTCATTTTAGTATATCATCTTTAGCAAATAAAGCATGGTGCACTCTCAAGGTGATATTTTTATATATGAAGCTTTATCCTCCCTAGACATATAAAGGGCCTAAATCATTTTTGTTGGGTCTAGAAGTGAAGGGTTTCTCAAACCTGTATCGATCCTTTAAAGAGATGGATCATTACTAGGATGACCATTTCTAGTATTGTTTACAAGGGATGACTATCGCATTATTTTGTAAGTCCACCCTCCCAGTTTCTTCAAACTCCATCAAAGTCATATAATAGATTCTTAGTTTCTTGATTGATCTTTACATTATTTTTAAGTTATTCATAAGAACTCTAAGGATTCTAAATTCAAATTTAGTCATAGTCCTTGCCACCAAATCCTTCTTCCCGAATGTAGATTTCTTTCATTTGCAAGTACCTTGGAATTCCTTTGAAATTATTCTAGAAAATCATCCCTTTTTATGATACCTAACTTTCATGAGTATTTCCTAAAGAAAATTATATTTTATATACACAAAATTTCTTTGTTAATGATTTTATTAGTCATGTTGAAACTAAGATCCTTGTCACTAGAATTTAATATTTTTTAACCTTGACCCAACACCCATTTCTTATTGCAAATGATTTTCAAAATTAATTATAAGTCATATTTTCCCACCACAAGAAGTGTCATTCATATCCTCTTTGAATAGACTATTCCATTTAATGATATTTTTTAGTTCTTTTCTTGTTATATGTTCATTGGTCACATCATTAACATTAGGAGTATATATGTTCATTGGTCACATCATTAACTTTATAATTTATAGAATCATTTGATTGGCTAAATCATTTGAAATCTTATTACAGGAGTGAACCAATTAAATTTACCACGTTTGTTATTTATTGTACACTTTATATTTAATATAATGAAAATGTATTGCTCCTTCCATATTGCATAGTTTTCGGCTTGGAAACAATTTTTGTTTCTATCTTTAATTAGGATTTTCATTAATCTTTTTCTTTTTTATATTAATTGTATATTAAAATTTTTAAATTTTAAATTATATTACATGAGTTTATTTTAGTATATAATTCACTTTTTCTAATGTAAAAAAAAATATTGTAAATATATGATATAATATAATATATATTTATTTTCATTTATATATTTTTTAAAAATATTTTAAAATTTATCATATGTAAATTATGTATTAATAAATATTTAGGTAAACAAATGTGTGATATATTTTCCCTTACAAAATATTACAATTTAAATTAAACATAGTAAATAAATATTTTATTTTATAATTAATTGGAAATGTTAAATAAAAATAATATATATTTCTATTATATAATCTTCTAAGATAAATTATTATATATTATTATTATAATATAGATTATAATATAAATTAAAATAATAATATTATATTTATAATTATTATACATTCTAAATATATTATATTATAATTATAATTTATGTATAATATAATAATACAGTATTATATATACAATAATATTAATCATATGTAATAAAAAATATATATCAATAAAATAAAATTAGCGCTATTGTTATATTTACAAATAAAATTAAAATTAAGGTTTAAATTAATTATAATTTGCAATCAATAATTGTTTATATAATTATAATTTAAAAATTTATTTATTACTACAATTATCATTATATAAAAAATTATAATTATATAATTAATTAAAATATCTTATATATTATAATAAATTTATTAAAATTAAGATTAAATTTATATTAAAAATTAAAATTAAAATTAATTACTAAAGACAAGTACTTGGCTACTATGTGGCACTTGTTTGTTTTTTCCTAAGATTTAGATATTCTAAAATTTATTATAATAGTTTTGAAATTAATAAAAGTTATTCTCAAGTTTCTAATTTTTATCAATGTTTTATTTTGAATTGTATTATTGATAAATAGGTTTATAATATATTATTAATTTTGATTCTATATTAAAGTTTAATATTTTGAAACATTTGATTTAGATTTTCAATTATATATATTCATATTCTTGAATTTATTTTTTTAATAAAATTTTATAATATTAAAAATATAATTAAATTTATTAAAATATTATAAATTATAAATTTGTAATAGTTAAATATATTTTGAATGTATTGATGAATTTTTTTTACATAGAACTTAATTTAAATATTTGTAAACATTCAAATATTTTTTATTTATATTTAAAAATTACAAACAATATTAAATTATATTAAGTTTTATTATTAAGATTCTATAATTTATATTTTGATTTTTTTTTTAAAATATAATATTATTATTAAAATTAAATATAAGTAAATTTTTTATATAAAATATTATTTATTAATTTATATAGAATAATTTAGATAATTAATAATTAATAAATATTTTTTTAATTTTTATTATTTATTCATTTTAAAATTTGACTTTTGGTTTCAATTATGATTTTAAAATTTGATTTTTAATTTAAAAATAGTTAAACAAATTAATTTTTATGTATTTTATTTTGAAATAGATTTTTACATATAATAATATTAAAATTTAATTTTAATTTTCTAAATTGATTTCTAAGTTTAATTATTATTCAAACTGATTTAAACATAGTACCATAATTTTGACAGAAACTTAACTGCTTTGCAGCCTTATTATTATTAGTTTCTAGCAAAGAACTATGATATCAGCAATGTGCTTAAACAGTGATTAATAGTTCCTTTGAACAGCCAATCAAATTTGAAATTTTTCGGCTGCGATAAACTATTTTGCAATGTCTCATACATATAATTGATCAAATTTTAACAATTGATAATTAATTTTGAATTTTGTTAGATTCAGATTGGTAGGAAAAAGGCATTCACAGGTTTGAAAGCAAAACTAGAACACACGAACCCCTAAGCTCCAGCTCTCAGGTGACGGTGACGGTGACCGCCACTAGTGTCTTCAATCTGCACTACTTGTGATGGAATCAAGGCTGCTGGTGCACTTTTTTCTTCATTCTTCTGCTTGCTGCTACTTTTTTTTGAAGAAAGCTCTCTATACTCTATAATGGTTCGAAAGCTGCTACTGCGTTTCATAATGTTCTCTTCAGATTCTCCGCACGAAATTACGTTTAATAAAATAAATTTTTACTGATTTTCTTTCTAGTTTGTTGTTATATGATTTGATGGATTTCTTTGTAAGAAACAAATCATAATTCTGAACAAAATTTTTGAAATATTAGCAGTATTGTAATACTTATATAATTTTCAATGAATAGCAATGCTCTATTGTGTTGAATGATACGGCCTGTTACATATTTCTTTTTCCTTTAATTATAAGTGGATTAGAAAGCCTAATATTTTGAAATTAGGCTCTACTCCTCAAAACCAACATAAATTACTATTTGTATAAGTTATAAAAGAATTTCTTAAAAATGAGCATTATATCTTGCTATATAATCTCGATGCATATATTGATTGCTAAAGCTGCGATTCACTTTTGTTGTCTGAAACAATCCTCTAATTATTTACCAGTTGATGATACAGATAGACAGAATATTAGTCCTTGTTGCAAGAAAGGGGTCCCAGGACCCAAGCTCAAGTGGGGTGCATTTCATCACTTCAAATATTCTATAAATCACCAAACTGGATGGTGTATAAATAGATCCGATTGAAGACACAAGAAATCTCAAGGCAGTCAGTCAGTCATGCACGCATCAACTTACGAATTCTGGGTAATAGGGCTTTGTGAAAAAACTAGGTGACATATAAATGATGAGGACACTGGAAAAGTATACACAAAAGCACACTCAATGAAGTATGATTGTTTGGGTAGAGTTTAAATAGTCACTTTTGCATTGAACTGTGATTGCAGCTACATAATGCTTAAACAAGCACAACAAGTCTCCAAGCCCCACTACTGCTTCAAGTTTGGGATATATGAGTAATATTTCTTCTCAAAGGTGAAAATTTACTCTGTTTCCCATTTGTCTGCCACATTTGCAACCACATGAACATCATTCAGAACAAGTGCTTCTTTGAAGCCAAAAAAGAATCAAACTTAGACAATTGGAAATCTTCAAACATAAAGATGAAGCCAAAGCATCTGAAACTTAGTAGAAACTGAAACAAAATCATTAAAAATTTAAGCAGCTTTTTGGAAAGATATTCATGAAATAAAGTTAAGATTTTGTAAATTATTTTGAATTTATAAATCTATATAATAATATAAAGCGCATTAAATTTGTCATGCAAGTTTGTATGAAGTGCAAATGACATAATTAGCAGTCGAAACAAATCTGTATCTGTATTTGTATTTGTCACACTTAAATATACAGGATAAAGGGTTAAATGTTCTCAAGGACTAAATCAATCAATTCAAACTATACATAATTTCATATATACAAACATCATCATTTTATACCTGTATCCTGCCAACATTTTGTAAAGTTAACAGACAAATTGGGAACACGAAACAAAGACACAAGTTTTATCGTGGTTCACCAATTTGGCTATGTCCACTAGAGAGCAGAGAAAATATTTTATTCAGTCATTACAACTTACATACAAAAGCCTTTGCCCTCATATTTATACAATAGTCTTCAAGAGAAAACAAAGAGACAAAGATGGAAAGAAGAAAGGAATAGTCAGGGAATAGGAATTGAACAGTCGGACTTCACATCCAACAATCTCCCACTTGAAGTTTGACTGATGTCGCGACTTCACATCTGAACAACCTCCCACTTAAACTCTGCTTTCCTTTACCAATACCATGGTAATTCATTGCCAATTGACAATCTTCATAGCTGAAATAGCAACCACAACCAGTTGCTAATCACGTCCAACTAACCATACAACATCAATAGATTTATAACTAGCATATCCAGCCCATACAACTCACCATGTAGCAAATAATTACATCTTCCAACAAAACACATCAAAAAACCATTGACGTGCAAAAACCTAGAAGATCATTATAGACCAATCCAAATTGTATGAGCAATGTCAACCAAAAGTTGACTCAATCTACCAATCAACACAAAGAAGGTGTGGCAATAACTTGAGATGATCTGCAAACCGCAACCAACCTACTGCAAAATGACATCTTCCAAGTCCTCAAGAAAAGGCCACATTGTAGTTAAAAAACAATGAAGTACAATTACAATAGATGACCTCAAAAACTCTTGGAAGCGGCAATCATACAAATCATAACTCATCCTTCTACCAACACCACCAAGTGCTTAGCTATGCCAAGTATGATCTCCTTTACCTCCCCCAAAGAGAAGAGCATTTACAACACCCAACAACCATGGATGAAAGCTCTTGTAAACAAGAAGATCAAACTCAAAAACATTCCAAAACTAGGAACAATCTCAACCATCTCCTAAACCCAAAAGCACAAGGAGATAACTTGCCGAGTAGACCAAGAGTGAGGAGTGAGAATGATCCTCTAGGATACTCCAAGTCACAATGACTCTTCTCCAAGAACAATCTCCTCTAGGTCCATAATGAACTCGCATCCATCCACAGGTGTAGGCTCCTCGGTCTTCATGCTGAAATGGCCTCAACAAATGTTCTCTAAATCAAGAGAACTATAACCTCACCTAAGCCTCTTAGTTTTCAAGAGCACCTCCATGATCAATCCACCAAAGTACTCGATACCAAGAGCACTAACAAGACCAATTGTCAAAAACTCCCACTGCACATCTGCATTACTTGGGAACACAACCTGACAACTTGATCTCACATATGAAAAACCACATGCTCCAAAGAGCAAAAACTTGTCAAGAGAACCTATATCATACCAACGCTCTAATATGGAATTAAGAGCCAACCATAACATAATAAAAATCATCTCCAATCACATGGAGGAAACCATCTCATGACAATAAAAATTCTTCCACCATATCAAAAACTCCCACTGCAGTGTGACACCAAACTATTCATAGTATCAAAAAACAAAATCTGAAAAATTGATACCAAACATCACACTGAACAGTTATACATGAAGCTGCAATTTCTCCATGATCTAAACAATTATTAATATCGCTGCAGTAATTTTTTACCAAAAACAAGACAAGTCCAAAAAAAACCCACCTCTGTCTGTGCCCATCATCAGATTCCACACAAACATGCCTAACAAAACACCTGGAAAACCAGTATAATAGCATTCATGGTATAAGCCGGGATGGAAATCCATTACTAGCGGCAATCTCTGTGCCCTTAGGTGTGACGAGATTCGATCCCATGGTCTGTAGTTGCCGCAACAGACCACGTCAATGAATGAAAAGTGCCCTACAGCATTAGAAGACCCCACAAGCTGCCCAAAAGACCTATACCGATACGGAGCAAGCACTGCTGTAGAGGGCTCTTTTTTATCAACAACAAGGGCTTTCCTTGCGTGTCGGAGCTTCCCTTTACCCAAAGACCTGTGCCTCACATCCAATGCGCACATCTTCTCTTAAATCTGCTCCAACATCCAACCACCTCTCTGCCTTCTCGATTAATAAATCCCAAAACCATGGGGCTATGCAATCCACAATCAGTCTCAACAAAAAAATCTAAACTCATACACTTCCTTTCATCCCTCACTTAGAGAGGATTGTAATTGAAAATCTCATATATTTTCCATTTTATTTAGCCCTACAGTTAGCAACCACCATACGATAAAAGAAATAGGGACTTGGACTAAGCCACAAAGAGGTTTGAAGTCCGGCTCACAGCTCAGGATAGTTTTCACAACTTGCCACACCCAAGCTAAGGACAATTGGCTTATTCTTGTCTTGGGCCTATTATTGTCATCTGCTTTGCTCTCCTGGATCTTACATGCTTTGATACCAATTGTAAAGTTAACAGACAAATTGGAAACATAGAACAAAGACACAAGTTTTATTGTGGTTCACCAATTTGGCTATGTCCACCAGAGAGCAAAGCAAATGTTTTATTCAGTCATTACAACTTACATACAAAGCCCTCATATTTATACAATAGTCTTGAAGAGAAGACAAAAAGACAAAGATGGGAAGAAGAAAGGAATAGTCAGAGAATAGGAACTGAACAGTTGGACTTCACATCCAACACATTTGGCATGCTACAATGCAACTCTTCTTTATAAAAAGATGCAATGATCTTGTAGCCATTTTTGTACATTTTAGTGATGTTTAAAATATATCATTAAATATTATATATCCAATGCCTTAAACACTTTACTAGTTTTTAATTGTAACTAGAGAGTGTCATATAGAGAGGTATATGAATCTTAAGGCATTTTACTAGTTTTTAGTTGTAAGTGGAGAGTGTCATATAGAGAGGTATATGAATCTTATTAGTCCCTGCCTATTTATAGGCAAAGACTTATGTTTTCATGTCAATTATCTTCTATTAGTTTATATTTCTTTGTCAAATATTTGAATTTTTTTCTAATGTTTTGCAATGTTATGAATTATATTTTGAAAAGTGGAATTTATAGTTTTAAAAAAATACAAAATCCTAAATTTTTTATTGGACTAAAGCATTTTTCCTGGGGGTAAAAATAAATTTTATATTAGTAAATACCACTGAATAAATAAAATGGTGGTGGACAGCTGTATTCTCCAGTGGCTTGAGTATGGGTGAAGGACTGTGAAACTTTATTTACGCCATCTTCAAAGCCCAGCGGAAGCAAAAGTATCTACCTGCAACCTTTGTCGTACATAGCAATGACCGACCCATCAAATTCTATTTTCATATGTTTTTAGAGTTCAGACTGCGTACCCACTTCTTCAAAAGGCTTCAAAATTCTATCTTTATTCGATTTCAGAGCTCAAAATGTGATTTTTGTTTTGTGGGTTGGTGATGGTGGCATTTCAGAGCTTTCATTCGTCTGCTCTTTGTTTATCAATGTTGTTATGCATTTCAGGGCTTTCATGTTTCTGCTCTTTGTTCATCAATGGTTTTTTTTTTCTTGAGGACCAGAGAAATTGTAACAGACCACATTTTAACTGACTTTAATTTAAACCCTTTTTCCTTTAAGGTTTTCTCTGATTCATGAGTTTGAAGATATGATTCTTGTGTACCAATAATGTGTCATATTACAGCTTGTTACAGGCTTAATCCAAGGATGGTACTGGTTTTTTTCAGTTTTTGGTTGACGGGTTTAAAGAAACGACAATGGCAGTGAATGATTGCCCTAAGAATTCGGAGACACCTGACAAATGTGTGCCCAAGTTTTTGGGCAGAATGTCCTTTCAACCTCTCAAGCAGAATCCTCTCTTGGGGCCTTCGTCCTCCACGTAGGCTGTTCATACCCATTGTGATATTTTCTTTTGTTTTTAGCAACATTGTATATTTTTATATAAAATGTGAAATTGTTCAATTTACAGATGCATGAAAATGTATAGTTTGAATTAGAGTTTTTTCTTTGAAAACTTGTTCAATGGATTCTCCGCAGGCAGTTTTGTAAACTGGGTTGTTGGTTATGAGTATATTTTCAGTCGGTATGGTAGTCGATTCTTGGTATAAACACTAACCCATATTTAATAAGACCTCCAAGTTTGGCCATGGAAGAATCATCCGACAATGCATATGAACTAATGATTTGGGATTTAGATGTTAATAAAAGAAAATATATCAACCCTACCAACAGCACGAGCCAAATAGCCTCACCTCTGCATGCACATCAAGATGCCTTAGCCTTCCCACTTGGACATCACATTCTAATACCCACTTCAAGAGAAAAGATAACTGTGATCGATGTGCGATGTGGATTGTCATACGCCCAAAATACACGCAGCTTTGTGCTTCGTATGCCGGATCAACGTCTCCTTGGCAGTAACCTCAAAATATACCTTCTCAAATACACATTGCCTTCTCATATATGACCATTTTTTTGTCCTTTTAACAAGCCCTCTGACTGGAAAATACCATTTTTATATGGTGCAGGGGATGCTTCAGAAATGTGCCACTACTCCAAGTTCTCACACTAAGGCTCTTTTGCATGTTGATTTGGATTATACGAGCCATGCTTTATGCAAGGCTGGAGTCTTGATTTTAATGGTGTTTATTTATGTAGGTGCCTTTAGATGAAATTCTTCAATCCAAATGTGTTTCAAAATACCGTTTCAATTCTGAGCAATGACATTTTTATGATGATAAAAATTATGTAACATATGCATGCCCTAGACACACAAGCAGCTGTTGAATTACCCCCCTTTTATTGGCATTGCTATCATACATATCTCCGTATTTTCTTTGCCATACGCTATGTGCCAATTTTGGTTGTATTTTGCTTTTTTTGCAGATTAGGAAAAATGGGAGGTCTTGATTGGAATAAGGTCGTACAGAAGCATCAGGGATGGAGGCTCATTATGTGTATTTGGCTACATGCAGGAGTGGTTCATCTGCTTTCCAATATGCTTAGTCTTGTTTTCATAGGAATTCGTCTTGAACAAGAGTTTGGCTTCGGTAAGTTCTAAAATGCATGCACTGTCATAGAATTCAACATTGTATTCAATATGTTTGGCCCTTGGTTAATGAACCTTAGATATAATTTCCTCTGTTCCAGTTCTGACGATCTTTGTTTTATAATTGAAACTATTTTCTTCTTTATGCAATCTATTTGCCCGACACAAGTTTTGTTGTTTTTGTTTTTATTTGAGTTGTTGGCCGATTCCGAGTTCAGTTTGATTCCTTGAATTTATAATTATCTTTAGTATTTCAAAACAACTCTAGTTGTTTAATAGATCATATTTGTTGTTATTTGTATGTTGAAGAAAACATCCATCAACTAATTGCCTTTCTACTTACTGGTTATTACAGTTAAGATTGGCATGCTATACCTGCTTTCTGGATTTGGTGGTAGCTTGTTGTCAGCTTTATTTATCCAGAATAACATATCCGTAGGAGCATTGGGTGCTCTTTTTGGGTTGCTAGGTGCTATGCTTTCAGAGCTTATTACAAATTGAACAATCTATGCCAGTAAGGTTAGCAAAGTCTTAAGTCATGATGGACCCTTTTTATTGAAAAAATATATATTTTACATTTCAGGATGTGCAAGTTAAATAACAGTATATTTTTAAAGAAAATTGTGGTCTCTAACCAAGGTGTAGTTGAAAATTCCTACGTAGCTTGCAGCACTGGTTACACTTATTCTCGTCATTGTTGTCAACTTGGCTTTTGGATTAATGCCACATGTAGACAATTTTGCACATCTTGGAGGATTTATGTCTGGATTCCTTCTTGGATTTGTGTTTTTAATCCGGCCTCAAACAGACTTAGTCTAGGATGGTACTGGTTTTCTCAGTTTTTGATTAATGGGTTTAAAGAAATAACTTTGTGTAGCATTTTAAAGAAATGACTTTTTTGTACCAGTAATGTATCATATGTAAGTTTATTATAGACTTAGTCTAAGGATGGAGTGGGTTCCTCAGTTTTTTGTTGGTTGAGTTGCTCTTCTGTTTTGTAACTCTCTCAGTTAGTGACTGTCATTACTGCTGCACAAGAATTCTGATGTTTGTCAATGTATGGTTTTGTGGGTAGCATGCAATTTATTTGTTACTAGTAAATCTGAGCGAGTCAATGGTTCTTAGTCTGAGGATGGTACTGCTTTTATCAATTTTCTGCTAGTGTAGTTGCTCCTTTATTTTGTAACTCTCTGTGTCAATGACTATCATTACTGTGACAAAAAAATTCTGATGTTTGTCAATATATAATTTTGTGAGCAATATGCTTTTTGTTGTTACTAGTAAATTTGAGGGAGTCAATGATTCTTAAGCCTTTGTACCTGGGCTTCAATGGAGCACAGGGCTCCACCTCTTTTGAGCTCAATACTGCCTAGTATGAGTATAAAACTTGGCTTGAATTCAAGTGGCTGCTATAACAGTGCCACTGCAATACTAACACACTGTGCTACCCATGTTAACAGTACATATTTTTATATTTGAGCACTTTTTCCGTTACCCATTTTTGTAGGACTGTTTATGTATAAGAAATAAATAATATAGGTTGGCATGAGTTTTCCATAGTTCATATTTTAAAATATTAAGATTGCTTTTGGATTCATTTTTTAGTAAAATATTAAGATTGTTTTTCGGTTCACTGTATGAACAACCCTGAAATATTTAGAAGGTAGAGGATATCCAAATATTAAAGTCAGATACATTCTTCATTTGGCAAGTTGTGAATGTCCAGATGATTAGTAAATGCTTCTGAAAGTTGAAACTTGAAGTTGACAAAGATCTCAGCAAAATCAATAAAATCCCCAAATTTAAATATTTTTGTATTTACTTGAATTTCCATAAGTAAAATACTATAATCAGTTTGAGATGTGGTGCAGTGCACTTGAATATGTAATGGTTTCTAGCCTGCACTTACATGTCTTGATGTTTGCTAATAGGAGGCTTATCTAGAAGACTGGACCTTGCTGGAGCAAGACCATATCAGTATTCTTTCAGAAGCTATAAAAAAATTAGAGGCTGCCACACCTCGACTTCCAATCACTAATGGTGTAAATGTACAGATCACTTTTTAGAGTGATGTATTTTGTTAAAGACCTGCTAAACCTATTTGGGGGTACGATCTCAAACATATTAGACAGATATTGATAAAATGTATCAAGCAGGCTCTTTATGTGTTTGATTAAAGGTTTGGATTATACCTAAACAAATTTATGAAAAGGCTAATGTACAAGAGGTGAAGGAAGCTCTTGAGTCAGCAGTTAATATGATGGATTCAGTGAGCTCTTCTGTCAGCAGTCTGTTACCCAAGGTAAGAAAACTCACATTATTCTTAATTTCTAGAAATTCAATGCTTTTCTTTGGAAATTATCGAAACACTAATGCTTAAGATGTAATGGGGTAACTCCATATTCGTTGGATCTTTGCCAATGCATGTATCCCTTTCTTTACTGTAAATAACCCCAGATATCAGTGATGTGTCTAAGTGCATGTCCTGGCATAGAAGTTAAAATATGTCAATAGATTTGTATTTAAATGCAAGGAGTACATGTTAGGAGTACATATGTAGACCTAAAAACAGATGATTGGTATTGTAGATTATAAAAGCTTATTTCCTTTACGTGCCTGTAAAAAAATTATATTTCATATTAAGTTTATGGAAGAATTAACATGTGATGCTTGCATCGGCAGCTAAGCTCCCTACAAAATGCACCAAAGACAAAAAATGTCAAACTTTTTTTTCCCCAGATTTGCTTTGCGACAACACAGTGATTTTTTTTGCAATTTTTTTGCAGTTTTTGACCACAAAATATACAGATCATGAAGAACAGATAGTAAAAATTTTGCGAAAATCTGTTGTGTTTTTCATTTTTAAAAATTTGGTCAACAGTACATTTCGTAGGGAGCTTAGGGTGTACTGTTTCATTAAATGTGTGTATATAATTTGTCTTCTACGTATAATCTTGAATTTGAACAACTTCTTGTTAAAATGTTCATCGAACCCCATGTTACTGTTGCACGTAGAAGGCACAAGTACCTTGGTGTGTGAACTTGCAGCAGTAGTTGCTCAGGGAAAAACAATGTTGGAGGAATGTGGATACCTTATAGCTACAATGGGGATGTTACAGGTGATATTTCAAGTGAAGTGAACTCCAGAACAGTTTTTTCTGTTTTTATTCAAAGAAGAAAGATAGCAACAAAGCTGACTGGCTATATCATTTTATAGGTGGAGGAATCCGGTTTGAGGACGCATTTGATTCAATTAAAACAAGACAAATGCAGGGGGAGTAGATGAACAAATGATGACCATTGTTGTTGCCTAAAACAATCTGGTGATTTACTGTATCATACTAAGTGAATATGGTTGCCTAAAAGCCTATTTCATAGGGTTAAGATTTGTAACCAGGCCTTCCCTATCATGTTTCACCACTCATGCTTAAGGCCCCCTCTTTAACTATATTTTTTTCTAGATTATTATTTAGAATTAATGGAATAAATTTGTTTTACTGAGAATGGAAGTGACAGATTTCTGTTCAATATGTTTGAAAATGCGGGAAAATTTTGTGATCTGGGCTTTGGAAGCAATGTTTACATCAAGAACTCTTTGCCTAAGTTGGTCAATTATAGAACAGGAAGAGTTAAACTTTTTGTATTCAAATTAATGTTTACTTTTGGAATTGAAATGCTGAGGAGTCTGCGTAAGTAGTATTATGGAAATTTAAAGTAAATGTGCTCATGCATGAATTCTCTATGAAAAGCTCTTACTCATAGATTAGTTATTATTTACTGCACCATGGTTGTGGTTGGCAAGAATTTAATGGGCATTTGTTGTAAATTTGTAATATTTCATTTATTTTTTAACCCAAAGATCTCTTATGTTCCTCTGATAGTAATTCCATTGCTGATTTATTGGCTCTGTATGCACACTGTAAAGAGCTTACTAATGGAAACCAGTTACGTACACTCCCTTATGATGCCACTGCCACCTATGTACCAGTTACAGACTGACAAAGGATTTGAACCATGGGCTTTTACACCACTCAAACTAAAACCCCAACCAAATTTGGAAACCCTAAACCCTATCTAAGCTAAGAAGTCCATCTATTCTTCGGAAGTCTATTAATTAGAAGGCAACCTGATCTTTTATAGGCAAAGCTATTAGATTTCTACAATTCATATAAAGGGTGTCAAAGCAGTCAAGACTTTATAAACAGTCCAAGCTTTACTTAGAAGGGTGTTTTCTAGGGGAAGCCAATCAGTTGTCATCATAGCTAACTTTGTGCACCCACAAATCTTAAATTGTACAATGGATTTCAACTTTTTTGTTTTGTTTTGTATGCTACTTAATTGCTTATGGTTATTGTTCTGGCTTTTGGGTGGTAACTAAGCACACTGTGGGATCTGCTATGCCAACAAGGGTCAAAAGTTGGTCATTTCAAAGTGTTACCTGGTACCTACTCAAAGATGCCTCAATAAATTCTTCAGTACAAATGTTCCAATAGCTGCTAAAAAATTGCCAATGGGAATGCCAAATATCTTTATTAAAGGTGGAGGGCTATCAATACACAATATCTTTATTAATGAATTTTTAGTTATCAATTTTTTGGTTTCGTTAAACCTAGTAATTGAGGGATTAGGTGAAGCTAGAGTGAAGTGTAATTGGAACGTGACTGGTGATTGGTGTTCTTGCTGTAATCGGTTGAAGCAGAGAACACTAGAAATGCCTATCAGTACCTACAGGATGCATCAATGCATAAATTATTATTGTACCTCTTAACTTCTGCATTGGTGCATCTTACTGGATAAGATTTCTGATTGGTGCATCTTACTGTACCTTGTGACTTATGCATTGGTGCATCTTACTGTTACCCACTCAAAGATGTGTCAATAACTGTGCACTTCTTCAGCACAAATGTTCCAATAGCTGCTCAAAAATTGCCAATGATTATATGCCAAACGCCCCAATAGTTCAAAATAGTTCATTAATAAACTTTTAGTTCATGTTTTAGGTTTTGGTAAGGCATTTGCTGACTATGGGAAATCAGTTAATATAGCAAGACCAATGCTTCATACTGTAAATACAATTTTTGAATGCAAAAAAATTCTCCATAAGAAATTCCATTAGTCTAATATGGAAGCAGATACTTTCAACCTCTAGTCGCATTAGCATTGCCAAAGCATGCAGACTATGCACTCTAAAATTTATCATGAAAACACTGCACAGATTTGAAACAAAATAAGTTATTTTTCTTCTTATGCATATTTTTAGGAATGATTGTAGAATATGAACAATTCTTTCTCCAATTTTTTATCCATATTAACCACAATGTTGAAAATACATGAAAGAGTTTAAAACGGTGTTGGAAACATTTTTTGGGGCCTATAATTGTATTCAATATAAATATTGAAAATAGTTCATATATATTTAAAAAATTATATTTTTTAAAATAGTAAACATAGCATCTATATAATATCTATTTGAAGTATTTATAAAAAATAAAAGAATAAAAGAGCATCCTATATTGTATTGTGGTTTATTTTAGTTCATTTTTTATAAATTAATTATAATTTTAAACTATACAACTAGACAAGTGTTCACAGCTGCCATCACATATGGAGTTTTCCCTACCTTCACTCCTACATTTAAAATGCATACATGTTTGGATTATCAAGAAAAAGTGACACTTTTGCAGATTATTAAGATTAATAAAATTCTGATTTCAAATTTATACATCTATGCTCTGCATTTCTAGTCCAAAGTCTTAGTAAATTTATTAATAGATTAATTTCAATTAACACTTGACAATTTATTTACTAAACATAAAGCCTCATATCCTTATATAAGGTAGGGACTCCTGCTGTGCACAACGCTTGTTTATTATTTTAAAGTGATTTAATAACTAGTTTCAAATGTGGTCTATGAATAGTTTTAAAATATGAATGATTTAAATAAGAATGTTTTTTATTGAATTTACACCAACCATAAACTTGAAAGGAAAATTTTATCTATTTTTCAATAAAGGAAATTAGAAGTTTCAAGCATTCATGACGGGTACCTAGATATTATCTTGTATAATAGAATCTTTCTATTATTTCTATGTTTCTTTTTAGAAACATCTTGTTTGTAATCTTTAAAGAACAATTTGTTCTTAAAATAAATATATTATCTAATATTTTATCAAATGTTTGAAGATTGGTACTAAACAAAAAAGATATTACCTATCTAGCATCTCAGGACCTTTAATTTTGTTTGTCAAGTAACAATAGAAACAAGTGCCACGTAGTGGCTAGTACTTGTCTTAATAGTATAATAATAATAATTGTAGAATAGATGATATATATAAGTGGAGATTAACAAATTTTTCCAAATTGTATTATTGTTATTTTATTGACATGTATTAGATACAAATATAACTAGATTGATTGGCTGATTATGAGTTAGATATTAAATGAATAATAATTAGTTAAAGATAAATAATTATTGATCGTTGTATTTAGTATAATTGATATTAATTATAAGATAATTTTACGTAGAATCAATATTTAAATTATTTAAGATAATATATAAATCTTATATTGATTTACTATTATAAATATATAATAATTATAAATATTTTAATAATTTTCTATTTTAGAAATTTAAAATATATTATTATCAATATTTTAAATAAAATTAATAAAAATAATAATACAATCTTTATAAATTTAAGTATATATTTGTATGAATGAAATACATAAATTATCTTTAATTTTTAAAAAGAAATCAAATAATATTTTTTATGTTATATTTAATTTTTAAATTTGAAGTAATTTTTATATTTAAATAATATATAATTAAAAAAATCAATTATATTAATTTTAATACTATAGAATAATTATTAATTATATAAATAAAATAATTCATATATAAAAAATTAATATAATATATTATAATATATTCAAAAATTATAACTATGAAATTCAAAATTTAAAAACTTCATATAAATTATTAATCTAATATAATATATTATCTTTTATTTTAAAAATATTTATTAAAAATAAAATTAATTATATCATTTACTTAATAAATGAAAAAAGATAAGAATTTGAATTTGTAAACTAACTTATTTTATTCAATATACATACAATTATTTTAAAGTAATGTGAGAGACAAGATATTTGAATTTGTGAACTAACTTATTTTATTCAATATACATGCAATTATTTTTAAGTAATGTGACAGACAAGATGGTTGGGAAGGATTGAGACTGAGAAAATATTCTAATTTTGATGTGCATGAAATCCATGGAAATTTTTAGCAGCTTGATATTAGATACTTGTATAACACTATAACGTTTAAATCAATTAGATTTTAAAATTAAATAATAAGTCAATGACATAATAAAAAAATGTTATGAATGGTGTCACATGCCCTCTCTTCTCCATCTTAACATCCCACCCTCAAACAATAAATTATTTCCAATCTAACTAGCATTATTGACACAATAGCCAAATTTATCATATATATATTGACAAGTTTTATATTAATATATGTTAGCAAAACAATAATAATTAAAGTAATATATCCATCTTACAAAAGTCTCAATAAATTGAAAATACATATTGAAAATAATTTTTTTTCCCCAATTAATTATAAAATTAAACTAATCTCCTACAAAATTTTATCTAAATAATTATATCAAAAGAAGACACTTTATGACAATGAAGAATCAATATTAATTCAAATAGATTTTAGATCCAAATCTAATCATAGAATGAATCATACCAAGTACTTATCCATTTTGATAATCTCTAAGTATAATAATATACATTGTATTACATTCTTACTATTTTGCAATGAAATATTTTAACAAATGAATTTGGGTGATTTAAAATTGAGGAAGCACTATTCATGTTATACATGCAGAGTCAACAAATTGACATAAATATTATAGAAAAAAATATTCCATTTCTTCCAATTGGTATGGTGAAAAAAATTTTATTTAAAATTTTGCCAACTTAAAAAGTTTTGAATAGTTAATATTGGTGAATTCAATAGATTCATAGCTTGTGAACTAGAGAAATCAAAGCTTGGTCTTCCACATTTTTTGTTCCTAAAATTATAAAACCCATTTCTTTAAAAAAATAAGAAAAGAAAACAAAAGAAAACAGAATAGTAATTATTACTTCAAAATTTAATTATAATGCAACTAGTTAAGATTGGCAAATGGCCTTTTACCTTTTCTTCTTAAAGATTAGAGAAAATAGATCTATACCAGTTTAGAATTGAATCTTAACACAACCTATAATTTTTCAACAATGTAGTATAAATTAATTAAAAAGAAAACATTTGAGACAATGGATGAAATGTTATATTTCTTGTTTTAAGTGTAACAGATAACAAAAAAAAAGCCTCAAATTTATACTGCAATCTAGTTACAAGGGACTAAGTCGAAGGAGTTGAAAGGGGAACTCACAAGAAGCTCTATACCAGCAGAGAAAAATCTCAACAGACAACAAAAAACAAAGATTATAGTCAGCAAAAGAAGATAAGATATAATGGAAATCAGTTCATACGAATGGCAACCAGCAACACTAGACTCTTTCAGCTCCAAATTCTGAATTTCACCCTAACAGATAATGCCTTCAGATAATGGCTGAAAAAAATAGAAATTAACAAATAAATGCATACAACTGAGCGGGTCTATTGAGCATGTCTATCACTTTAGATCATAACAGTTATTACTAAAACGTTGCAATTGTTCAAATCTTGTCCTTCAAATAAAAAAGCCGTGAAAAACATACCTATAACATAAAATGCTATCAACCAATGAAATTGTAAATAATTTTTTTAATTTTTTATTAAATTTTAAATTATGCATGTTTAACTTCGTAAAAAACAACAAAACAAGAATTTAAAGTCGGATAATGGACAGCTAAATGCATTATACAATGGTCACAAGATCTCAAGAGATTAATCCAAACAAAAAATTTGTCTTGAAATAACCACAAGGTTTCATGAGATCAATGAAAAAAAACTTCAAGACATCCTGCAACACCCACAAGATCTCATGCCATTAACACAAAAAAATTGAAGTCCCTAGCAATGCCTTTCATAAAATGGCAAATGGATGGAATCAATGTCTACAGATAAACCTAAAATCCATAGATCTCCAATGTTATTGAAACAAGTTTCGATTATACTGTTGCAGAAATAAAATGTACGAAAAGGCAGAAGAACCCCCACACACATACAGGAAAATTAGATGTATAGAAAGTTTATGAATAGAAAATTAATTATAGTTAAAATACAATATTAATTTGATAAAAAACAGTTGAAAAATATGAACTTCTATATGAACAACAGATGATCTGCAGACCAATATTAGCAACAACATCTTATTATTGGGCTAGGATGAGTTTATTTATTTATTTCTAAATTGTACAAGATTTGCTGACATTGCAATTTCTTAAAAAGGGGTCCTATAACACCAAAACAATTCAACGAATCATATTTAACATAAATAATTTATATAATCTCTTAAATTAATAAATAAATATCTTAACTTTCGAAAAAAATAAGAATATAAAAAAAATAGTTTGTTATGATTGGTGCAAATCAATTGATTAATTGTCACAAATGAATGCAATAATATTGCTTAGGCAAGTACTAATAAAGATAAAGATTGCTTCAATATAAATTATCATGCATTTGAAAAATCTATTTGAATTTAATTCTAAACTTTAAATAAGTTTCTAAATTCAAAAGTTCTAACTTATATGATTATTCAAATATTTCAAAAGTAATACATAGCTTATAATTTTTTATATAGAAAAATAAAAATAAAAATAATATTTCTATAAAAACATAAAATTTCTAAATTGAAAAAAATATAATATTAAAACATTTAAAAAAAAAAATTTAATATATATTTAAATATTTATTATTAAAAATAATGTCTAGAAAAAATTAATCTCAATGAGAAGTTTTTAGAAAAAAAATACTATAAAAAATAAACTTGTAAAATATAAATTTACTAATTTGCACAAATAATAATCATTTAATAATATAAAAAGTTATCTTTAATGAAAGGCACACTCCTAACTTTTACACGAGGCATTCCATACATAAACAAACCAATAACAGTAGTATATTTTGACATAGGTAAACTTGAAAAACCTTTCAACACATGGAGAAAGTGAAAACAAGGTAACTATAATTGTCTTTCCTTGAAAAGAGAAGGAAGTGGAACAATACACTAACACAAAATGCATATGCATAGAGAATATGAGAAAGCAGGTGGGAAAATTTATTTTCAAGCGGGAACCCTTATGCCATTGATATTTGAAGCAACAACAACATCAAGTCCAGTGAAGAAAAGAGTAGAGGAAACTGATTTCTAGCATTGGGCTCAAGAATCTCATAGTCCCGGAATAAGCTTTGACCATAGTCTTTATTGGAGGATAATAATTTCTCCTCCACGTATACAATCGGTTATACATGAACTAAAAGTGTGAGTTTTTGACTTTTATATGCTCTTCATGTTCCCTAAAAGTCAGTGAGTGGTTGAAGATAATTTTCTGCACATTTCCTAATAATGTGGTAGATTGTGTCTCCACCTCTCCATGCAACAATCCATGTATGTGAAGTTAGTTAGATTGGAAATTTCTGTTAGATTCTCTCGTTCATGTTCTAGATAGTGCAACTGCAAAGTCCTCTACAAAGAAGAGGAAATCTAACTGGTTGAATTCAATCAATAAAATTTGTTCTTTTTTGATGTACAATTGAAAAAAATATTTCTCATGTTTATGTTGTAGCATAGTAGATTTTTTCATTTTCTAAGTTGTTTCTTCTTTGTTTAATTATCTATATTTGTCTTTCTCTACTAACAAAATTGGTACTAGAGATAGGTTTTTAAAATCTAAAGGAGTGTTTATGTTGTTGCGAAGACTAATTTGCTGAGAAGTTGGAGCTTCCCTCAAGCTATAGATAAAAGAAAAGAATTGTTGGTGTACAAGATTATTGCCAAGAGTTGAAGAAGCATGTAGTCTTCAAGTTTGGAGATTTTAAGTCATAGTACTTGGTGAAAGAAGTTTTCATACAAGGAAATCAGTTCTTGAAGAGACCAATTTGCAAATATGGAAATAAGTAACAATATTTCTCAATCCTAAATTTTCATTTTCAATGGTAAGAATTATGATTTTGGGTCCATTAATATGAGAATAGGAAGAAGGATGCTAAGGATTTGTGCCTCATTCAACAAGAAATGGATGATTTTGTGTTTCTAGGAGTTGTTGTAGCAACAAGGTCCAAGCAAGTCTGGGATGCACTAGAAACTTCTTACCAAGGTACAAACAAAGTAAAGGTAGCTAAGTTACAAATTTTAAGAAGAAGTTTTAAAAATCTACATATGGGTGGATCTAATTCTATAGATTATTTTTATGCTGAATTTATGAATATTGAACTAATCAAATGAGATCATATGGACAAAATATAACATGTCAAGAAGTGGTTGAAAATGTTCTTAGAAGTCTCCCTAGAAAATTTGATACAATTGTAGTTTCCATTGAAGAATCTAAGAATTTAATTCAAATATCTATAGGTGAAATTTTTGGGTCCTTGTTGTCTCATGAATCTAGAATAAGCAAGAACAACAATTTCACTTCAGAGAATGCTTTTAGATCCCAAGTTTCATTTAGTAGAGGAAGATAAAGATCAAAGTTTAAAGGAAGAGGAAGAAGTAGAGTTGGACAAACACATACAGATTAAGGAGGAAGGACTAGCACATGTCCAATCATAGTTCCAATAACAAAGGACGAGGAAGAAACCAATTCCAAGAACAAACACAAAGGTTTGATAAAACTTGTGTTCAATGTTATTACTGTAAGAAGTATTGTCATTTAGCAAATGAATATAAGAAGAAAAAAGAAGGTATGGATAAATCTAATGCAAACTATTCAAATGTATCTGATAATAATTCTTGAAGTTTATTTATAGCTTATAAAGTTTCTCAAGAAATCTCTAAAGATATATGGTTTCTAAATAGTGGTTGTAGAAACCACATGACAGGGAATAAAGAATTATTGTCTTATTAGGATAATTCTGTGAAATTTGAAGTAAAATTAGAAAATGATAGTGTACTTTCTAAAATGGGGAAATGTGTTATACATATATTGACTAAAAATAGAGAAAAAAGATATATTTTTTATGTTTACTTTTTGCCTAGGTTTAAAATGGCTTTGGTTTTTGTACAGAACTGCGTGGAAGAAAGGTAAAAAATGTGAGAGATAGTGTTGTGTCAAAATATGTAGAACAATAGGTACTCTGACACAATTTTGCATTTTTTTCTATGAATTTTCATAAAATAATTTCATCTTCTCATAATATATATTCCACTTGCTTTCTGCATTTCTTCTACATATTCTCAAACAAAAATATACCTAAACCCTCCTCACTTCATTTCAAAAAAATGAAATCTGCACACGATGCAAAGATAATTTTAGTGGGCTCTTTTACCATGGTGCTTTTCAATTGCCAAAAAAATAGTGCAATGTAGATTGATACAATTGGGTTCCATGAAGGGAAAAGGGAGGCTCTCAACCATCCATCCAAGGTAGAGATCAATGACAAGGAGAATGGGATGGAAGAAACCCCACTTTTTATCAATGTTTTTGGGTATTCAAGGAGTAGCTAGGGTTTCACGATTGGAGAACATGTAGAGGTCTTACCAGGTGATGGCAAGGGTTATGAAGGAAATTTCATACCTGAGAGGTGCTATTTCAAGATGGACTTCTTTTGAGTGACCTTCTTTGATGTTAACGAATCTTATCTTTATTCACCTTGTCTGTATCCATTCCACAACTCTATGTAAAGCTCCATTATTTTAGCAGGTTTATGTTTTATATGCTCTAGTTTATTTGGGAATTGATTATTTCTCATAGAAATTTTGGGTTATATCCTTTTATATTTGTAACTTGTTGTAGGTATTGATACCTACCTTTTTTCCCCGATAATTTGGATGACTTTTGTGCATTTTGAGGCCTGCATCGAAGTGGAGAATATCTTTGTGAGATATATAAACAACAATGTCTTCCAAATCCCATAGTTAACTCTCTAAATCCAATTTCAACCAAGAGAAGAAAAATAATCTTAGCAATGGGAAATTTTAAACTTACTGATTCTGATCAGTTGAGGACGAGATTATTTTTCTTCTCTTATGAAGTGTTCAAAATTTAGCTCTGAAAAAACTGTAGACATTGCCTAAAAGTGTGAAAAGATCTTACAAATTGCTGAAGCAAATGTGAATTTTCATGTTATATTATTGGCTTTTTATGATATCATTCTATATGTGGATAACCTCCTATCTAATAAAAAATGTTCAATTCATTTTCATGTTAGTTCTTTCTTTATGTTTTTATTGAAAGAATAGGGTATATGGGTATTCATTTTGATCCTTTGATGTCCTTGTAGCTCCCAGCTAGCACCTTATGTAATTTCATCTTGTACATATACATGTGCACACAGTTTGATCATATTTAAATTTTTAAAAATATTTAAATGTATATATTTACCTTATATCAATGATGTCATAAATAAGTCTTCTATTGTACCGATAATGAGGAAAAAATGATCACCAATAAGAATAATATTATTATTACAAGTTCCATTAGATCATTATATTATTATTAATTAACAACTATGGACAACAATTTCATAAATCTAATAGCTCATTAGAATTATTGAAAATAAATCACATAATGCCTTGTAGGTGTTTAGGAGGAATTGAGATTTTAACCCGACGACTTGAAGATTATCTCTTTAAAAGGCAATCTCATCCTTAACCTCTTAGACAAAAAATAATGAACCCTCCTCCATATTACGATAAAATTGATTCTTGAACTCACAACCTATGCTACCTAAAGTAACAACCAAGACCAAGTGAGATAACACCTAGGGGTTAGGTGTTTAAGGGAATTGTTTTCTCTATTGTGGTTACTCAAATGTGACATAATGTTATCTATGTTGAAGGCATCATGTTTGATTTCCTTTTCACTACACAA
Organism: Chamaecyparis obtusa; assembly: GCA_027943335.1. NCBI lineage: Eukaryota > Viridiplantae > Streptophyta > Pinopsida > Cupressales > Cupressaceae > Chamaecyparis > Chamaecyparis obtusa. The sequence goes on along the minus strand of BSBK01004301.1, from coordinate 404,293 downwards.
GTTGAGTGTTGAATTCACCATGGCTTTCAATTTATTAGGGTCATCCAAAACATCATTATATATGCATTCAATCATTTCCTTGCCCCCAAATTACATTCACCCATTTCAGCAGGTGCATTTTTAAGAACAAAGATCATTTTCTTAGATCTCGGGTCCTATAAGGCTCTCATAAACTCCCCTGCGAATTAAAGCCTTATTCATATAGAATGGAAAAAAAAGATTTGCAAAGATCAGGTCAAAAGGCATTGTGGCATTGTACCACTTTGCCATGTTTCTTTACAGTTTGGGATTGATGGTAATTATTCAAGGGGTAGAAGAGTAGTCGGGATCTAAAAAATAGTAGGGATTGATAGTAAATATAGTTGAAGGAGTAGAAGAATAAGAAGGGGTCTAAAATTTAGGATGGATTGATGATAAATATAATTAAGAAGTAGAAGAATAAGAAAGGGTTGATGATAAATTGTGAGGATTTTTTTTATTTTTTTAGGAACAATTTTAATTTTTAATCTTTTTTTAAGTGAATTAATATAGTAAAGTTTAGAGATTGGTTTATAACTATTTAAAAATTCAAAATGAGTATGGTGAGGTATGAAAAATGTAAATTGTGAACTATAAATTGTATTAAATTTTAATGATTTTGATTATTTATACTTGTGGAAATAGAAACTTAAAGATGACTCCACATTTTAACCCTAATTCATCAAATTTATTTACCCTAATTCTATTTTTAAGCCTAATTGTAAGTATGAACCTATCCAACTAACTCTAATCTCTATATAATTGATTCAAATTATTGTCGCCTAATAAATTTTGCATATGATTGTTTTTCTTTAACTACGATATATCTTATTTTTTATAACCATAATCTTAGAAATTATAACAAAACTAGTCAATGAAATCTATTCAGCAAATGTTCTCCTTCAAGTTATACTCCAAAATACAAAAAAATCCATACACAATGATAAGAGAAAAGAAGGGAGTTTTGTTACAACAACTATTTATCTGAGAGATGAAGGTGCACAACTTTAATTCCTTACAACCTCACACCTAAATTATTCTTGAAGAATTAATTTCATTGTTATAAATTTATCCTCTACAAAAATATACTATATCCCATGATAGCATCAACTAGAATTCAAAATTCAGCATGCATATTGATCAACAACATCACTAGGATTTGATACCCAATTCCCCATTTTGTCCATCTAGGATTTGATACCCAATTTTCACCAAATAAGTCTCATTGGAAGAACCACATTACACTACTTTTTCCTCCTTACTAGTAATAAGAAAATTTATTTCTTACAAAATTCCCTTCATGAGATTTTGTTGGTGGTTAGATAAACCTTCATTCTCTAAGGATCCACAACATCATTCCTTCCCAAAAACTCCTATTTGTATTTTCATATAGTCTCTAACTCTTTCTTCCCATATCTATATAAAAATATTTATAAGATCATGTAGGCCACCATTTTCTTTTAAGGCTAGGAGCCCTTCATAAGTGTCATCCCTAATTTTTTCCTTAAAACCATTGCCAAGTTTCCATGTGATATGATATGTGATTACTGATCTACAACTAATAATGTAATTCTAGATTGTTGAGCCTTGAGGAGGATTACGAATAGTGAAAATCCTATGATCATCATTTGAGTTCAAGTATTTAGCCTTTAGAATGTTGACCCATAGTTGAATTGGATTTGCATAGATGCTCCAAACTAGATTTTCTCTTAAGTCCGCATTCATAGTTTGTCAATCTCTTAACCCAACTCCACCTTTGAAATTTTCTTTGTGCACTTTATCCCAGGCTAGAAGTAGGATCTTGCCATGTTCAATCACTCCATTCAAAAGGAATTTCCTCATTTTTGACCTGTAAGTCTAATAAATTTCTTTGGGATCCTTAAGAACATCATTGAGAAAATGGGAATTATTAAAATGATACATTTTAACATCGATATTCTACCTACAAAGGTCAGCCATTTTATTTTCCATCCATCTAAACTCCTAAGGAAATAGTCCACCAAATCTTTCCACACTCCAGTCCTACATGCACCTCCAAAGAGAGGGATTCCCATATACTTTCCTAGTAATATCCCCATTTGCATACCTAGGATATTGCAAATTTCCCTTTGCTTATGATAGGGAGTATTAAAGATTTTTTTTCCTCCAGTTGATCCATTGCCCCCAATTTGATTCATTGGTAGGGGTTTGGTCTTTGACACTCTACTATACTTATCAAGTATCATCTTCATTAATCAAGCTTCTTGAAGGGTGGATTAACCCATTAAAAAATTGTCATCATAAAATTACAAGTGTGAGGTCAAATCTATACCATTATCAACTTTGATCCCTTTCTAAATTCCATCCCTTCATTTTTTGGATATCAACCTACCCAAGGATTTAGCCATTACGATAAAGAGAAAGGGTGAGATTGAGTCTCCTTGTTTGATACCCTTTTTTGACACAAAAAATTCTTGAGGGATTCTATTAACGAAAACCAAGAATCATGGAGTACCAATACATGTCTCTATCCATGAAATCCATTCTTCAATGAAACCAAATTTTCTCAAAACTTGTAGTAGGATCATTTTGTTTACCTCATCATACACTTTCCTTATATCAAGTTTAACCATCATTCTCTCTGTTGTTTCTTCTTGTATAGAGTGTATTGCTTCGTGTGCCACTATGACTCCTTCAAAGATGGATCTGTTAGAGGAGAAGCCACTCTACTCACTGGATATCACCAATTCTAAACACACTTTAGTCTATTATAAATCTCTTTTGAAATTACTTTATACATCGTGTTACACAAATAAATTGGCCAAAAATCTTCAAATTAACTATTTGTAGTGCCTATCACATTTTATTTTTGCATGACATACTGATGGATGTGGCTTCGACCTTATATGCTTATATTATGTGATCATGTTGGACTCCTATGAGGTTTTTACCTTCAACGTGATCTTATTTATGCCATTGCATCAACAAGTTGTTTATGCCCTTATGCTTGGTTGTGAGAACCATTGTTCTATGTCTGGTTGTATACCTGATTTGTGATGCTAGATCTTCTGAGGCTTTTATTCAAATTTTTTAAGACTAATTGTGTTTTTAATAGTTGGATATGAGCTTGACTCGTTTATGTAATTTGGTGACTATTCCCATGTTATGATTTTATATTGGCATTGTGAGATGTACTCAGTTCAATGTGTTCTTGTGTTCATTCTGAGATTATTGTTGTGGTCATGATGGTATTTTCCTTATGATACATTGTTGATTATGTGGCTCATGATGTGAGTGATGGCGCCACTGATATTGGTGCTGGTGGCTATGAGATTATTATTGTATCATGATGTCGTTATTTTGTGATTATCCATGTGATGTGATCATGTGGTTTCACTATGTGATGCTTTTGATTACCTATATCATTATTGATTTAAATGTTATATTATGTTGTTATTACTATTTCAATCATACCTACATGATGATTCTTTATGATATATTTGATGTATTTTATATTTGAGAATATTGGATTAATATGTCAGGATGATTTTATTCAGTTCCCTGTTATATTGTGTCTTATAGGTGGTTGGGCATTTCTATGGAGATTTGCACTGATATATGCTCATATTGCTATAAATGATTATTTAATGTTTTTATATTTAAATTTAATGTTAATTTTAATGATATGATGTTCACTATTGTGCTCATAAAATTATTATGGATTATGCCTAATGTGATTGAACGAAGTGAGATGAAGTTGTAGTTATTCATTCATGAGGTCGACATAATGGTGTCGTTCTCCTTCCCTATTTTCTATCATGTATGTTCATGTGCTTCATCTATTTATAATTTGAGTAGCTACACTTTATGTTTGTGTGTTTCATTGAAAATGTATTAGACACATTACGCCTAAGCTGGAGGATTTGAGTGTGTTTATATCCCTGACAGTGGCACAAGAGATATTTTCACCATCCTTTCATGTTGAGCCAATATCATCCATGTATGGACGGTGTACCCGTAATTGGTATATTATTCCCTCTAGTACATGTTGGTAAATATGGATTCATTATGCATATTGTGTTTATACCTATGAGAGTGTCTATGCATTTAGAGCTTTGCAGTTGTCAAAGATGTTGATTACATGCTGATTTTTATTGTTTAGCATTTATTTTTATCTTTCCGGCTAATATACTATAGTCAAATTCCATTTAATTGGAATTGATTTATTTATTCCTATGGAATTTCCAGGAAGTCTACATTTGGCTAAATAATTTATTTAAGTGGTTTCTATAAAGTCTCTTTTATCCAAAAGTGACTTTATATCGAGGAAAAAGAGTTATTTCCACATTCTCACTATTGAGGAAATTAGGATTTTGTTCGAAAGTTGCATTGGAGATTTAATTGATTTCTTCTTGGCATGATCAATCCATTCATTGTGTCTTTGTGGGTAGAATCTCATTGTATTTTTTTCATGATTCCTCACCTTCCTATGGATATACTTTCATTTCCATGGAGTATTTGATTTCTTGCATCCATTTTGGTGTGTTCTACTTTGTCTGAGGTAGGGATCTTCACATATTTTGATTCACTTCATCTTTTCAAATGAAGTAAATTGCTATAGATTATTGGGTTGAGAATTAGCATTCCCCCACCATTTCATTGCATTCTATCATGTATATAAATTTCCATGAGTATTTCATATTTTGGAGTTTAACATTCAGGATTTTAGAAGTGTTATGCTGCCCAAATTTCCACGTGTGCTTGGAAATGATATTTTATTATATATTTGTGTTGTTGGGTGGATTTCAACCAATGGATTTTGATTTTGTAACTTTATTTGAAGTTTTAATTTTGGGTGATTTTGTCAGTGCATTGTTTTGTGTGTTACCCAAATTTGTGTGTTGGTATGTTTGAAGTGATTGGGAAGTTGAATTTAGTAGTATCACATGACTATTGGAGGATTGTGCCATAAGAATGGATAAAGGACATTCTGATTATTTTTATGGCAATTTGAACTTGGCCCTTTGATGTTAAAATCTTTATTTTTGCACTTGTTGGATTTTGCTAGAATTTGAGTATTTTATTGCTTTTGGGAGTTCTGAGCCTTCCTCATGTTCTAAAGAGATGATTAATGGATTCCATGGAAATTTGTGCTCTTGCCAAAGTTTCCAATCAAGCAACTTGATATTTGGCTAGGTTTTTCCTTTACTGAATTTCTTTCCTTGAGTGTTTTTGGGAGTTGAGATATCCTCTAGTTATTGCTTTAATTGCTATTTTGTAGCCTATGGTATTGGCACCTTCCATTCTTAAGGTTGAACTTGCATGTGATATGTGGATCTAGAGTGGTTAGACCTCATCCAAGCATGTAGTAGAGCTATGCTCCTATGCCTAGGTCTAAGTGACCTATGCTCTTGGTATTGAGACCAATAGAGATTATCATGTTATTTATGGGATTATGACTTTGAGAAAGTTGCTTTACATTGTACTTATTTTTTATTTATGCTTTTTGCCTCATTGTTATAACGAGATGAGCATGTTTGGTATTTGGGTAGTGGAGTGGCTCCTTACGTGGATCCCATCCCATGAGTGGTTCAATAGAATCATGAACATCTTGAATATGAGCACCTTCTTTGATAGGATTGTTCAAAGCTTGCAAAGACTTAGGAAGAGTAGAAAGTGGAAGTGAACATGGAGTGGTAGAATAAGAAGATGGAAGACTTTGATCTTGACAAGGATCTTTGGATAGCACCAGCGCATAATTTGTCTCTTGATTTTCAATAGGCTTAACATTGGAAGTAACAACACTATTTTTACCAACCTTAATGGAAGTATCATCTTTGGAAAGTGCAAGTGTAGTAAGGTCATTTTGATTGTCAATAAGCTCAACAGTGTGAGTAGTAGCTTGATCTTGCTTAGGAGAAGACTTAAGACATGGTGGAATGGATGCAGAAGGGTGTAAAGGATCCAAAGAACCATGAAGCGAAGGAGAGGCATTGGGAAAGGGATTGGATGACATGGAGGGTTCTTGATCTTGATCTTTCTTTATATTCTTTTCTTTATCATTTCTGGAGTCCTCTTGACATGGAGCCACTTCTAAAGACAAGCAAGCATGTTGGAATGGTATGGAAGACTATTGCAGAGATGGTGAAGGACCAGCTGAAGTAGGCATTGTAGCGCATAAAGGCTTAGGCTCTTTAGGTTTATCATTATTGAAAGTATTTGCAGCCAAGTGAAGGTTAGCTTGAATTTCTTGAAGAGGTAGCCCTGGAGGATAACTATAGGGAACCGCATGAAAAGTATCAGGGCTTGTGTCAGATGAAGGTTCTGTGAAAGATTTGAAAGACTCAGAAGCTTTAGGAAATGTACGGGTATTGGAGGAAGTAGGGGATGGAAGGGAACCATCACTAGACAAAGGTTCAACATTAACATGATCTTGCTTGAGAAGATAATCTTTATTTTCAGCAAGAGAGTTCTTAGAGGAGAGATCCTTATAGTATTGACGTTTCAAGCTAGCACGATGCATTTTATAGTCCTCAGCAGTAGGAGATGGATCATCATCAAGGTATTGTCCACAAAAGCCATCAAAGTCTCTTTCAAAATCAGAATCATATGGATCACCATCACGATCTATCCAATGTGATGGCCCATTTGTAGTAAGCAGGAATGAACGATGAGGAGGATTCTTAGGAACAAAGGTCTCATAGGTATCATTACATTGTCTGTCATCATAGTCATCATAGTCTCCAAAGCTGGATGTGTCACTCTCTGTGGAAGAGGTATCATAAGGGTTGTCACGTTGTTCACATTTTGTTCGGGGGCATGGTGACATGTATGAGTCTTTATCAAATGGAAAAGAGTATAGAGATTCTATGGAGAACTCTTTGGGTTTCTTTTCTTTCTCAAGTTTGTCAAGCTGGACTTGCATAGCTTGCAGCTGCTTCATCAGAGCGGTGATCAGAGCTTCTTCCTCTTGTTTACTGATTCTTTGAGACATGTGTACTGATTCTCAATAGCTACTGATCTATTCTTGACACAGTGATTCGTATGATAGATTCTGGAAATAGGTTGTAAAAGCTGAAGTATCTGGCAATTTGACAATTTCTGACAACTCTCTCAAATTTTTCTAAACGACACTCTGCAGACTCGTACGACACTGGGTAGTCTATGAAATGACAGTTGCTAAACTCATATGACAGTTGGGTAGCAATGAAATGACAGTTGGCAAAACTCATACGACAGTTGCTAACAGGGTTTTGACTTTCTTGAATTTACTGGTTTGAAAACTCGTACGACACTGGGTTCTCAATCATACGACAGATGGGCAATACTGAAACGACACTTGACAAAACTCGCACGAATTTTGACTTCCTGAAATGACTTTTGACTCCAGAAAGAATTTTACGTCAAATTGTGCAAAACTTAAGGTTTTCAATTTTGGATTGTTTGCAAATTGTACTGTCCAGATTTTGAAGGTTATACCAGATTTGATCATTTTTAATAGCCAAGTAGATAAACAAGCACGCAAAATAGCAAGCAAGTGATTCCAAGCACGTCTGAAAACAATGAACAAGGGCAAAAGCAACCTTGCGCATGAACAATCAAGTGACCAAATTGTGCTAATCCCTGAGAGTACTAATTGTGTATGTTCTGAAAAGTTTTGCAATAACACACATATACCTGAGAATGAAAAATTGGCCTCTCTAGGGTTTTTAGTAATGGTTTGACTCTACAACTTTTATGATTCAAAGGGGTGAACTCCAATCTCGGCGCACCAGGATTTTGACACAGTCTGAGAACTTAATCTTTAAGAGCTGCTAGGGAGATCTGACAACCCAACAATGAACCATACCCGTGGAGATTTCTTCCACAAGGACATTTATATAGCGGCTGTCACTACCATGTCTGAAATGGCTATGACCGCTTGAGGTTCCGTCAATGCATTTTTCCCTGTAAAGGGATTGTCCGCTATGGTTAACCCTCTCTAAAGGTGACTCACAGATTTATACCACAAGGGGACTTGGCTCTAGATTCAAGGTTTTGACACCTCTTCACTTTTAACCCAAACAAAGCAAGAAGATTAATCCGACACGCTAAGATAAAGTTTTGCTTCACCAAGGTCTATGATGCCAACTCCACATGATCTATCAACCTCTCCGGGGAGAGAATGTATCAATCAATAAGAGAAGACACACTAACCAATTTTCATTCACCAAAGCTCGTGATGTCAACCCCACATGATCTATCAACCTCTCTTGGGAGAGAATGTATCGATCAATAAGAGAAGACACACTAACCAAGTTGAATGTGAAACGCACTAAGTATCCTCCCTACCTACAAGGATTCTATCATCAAGAAGGATTTTGCTAGGAATCCAATCTCTCAAGAATCACGAATAGTGTTCATAGGGCCTAATTACTATGTGAGCACAGATATATTCCCGAAAGCAAATCTACCAAAAGTACCCAAAAAGCAGAAAGAGGAACACTTAACGCTTAAAGAAAATATGAGATGAGTCCACAAGGTGGAACACTTAACACCTCAAACAAGCTGAAAATGAGTCCCCAACTTAGAAAACAAGTGAGTTCCTAAAAGCACAAAAGGGTTGCCAAGTGGAACACTTAACGCTTCTGTCCTGTTGACCCCTCCCCTTTATGGCGCTGAGATTGCAACCACAGGGCGGAAATGAGGGGCCGATGGATTAGCAAGTCCAATAACCCAAGATAGAAATCAAGATCAATCACAAGTATTCTAAGACTACTTAATGAATCCTTAAGGGATCACAACCTAGTATCAAATTATGCAAGTGTGTAGAAATAGATCAAAAGCATGAAAAGATGCACACAAGCTTGACACGTGAGAGATTTATTTTAAGTCCAAATTGAAATATTTTTAGAACAAGGAGAATACTTCATGATCCTCACAACGCGCTTAGTAGATTTTACCTGATTTTTAGCAATTCTTGCACTTTTCCATGCAAGCAAGTGACGAACTCTCCAACAAGCAAACAAGGAAACAAGATATGCAAAATATATTCAACTTATGAAAACCATAGGGTTAGCTCTAAAAATCAATTTTTAGGAGAAATAATAACCATAAATTAATCCAAATGACAACTCATATCATGCATTGAATCATATGAAAAATAAGTGCATACCCATCATAAAATTTTAATTTTTTTGCACTGCATTTGACCTAGTCAACAAGATCTGATTTTTTTGATATGATTTTTGCAAAAAAAATAGAAATTTAGAATAGAGACCCATGCTAAAAAATAGAGAGATTTCCAAAAATGCAAAAATTTTAGAAAAATATCTTCATTTGTGCCCTAGAGACCTATTTTATCAAAATAGACTAGTTTTTGTAAATTGACTATTTGAGCTACTAAATTGCATCCAAATTTAAAATACAAAGAATATACCCCATATAGAATTTGAAGAGCTTTCCGAAAATATAAAAATTTCCAAAAAATATGCTGATTTGCGTCAGATATTAATTTTTTATGAAAAATTGAAAAAAAATTATTAAAAATTCAAAATAATTCAAAAAATTCTGAATTTTTTTTTGAAGCTTCCTTGATATGTTTCCAACCTAAAAAAACAATTTGAGACCAAAAATCCAAGCAGTTTGGGAGATAAAATTAAATCTTTGAAACTTTGGGGTTTTAGCTCCCAAAAAAAATCAAAACCAGCATGCAAAGGTAGGTTGCCCCACGGTGGGCGCCAGAAATGTGTGTATGAAAATTGTACCTGATCTATAAACACAACACTCAGTAAAACATTAGAGGTTAGTGATAATCAAAATCATGCAAAATTGAAAGCTATCTAACCAAGCAATTTACTGCCTTCTAATAGGTGCGAGATTGATGTTCTCAGATTGTAATCGAGATCAGTGACCTAGACGACACCTAAATAAAAAATTTGAATGCAATTGATCTAGATATGAGATTGAATGCAATTAAGCTATTTTTTGATATTTTTCTATACAATAAGAATGATTAATCTGATATGAAATCTATGCTAGATGAAATTGATATGCTATGAATGTTATTGAAAATTGATATGCAATGCTAATCTAACAATGATATGCAATATGAATGCAAAAATAAGGTTGATCTCACAAAGATGTCGATTCGCAAGATCTTTGATTCTTCAATTCCAATTCTCCAGCATAAGTTTGCACAATTATCAGATCCTGTGGATGCAAATTTGAGAGATGAATTATGATGAGCTGAGCCTTGTTTTTATAGAAATCCAGGGCTTTGGAGGTGCATGAGAAAAAGCCATAAATCACTCAAATAACTCAGGTTGATTTTTGAGTTATTTTTAAATAAAGAATAATTAACTCACAAAAACATGCAAAAGCTAAGTTTTAACTCAAAATAGAGTTTAGCTTTAATTGATAATTGATAGTTGTCTGCTTTTATGATTGTGCATGTTTTATTTATGAATTAATTTAATAATAAAGTGATTTATTTCCAACTTAACTGCTTTTAAAAATAAAATAATTGATTTATGGGTTAATCAATTATTTAATCAAACTTTTATTAAAAACTATATTATTAAATAATGACAACTTGCTTTAATTAATTAAATAAGAATTTAATCAATTATTCATATGATATTTGATTTATTGTCAAAATTAAATAATACAATTAATAATAGATAGAATTAAATTTAATTATACAATTAAGTGGCGAATATTAAATCTAATTAATTAAATATGAAAATATTCAATTAATCAAACTTTAGGATAAATGTGATTTATTGTCAAATAATTATAAAATTAAAGATAATTATGATGATTAGGAATATTACTAAGAATATTCCCCGATGCAAAATTTAAGATAATCAATTATGATTTGATGATGTTTAGATGTGCCTTAGATTAGGACTTTGATGTCGATTTCGTTCGAATTGAAGATGTAAGAGATTAATGAACTTATAGCCCATTTTTGGGGTATTACAGATATAGGCTATGTGAATGAGTTCTTATTAAAGTGATAACTTAATAAATTAACTTAGGAAAAACACATTAATAAGATTAATTGACTACCTAACCACCTGAGGGTGTTGATCGAAGGTAAGTCAGTGTTTGGCCATTTGAGGACATTGATTAAAGATATAGTATCTAGCCACCAGAGGGTGTTGATCAAAGATACATACTGACCCTAGCCATATGCAGATGTTGATTGAAGACTCAATGCTACTTGGACTACTAAGAGCCAAGTAATAACACTCCTCCCCGAGTCCTTGAGATTTATCCTTGATAGCTCTGAGTAGTACCCTGGGTAAACTGGGATGATATGGTTTCTTGGTTGTATTTGGACATTGGATCACATGTTGATTTTTCTCCATGTGTTTTTTTATTTTGCATCTTTGTGTATTACATTATACGTTTGTGGCATCCTGTGAGACTATGCATTTTTTTGGCATTTGTGTTGTCACTCCTTTCTTGTGTGTTTTCCTTGTATTTGTGGTCGGGTTACTATCTTCACGAGCACAGTGGGGTGGGCTTGAGGGTTCCACATGGTAGGGTGGCGTTTTAGTTTACTACTATTGGAGACTGATGTATAGATGGCGGACTCTTCTAGAGATATATATTAGAGCATTGTGGGCTCAATGTACTTCCTCTAGCTATAGGGATTTGGATTATTGAGTGCTCATTGTATATCCTTCATTTCTTGTATCATTGATATATGCTTATGTATATTTATATGCATTTATGATTCATATTTTTATCTTAGTTTCCTTTATGCTTTTGGAAGGTGTAATTATTGATGCAATTGAGTGATTATGGCCTTGATCTATGTTATCTGATACTCCCTAGTGTGGATCTAGATATTTATCACCTATATATTGGTGTCGACTTAAGGTTTTGGCTTTTATCCCTTTTGTTTTAAGCCAAATTCATGAATTGAAATCTCTTCCTTCCTCCATGTCTATGTGGATAGGTGTCTCCACCGTAAAATGGAATCTCCGACTCATTGGTCTGAGACTATTTTGTCTCAAAATTCTTCTAGTCAATAATTGATATCTATGTGAATTGACATCTTTGCAACCTCAATCACCATCTCTGGTTGCTTCCACATCTATGCCTAGTTTGGTCTTCTTTTCACTTTTGGGAATTGGATGAGTTGTTTATGGTTGAGTTGGTTTCCTGAGGGTTCTTAGATTTCCTTCATGCATTCTCAACCTAATTTCAAGACTAGGGTGGCACATAAAATATAATGTCCTTCATGCATTCTCAACCCAATTTCAAGACTAGGGCGGCACATAACATATAACATTGAAGTATAAGTTACATAAAATAATACATTAAGTTACATTTTACGTAATACTAGTATGTTTGAGAGTGGTTTCATCTTCATATGAGTTATTATAAATATTCTATATTTTGAGATTTTTTGGGAAATTTTAGACTTAGTCAAATTTCAAGAATCAACATATTTTCTTCAGCATGATTCTTATGTGGTGGTTTGGTTGTCTTTCCTTTATTGTTGAATCTATCACTTTAGCACAATTGTTTGAGGATTGTTGCTTGTATTATTGTGTATTCCTATGGTTAGATGGTTATTAATATGTATTTTTAACCATATTAGGAACTTTTTCTTTGGGATTAAAATTAATGTCGGTGAGGTGGATTTTGAGGATGGTTTAGTCTCCTCCTTGTGTAGTCGTGGGTTCTTTCTAACTTAGCTTCTTGTGATTCATGGATGTTATATGAATCCTTTTAGAGAAGTCTCATGAATTTTTTTCTTCATTCTGAGTATGTGATTGAGTTGTCTTTGAACCTTTAGAAGTGAATTTTAGTCTTCTTCTTGTGCACGATATTGTGTCGATCATGGTGTATTCTCTTGCATGTTGTATCTTGTGGAGGCTTAAGGTTATGTGATGCACATTGTTACATGATTTTTATTCCATGTTTCAAAAAAAAATTAAGTACATAATTAACCCTTTTGTTCGAAGGTCTCCTTGGTAGGGCATTACATTTGGTATCAAATCTCATGTTCATATGTTGGGATCTCTCAGTATATGTTGCTTGCATAGTTGATGTCATTGATGCATGAGAGCATGTGTTTAGTATTGTGAGCTTGTGGCAGGTTGTTTCTTGGGTGCTCAAGTGTGGTATTCATGAGTGTTCTGGAAGAACCAACCCAAGTAACATGTGGTGAACGGAGAGTATCTCCTAAATATTTGTGAGGGATGGATGATACCCCTATTTGAGAACCTCTTTAGAGCACTTTAGACCATATAGTTGGTTTGTTTCTCTTGGTTTTGAGTGTTTGGTAACCCTTGTGTGGTCTAAGTGCATGGATTCCTTGGTAACTATGGTTGTGTTCCATGTGTTATAGCATGATAGTTCATATGTATATATTGATTCTTGATTATTTCTTGTATATAGATGGTAACCTACAACCTTACATCTACATTGCATTGAATGCAATGAGGCTATTGTGACCATAGATATTATCTATCACTTGTGTGATGTTGAGATTATGTCCATAACCTAGTGAAATGGGTTGTAATGTATTGTTATAGCCAATTTTGGGTGACTTGTGGTGCATGTTCTACATATCCTTGATGTGGGAAGAACCTTCTTGGTTGTTGGTGTTAGGCCATTTTCTTGTCAAAGCCAAAATCCTATGAAAATGGCCTAGTTATTTATAATACCCTAGGAGCTATTCTAACTACCTACTAGCTTGTTTTAATGTGCGCTAAAGTTTTATAGGGTTTCATTGCTTGTGCCCTTAGCCTGTGATTCTTCATGGTGTCTCCAAGCTACATTCTAGGGTGCATGGTCTGATATGCAAAAACCAGTGAGTTATCCATGTTTTAAGGTTTGTATAAAATAGGGTTTCTCTATTTGTCTAGGGCTCCAAAAATTTGTCTAAGTCCAAAAACCCTAGCTCCATTCTATTTCTTCATTGCTTTTTTAGATCACTTAAATCTCCATTTGACACATGTTCTTTTCCTTAGCGGGGCCTGACAAATCATCACCTTTTAATCCTACGGCTGTCGCATGATTGCAAGGAGGCTTTTTTCCCTTCGTGATCATGCGACAACCGTCCGATCTTTCAGTGTGTAAGGGTTGACGATCCAGTGGGTCCGCGTGTTTTTTATTACTGATGTGCACGATTCTTATTGGTTGTGGTGTTGCTGATGTGGCTAAATTGTTTTCAAAGGCCTGGTTGACCGTTTGTTGATTTTCAGGAACCGCCCGATATACCGTGAAGGAATGAGATCGACGACCGTGATTCAAATTTGCTAATTAACCGTTGCTACCTGAAATTTGAATATTTTAAGGGTTTCTCAGCAACAAAAAGACTAAAAATTCAATGTTTTGCGACCGGTCTACATAGCGTGACTTTGTGTTCATTGGTATAGTATGGCCTGAGGTATGATTGACTGCAGAAGATGTCTGCACCATGGCGATGGGTGAGATGGCCATTCGAGTTATGTCATAGTTGGTGTTGTAGAGGGTTAACATGATGGTTTTCTAGTCTCTTGCATACGAGTTAGATTTTTTCCATCAATACAAATCATTCATGGATCTGTTTGCCTTGGATTGCTTCATTTCTCCTCCCTTGTAATAAATTTTGATTGAATCTGGTTGGTGAAGTGGTTGCAAACCCTAATTTTGTCCTAGCTATCCGAAGCTTGTTGCATCCTTTATGGAGGATTCCAAGATTGCTAGTAACTACATAAGGTAGTCTGTTGTATTTCTAGAGGTTGTTGATGATCGCTTGAGCAATTGAACAAGGAGAGCTCAAGTTTTGAGTTTTATTTCCTTAGTACTTTGTCATTCTGCAATGTATTGATTCTGATATTTTAATGAAAATGCACTTGAATCCCGGTCTTATACTTATGTATGTCTTCTTATTCTGATCCTACATTCTTATATATTAATGTCACAAAGTGAGTTATTATATGGTATACAAATTATATTGTGAAATTGTCTTTGAGCTCTTGCCAAAGTCAGGATTAAATCCTTAAGGATAATTTTAGAGAATCCATGGTTAAATGAGAATTTGATGTCTAGGTATAAGATTTGAGAGGAATAATAGGCAAAGCACTTATTCTAGATTTGGGTGGGTTGGAGTTAGGATCTTAGTTGATATATGTTTTTGGTGACTCTCTACCCTAGGATAAGATACTGATATGTTCCCCGAAAGCAATTCATCATCATCAATCACATATATAAATGATAAAATCTTTAAATCAATTTCTAAAAAGTATGAACGCATAATATTTGGTGACTCCTTTCAATAAGTGATTCAAGGGTACACCTGCCTGAGTATTAGACTCAAAGTGTAGGAGGATCCTTGTTGATCCTTGTTAATTGGCCCTTTTCCTTGCAGAGTTTGGAGGGGTGATAGAGTCAGTGACAATATATGTTAAATCAAAGTGTAAATCTGCAAGTAGAAAGAAAAGGCACCAACAGTTGGTAAACCATTCCTTGACCCATAATGGTATAATCCCTCTTGTGTGAGTAATTTGAGCACCCCTTTGGGAAGATCAAGTCTCATGTTCCAACCTTGTGAGTACTTCACCTTGTGGTTGTAATTACCCTCTTCATGTTTTGTTCTTGGTGAACTTGCATTGCACATTCAGTATATGTTTTGAGGATTTTTTGAGGCCTCCTTTTGTTTGAATCTTTGCATAGTGAAATTGTTGCATTGCATGGAAAAGATAAAGAGAATGTAAATTAAGAAAGAATATTGTTGTATTGTTAGAATTATATTGATGCATATGATTGAGATCCTTGATGGATAACTATTTTGTGTTTTTGGGTATGTTATCTAATGTTGTTGAGATTATGTGTTCCTCAGTGCCATGTGGATGTTACCCCCTCTTATGTGACTAGTATTGGTCACAATGTTTCATGAATGTATTTCATGATTGGTGATTTATTTTGTTTCGTGGTGGATTTTTCCACGTGTCATGTTGGATAGCATTCAATTTTGGTATTTCTTATGCTTGGAATAGTGACCAAACTTTTTTATCTATCTGTTTGTGGCATTTGTCACATTTAATTTATTTTTGAATTGATCTCATTTTTGGGATTTATTGAAATTGATAAATTCCCTCATTTGGGTTGACCCTTTTTAGTTTCATGGTGACTATTCTAAATAGTTTGTATTACTTCCATGTCTTGTATTTTGTGACTCTATGATGTTCAATATAGACCTTTGATAGTATGTGCAAGTGATAAAATTGCAGAGAATATACTATATTATGCTTGTTAAGTAATTGTAAATATGATAATTATAATTTCTTTTTATTTAAATTATGGTAAAATCTTGTTTTGTGTATGAAAGAAATGTAAGTTGACAATGATGTATATGCATGTTAACATTTATTGATTTAACAATGCATAGAATTGAAAATTTTCCTTTGTATGAATGTGAGTAGATAGATTGTGCAATTGATGAGTAAATGTATACCGTGTTAATTAGATTAGAAATCTCACAATCCTCCTTGTAAATTGTTAAGAGATGGATAGTTTATTTTGATATACCTCAATTTGTGCATTAGTTAAATTCATGATATATGTCATATTTTGTTAATGTCATTGTTTATATTATGCGATATTGGTTGAGATTGAATTCTTGTAATGGTTTCTGGTTGTATGCTTAGTTGGATTCTATTTTTCTCCCATGTTGTGATCTTGAGATCTTGAGTGGTTCCCTTTCTTGGCATTGTTATTCTAGATGGTTGGGTGCACCTTAGTCCTCTTGTGAGATTTAAATCTTGTATGGGTATTGAGACCATACCTTTCACGTGTTCTTGACTCTTTTAGAGTGATTATGGAGGTATTTGATGCACCACTATTTTTTTTAATTATTGTTGGTGATCAGTGTTCTTTGGGCCGCTTTATGGTGGGTTCCCCAACTCCTCTTTTGGTTGGCATGATGTGGGGATAGAGAGAGTCCCATTTTCCAATCTTTGACACTCCCTTGGCCTTTTCTCTATATGATTATATATATATATATATATATATATATATATATATATATATATATATATATATATATATATATATAT
The DNA here is from genome assembly GCA_027943335.1 of Chamaecyparis obtusa. Taxonomy (NCBI): domain Eukaryota; kingdom Viridiplantae; phylum Streptophyta; class Pinopsida; order Cupressales; family Cupressaceae; genus Chamaecyparis; species Chamaecyparis obtusa. The sequence goes on along the minus strand of BSBK01004301.1, from coordinate 387,251 downwards.
ATATATATATATATATATATATATATATATATATATATATATATATATATATATATATATATATATATATATATATATATATATATATATATATATATATATATATATTGGTTGTTCTATTCATTCTTGGCGTGAATCCATGTTGGAGATCAAGTTACCAAAGGATTGTTGGTTCTGTAATATTTGTAGATTTAGGCTAGAGCAATATGGTATCTATGGGTGTATCTTACCATCCTTATTTTGGATACGGAATTGAGTGTAAGATGATGTTCTCTATTTGGATTCATTGCCACCTTTTTTAAGGTGATACCATTGTCTAGTTGGGTTAAGTGAACCTAGTTTCCAACTATATTTGAGCTCTTGATGTTGGAGAAATTATATTGCTCCTATCCTTAGTGATTAGTTGGAATTTGAGTATCCATTCATTTTGAAGGAGTGCACTATTTAACCTCCATAGTATGAGTGCTCATCGTTGTAAGAGGCAATTTTTTTCATTTGTATCTCTTGTTACCCATGATTTGGATGTAGTATCCCTCAAAGAAGTGCAATTTTGGTAGAGAACCCTTTCTTTTTATTATCCTTGGTTAAATTAGTGAGACTCTAGTAGGATTAAAGTATGATTCATATGATTATAATATTGTCTCTTAGTCTTTTGGGATTATCTTCCCTTTCTCTTGAGATGTTGACTTATGAGTTTTTGGTGCTTTGGTCTTGTAGAGGTCATGGAGGGTACTATTTCATAGTTAGATGCCTCATGATGAGGTAGAGTGGCATGTGTTATGCCTCTTTTGGTACATATTGTGACTAGATGTGTCCTTCCTAGCACATATTTAGTTCCTTGTTGAAGGACTTTGAGAGATTGTTGATGCTCTTTTATTTTGTGTTGATCCTTTCAGCAATTGTGAGGTAGGATGGTAAGGGATATTTGGTGTGGTTTGGCTAGACTTGAGAAGGAGTCATATGGATTGTTGGTTCCCAAATCAATAGATTAGAAATCCTATGAGCTTTCATACTCAATGCTTGGATTTTCCAACTGAATTGGCCAACGATTGGTAGTGATCAATTATGATTCTCCTCCTCTACACTTTAGGATATGCAGAACCAAGGTAGGTGCACCTATAATTTAACACTATCTCCTTATTAAATCATTTTAAAGAAGATCTGAAACTGTGTTGTGAATTAAAGTGATCTCTTCAAAATGGAAAGATTGTTCTTGAATGAAATCTAATTGTATCTTTAGAATTTTTGCTTACTTGTGTTGGTGTGATTGTGTGTGGGTGTGTGTGTGTGTGTGTGTTGATAATCTTTTAATAGCTCTTGATCAAAACTATTCTAAAAATGATGACTTAATAGATATCCAAACAAAAAAAGACCAGTGCCTTATTTCACTTAGGATGATGCAATAATATTTGAAATGATTTTATGTATAACTTATAAGACAGTTTTAAAACTATCAACTGAATGGCTTCTATGTGCTCAAGTGATCAAATTTAACTTTTACTCAAAAAGGCCAATAAGATAGAATTTATCTGACAACCAATCTTAATTATGATGATCAAACTATAATATAATCAAAACACTATCCCACAAGATTATACATCCAACATCCACTTTTATAAAATAGAAATTATAAAGAATTGGTCAGATCAAAATAGAAATTGCACACCTTTTGGAGATAAGAGATAATCTAATATGTATATTAGAAATGGATATGATTTTATCCAATTGAATATACAAAATGAGAATGATTCATTCAATTGTACATATTCATAACATCATTTCAAAGGGGACTATTATATTTGACTTGTTGTGTCTAGAACACCAAAATTATCATCTATATATAAGAGAGGATTCAATTGTGTGTGAAAGGTTATATCCCTTCACCAAAATATGCAACAAGTACCTAACTAACAACTAAAAAAACTAAAATAGCAAACTGATTACATAAAAGACTCAATAAGACAACTCTATGACAACATTTGGAAATAGGGATGAATCCCCCAACAACACGCCACATTTTTGGATGTGATCCAAATATCTCTCTGAAGCATATGTATCTACATCATGAATTATGTCTTTGACAGTGATCTCCAATATAACAAAATGCTCCATCTGTGAAGTGGCTCCTTCTAACTCTAATCCATCTACACAGGCAACATCAAGGGAACTAGTGAGAATATCTTGGTATTCACTTATCCATTTATCCGTGTCTTTCAGATCTCCCTTTTGATCAGATAACTTTGGAAATCCATGTCTTATTGCAGTCCTGACTTTTGCATACTCTACTTCCAGTTCCTCATCAAACTTGTCATGTTTTTCAATCACTTTATTCATCTCTTCAATATCCTTAGAAACTTCCCCACTCAAATTTTTCTCATGAATATTTACAGCCAATCTATTCTTTATCCTATTGTGAGTTACAAAATTATCCATATTCTTCTGGTATGCCTCCCAGAAACCCTCCAAACTATCCTTTAACTTATCAATTCTCTTATTAAACATGAAAGAAGCAGTATCAATTTTAACACTTTGCATTTGTTTGACCAATTTTTTATTTCCCTTTTGCAATTTCTCACATCTCTTTTTCCATTCTGTATTATCAAGTAATTGTAACATGGAAACATGTTATAGACTTCTTTTGAAACTCTCCTCATACATTGCTTTGTAATGATCTCTTTCCCTCACCACCTTTAACATTTGTGCTCTATTAAACTTGCACACATCAACTCCCATGTCAGCAAAGACCAAAGGGTCAATTTCTCCTAATTTCAATTTCATCATGTGTCCAAAGGATTTATTTACATCAATAATTTTAGGCCTTTTATTTGGCGGGTACAATGCCCATAATAGAAAATCTTCTTCATCCTGATCACATATTGATCCAATAAAAACATCATTAACTTCTTCATTGCAAACTTGAAATATTTTTTATTTGAATGGAATAAACTGTAAAAAATGAATGATGCACTAAGATCCGAATCAGGGAACAAGATTACACCAGCTTCTATTATCAATTATCTACCCTTGTATGGAGTCATGGTTTCAATCTCATCATCAATATCTTTCTTAAGTTTCCTTAATAATCCAGCCACAATCTAAGGAGTGATATTTGGAATGGACACCCTAAGCCTTTTTCCTTTGAAATTATACAAGAAAGATTTAAATTCCCTAGACTTTACAAGCACATCATATGAGACAAAAGAGGAAAATTCACCCAACCTAGTGTCCTTATGAACTTCTAGCTTGGTTACAATCTTATCATCTTTGTTAGACTCTTCTTCTATTTTTCTTCCTTGTGGCCTAAAAATTGTGTCTTTGTCATTAGGTTCATTCTCCCTACCTCTTCTTGAGATTCCAATTCTATTAGTTGCTGCATTTTTTCATCTAGCTCTCTGTTGTACTTATCAATTAGTTCATGTTCTTAATCTTCCTCAAGATTCTTAAAGATATCCTTTGTTTCTACAACTTCATTTAAATAATCTCCAAGACTCTATTTATTTTTATAGGAATGGATGTACCCCTCTAGATCATAATTATTTCTTAGATAGTGCTCCATCAAATTGAATTCATCTAACAATTTCTTTTGAATCACTTCATAATCCTTAGTGGATACAATGGTAAAATCTCCAAAACGAAGAGTACCTAGCAGGAAATTTTTCTTGTGTAATACCTCAAAAATCTTTGGCATTTGAGATACTTAACTATCTCACAACCTTCAAGTATGCAATTATGTCTAGAATAATATTTGGTAACATGTAAGGGGATCCTTCAAATCTATATATTTTGAAACATGTAAAATCCATATAGACATACTAATCTCCCCGGTTATGATTCACAATCTTCCTCTCATCAAAGTGTTTTGGCCCTAAGAATATTTTGACTTCATCAGAAATGAACTTATCACAAGGAAACTAATATATTTCGTACATCAGTTTCATAATCCACTCTTCAAAATTAATGTAATTGGACTTAGGGTATCTTGAATCCCAGACAAAATTCCATAACTGTACTAGTTTCTCTTCCCCTTCTCTTCTCCTAAGATTGTGTTTTAATTATTTTGGCCACATTCATTTCTTCTATCCATAAAATAACACCAAATGCATTAACAAAGAATAATGCATAAACCCAGGATACTCAGTGTCCCTGAGAGACAAAAAAACATTCATGTAATTTCTCCATAATGTAAGATGCCTAGTCAAATGGTTGTGGCTCATACATCTGTACATACAAAGCCAACACCATAGGCCTAGTACTCATAAGGTCAGGTACCTCCATGCCTCCAACTTGTCCATAGGACATATACATATATTGTAGATAAGGTCTAAACAAGCTAAGATTGAAAGGTGGACCATCCTGTTTAGTGAGAGGTTCAATATCCTTTCCTTTTTTTCTTTGTGAATGGATAGCTTCCAGCCATTATATATGGTATCCATCCAATGGTATTTTTCCTCTAGATATATAAAAGATAAAGGCTTGCTACAACCTTGATCTAGGTTAAAGACCTGATTCATAGTCTCTATAGAAAAACTAATAAAAACATTTCCACAAGGGTCTTGAATACACCTTTTTGTTGAATTGCAATTTCTTACCAAAAGCTCAAACACTTTGTGATTCACAAAAATATTTGGCATATTCAACTTTGTTAGCATAACTAATGCAGTGATGCTAAGTGTTGCATTGATGAAGATTGGTACAAATTTAATGACAAGTGAGCTAGTTATTAGGTTTTCATTGATGTCAATTGATTGACTTGGTGTTTTTAGTATGTTACCAAATATTGTGTGAATAAATCATGAGTTGCAGTATGTTTCTAAAGTTTGTATTCTAATGGAATAATATGTTATGTGTTGTGATGCTAATTTTTTAACCGAGACTTTGGATGTGAAATATTGATTCAGTTATGTTTGAATGAAATCAAACTGAGCAACTACTAAAACACTCAATGAAAAACAATAAGTGATTTGAATGTTATTTCAAATTGGTAAACTATTTGATGGAGAGGTCATAGGATATGTTTGAAAAAAATGTCAAGATATTATGTTGAGGATTTTGACTCATATTGTTGACTGGTAAAGATGGTTTAACTTACTGGAAGCGGTATAATCAGAATGAACAGGAAAATAAGACATATTTCTTGAATAGGTAATGAAGATTTTTGAATTAGTGAAGAAATTCAAAGTGGAAATGGGATCAATAATTTTTCTAGTGAAGTAGCAAGGTAGTTCCATGATTTGTGGAAAGTATTTGACATCACATTTCCTGAGGTATACATTTGAGGTGGATTCTTCAAGAAGTTTCTTTTAGTCAAACAAGGTTTTGAAAAAGGTTCAATTTCCAAGGTGAAATTCATATGGCAGCCAACATGGTCAAAGGAAAATGTTTTATGAGTTGTTATATACATTGTATGTTACCTAATATGATCTAGATAATTCGTATCTCAAATCTAGGGTTTATTTTAAGGCAAAGGAATAAAAACTATATATTAGAAAGCTAAAAAGAAGTTATTTGTTGATTGTGAATTTTAGAAGGATTAAGTGACAAAGAAAGTGAAAGAATCAAATGTGATCAATCCAAAAAAGATTATAGTGTGTGGAGAGGAGTTTTAGAGCTTAAAAGGATCTAATTATGAAGAGGTAGTACAATTTTAAAGATCATTTCTATATGTTGCTTTCTAACCATTGTAATAGTAAAATCCATTAACGGGGTGGATCCTAATAGATCTTTTTTGTAAATCCTCTAAAAAGGTGGCATTTATATTGAATTTTTAAAGTCCTCTACCAAGGTTGTTCCTAACAGGATAGAGATCCTAACAGATCTATAGGCGAATCCCTTAACCGAGTAGCACCTAATAGTGCTTTTGTAAACCTTTAACATGGTAAGCTCCTCATAGGGTGTATTCCAGAAGAGTATAGATTTAGTGGTTACCAACTCCCACACATGTTTTTTCCCATTTTTTCCACAATACAAATATGGTCTCTTCATTGTGTGATTGATTATTTATGGATGCATCTTTGAAATTTTCTAGATATTTTAGTTGTTGTTGAATGTTATGGTACATAAAGTTTAAAGAGAATGAATTCAGTGAATTTATTGATTACTGGTTTACCCCTCCCCTCTTAATAATTATAATTTTATTAACAATTGGTAACAAAGATTTGGCTCTCTTGGTGATAAGCTTAATAGCTTGAGGGATAAGATATGAAGATGTATTGGAAGGAAGCACCTAAGTTCTCAAAGAATAATTTCTCTACATGGGTAAGTAGGATGAAGTTACATCTGTTAGGTATTGGAGATCAAGCATTGGTTCATCTCACAACCAAGTATTTTCAACCTACTGGAACCCTAACTGATGAACAAACAAAGAGAAATCTAGAGCACAATTATATAATGATAGAAATATAAAGTGTTCTATCTGATGTTGATTTTGCAGATATCAAGGATATGGATAATGCTAAAGACATGTGGGACAAGTTGATCACATTTTATGGTGGTGATGTTCATGTTCTGAAAGAAAAGGTGGATAGTCTCAGAGGAAAGTATGATGAAATGAGAATGCATGAACATAAGAACATTTCTCAATACAACTTTAGGATAAAAGAGGTTGTTTCTAGAATCAAAGGAGTTGGTGGACAACTTGAAGAAGATGATGTGGTAAGTAAAATCATGAGAACCCTAATACCACAGTATGTTATTAGAGTCTCTTCTATACAAGAATTGAGATCTATTAATCCTACAAATGTGACTCTAGATTCCTTGGTTGGAAAGCTTACTTCTTTTGAGCTAAGTAATTTTGATAACAGTATGCCTAGAATAGAATCTGCATTCAAAGATTCCCTAACCATTAGTTCATCAATGAAAGGAAAATAAATCTCTAATAGTTCTAAAGTATATCATGATTGTGATTCTATCTTGTTAGAGGAAAGAGATCAAGATGAGTTGGAGGAACTACTAGCAAGGAGATTACGTAGAGGAAAAGGAAAGTACAAAGGTAAAATTCCCTTTAAAAAAATTCATGTAAAAAAATTGGTTAGATTGCATCTAAATGTCCTAAAAATGATAGAAAGGATAAGCACAAGAGACTTAGGAACCTCAAAGTCAAAAGAAACAAGGTGTGTTACCTAGCAGAAGGAGTGACAAATGAAGAATCAGATGGAAGATATCATCAAGAATTTGAGATAGTCTTTATTGTAGTCAAAGAACCCTCAACCGGTCTTGATGGAGATAATGAGGAAAAAGAATTGATTTCAAGCATGAATTGTAATAGTGACTAGATAATAGACAGTGGGTGTACACATCACGTGACTAGTGACAAAAGAAAATTTATTTCAATGGAGGAATTTGATGGAGAAAAAATCAAATTCAGTAATGGTTCTCCATGTGTGGTAAGAGGTAAAGGTTCAATAGAACTTAATGATAACACTAATTATGATAATGTTTATTGGGCTAATGGATTAAAGTATAACCTGTTAAGTGTTTCTTAGTTGAACTATTGGCAAGTAATATTCTATGAGCACTGTAAAGTACTTGAGGTTTGTCATTTATGGAAACACATATGATATGGTGATCGCATGATGTAAGTATGAGTATTGAAGATACAGTCTTAAAAATGACTAAGTATGGAATATGATTTACAGAGTATTGCAGAACTTTTTTAGACATCGAAGATAGTATATGATAGATGATAGCTTGCGAGCTTAGAGGAAGACATTTTGGGATGTATATGATCTTCACTTAAGGTCACTTGTAATTTGGTATTGATATCAATAAGTTACAGTGATATGAATACATGCGAAGACAGAGGAACAGTGAAATGGGGCATATTAATAGTCATGATGATTAAGGGAATGTAAGATGGAATGGTAACATTCTAAGTTAGATAAAGATTGTGGATTGCCAAAACATTGGTAATACAAGATTGTAGAATTAGTATTTACTGTTCACATTATTAATTATTATGTTTTCTATTATATTTGAGAGCTGACTGAATGACAAAATACATATAAATGAAGAGTGTTTTTTGAAAGTGATAAATGTGACGTATGATTTATAGATGAGATATTGGGATATTAGTAATGTTTGATATCAAATGCAAGATCAATGTGTTAGCACTTAAACTTGTAGATGATTAAAAGGATTCAAAAACTACTGAAATCAAAACTCTTGTACTCCCAATAGATGCATCTAACACAATTCAAATGCTAAGGTGTTAAGGTTAAAAACCTTCTTCACTTCGAGTATGAAACTCATGCAGGTTTACCTTTTTCAATAGCTTCTACAAAGCATTAAAATAGTGATCTATGTGCTTGACATAGATGATTCAATTCAGAAATATACAACAAATGTAAATTGAACAGATTTTTTGATTTTTTGATGGTCAATACATGGAAATCAAGCAATAACCAGTACCTTATTCATTGGGCATCAGAGTCAAACTCTACATCAATAGAATCATATTAAAACAAATATACTAAAACTTAAATGAAATGTCTGACACTCCATTCTCCCAATTGCTAACCCTGCTATCAAATTCATACATGGATAATTAATTCCCAGAGACCTCCCTTAAGATTTGTTCTTCCCTTGAAAGAAACTTAAATTTAACCCCTATATCTACCTTGTAAACAATGCATTAAACAACCTTAAAATTTAATACATAAGAGAACTTAAACATCCATATGTGAAGATAACCAAAAATAGAAAAGAAGTTCCAGTATTTTGTATTAATATATCAATTGTATCAGTACATTCTAACAAAGACTTGTAAGTAATAAGATCCTATTATAAGAACTCTCTTTACAAAGTATTATCAACCACCCTTACAAAAGAAGAAAAAATTCTATTTATATCACTGGCTACCTTGGAATCCTCAAAGAAAGGATGCAACAAGCTTCAGATAGCCAGGAAAGTGACTTTCACTACAGATAAAAAGTACAAAATATGATGACAAAGAGACTGGATAAACAAAAAACAACTTCCAAACAAATGGAATCTTCACAACTCGCACCTTTATCTGAGGATATTCTAGAGTAGTTGCTTGAGTTTTTTGCATGAATGATGACCACCAATATAGGCTAACTTATATCATTCTTTGTTTGATACATTCTCTCCCTAAATTTCTAGATCAGGTGCCAAATGTACTCTATTCTTCTTCTTCTGCCTCCAGCTCCATGACAACTGGTTTCTTTTTCTTTTATCTTGTGCTTTTTTCCCATGCTACTACATCATTATCTAAGGGCCAATTATAACCCTGCAAGTCTTGTAACGAATTAATCTCCAACTCCCACCTAGAATCAGTGATGCCTTTAATATGTGCAACAAACTTTATGCAATCATTTTCAACTTTGATCAAGTTGTCTATTATGTTGTTGCATCCTTCTAAGTCCAAAGAACCATCACCACTGAGGAAATCCTCTTGCTTAATCATTATTCAGCCCATGCCTGACTTCCACTTGTCCACACTTACTATACTTCCATCATTATTGTAAACATAGGGAAAATATTTACTATAGTCTTTATCAAACATGGCCAACTTGGCCTTTACCTGATTTGATTTTCCTTTTAAAAAAATTAGAAATAACATTGACCAACCCAATCTTTTCAAACAATTATGTGACTACCTTAGGGAGATCAGGCCTATGTGGCTACAAGGCATCAAGATTCTCAAATAATGTACTCCTATCAGACCAAACACTGAAGAGTGGCTCTAAAGTAGCTAGTGACTCATTTACCTTTTCATTTTCTTTATGTAACAGGACAACTGACTGATGGACTGAGTCCATTTTCTCCTTTACTTTGTCAAGTCTGTGTTGCACAACATCTGACATGGTCTTTAAGGCTTCATCAAGCCTTACCATTTCTTGATCCTCTGATGGCCTGTCAGGAATTTATACCATTGGTTGGGAGGGGGCCTCAATCTCCAAAGGAGAAGGAGGCACTACCTTGGAATCTTCTTCAAGCTTGGCCTTCAGATCCTCTAGTTCATCCTCCATTTTCTTGATCATCATCAACTTCAAATCTCTGGCAATGGAAACTTTCATTGAGTTATCAAACAATCGAGCATACATGTCTACCAACTAGACTGTCTTTGCTTCATTAAGGTGAGAAAAATGTGTCATCACCTTGGACACCTCAAGATCAGTAGTGTTCTGGACAGTCCAGACAATTTTATCTCCTTCCATTTTATCTTCAATACTCATTAGAGAAGGCTTTTGAGTTCTAGGAGCAAGAGACCACAATGCAATGGCCTGACCATTAGGGTCAAAGCCAATTCCTCTTATCATGTCTCCTATATGCACCTCATAGGATAGGCTACCCTCTGGCTTCTTTCTAATATGATCTATGATGAAAGCCAAAGTCAGGTCCCATCTAGGAGTCAAGAGCATTCCACTTGATTTTACCATTTCTCTGGCCTCTTCAATGGTAATCTTTTCAAGGCTAGGGTCATAATATGTCAAAGCTCTCATATTCTCCTTACTTGGTTCCGTTCCCTCTGGTAGAGCCTTTGCAACCTCTTGTGACTTCTTCCAGATGAGGAAGTTCCTAAATTCTTCACTTTTGATGAATTGGTCATCACTAAGGAATTCCTCCTGATATAATTCTCTTTCATCTTTTCCTAGCAATAGAGGAAATTCCTCTTCCTCTTTGGACACTATCTTCTTTCCCTCTCTGATAGATTTTCTCAATTGATGATGATAAGCTCTGTTACCAGGTACTAGAGCAGAAGCTCGATCTATTATCCTTTTTTGTTTCTTCTCCTTAGAAGGTTCACCTACCTCAAGCTTTTATTTCTTTAATGCTGGCTCTGAGGTGTCCCCTACCTCTGGTGGTTCTTGAGTCAAGTCAATGATAGGTGAGTCCCTATTTTGAGGTGGACTATCAACTTCCCATGATTCATCAATATATTCCTCACAATCTGAGGGGGAAAAATGCTCCTCTTGTACATCCAACTTCTCCTCAATCAAACCCTCCATCTAGCTTGATAGGGTGCCATACATTTCAATCATTCTTTCCATCCTCTTCAAGTATGGGATATCAGGGAAAAACCCTCCAAAATCAATTTTGGACTTCTTGAGTTTGGCCTCCAGTCTCAACAAGTCAAAGTACTTGGTCCATCTCCTACCAGCGTCATCTTTGTCTAAGATGTTCCTTATCACATCTTCTTCATCACAACCTTCATGCTCCCTTATTGTCCCAATATTGGGAATCAATGTCATTCTTGCAGTCTTGATAAAATTGTCAAGATCAATGTATCTGCAAGTACCAAAAATCATCTTGAAATGATTTAACCAACTACTGAGCTGATCCAATGCTCTCTTTCCAATCAAGAAACTAACTACCCTAAACTACCTTAGTGTGAAGATGCCCTTCCTGTGAGGTGCCAAATGCTCCTTATCAATCCATATCAACTGCCAAATGAGTTCTAATAGGGAAACCCTCGGTGGTACAAATTTTCAAATTAAATGTGGGGGTTGAGGGCAGCCATAAACCCTGATAACTATGAAATTCTCCCCTAGGTAGAAGTCACCCCAATTGTGGTCTCCTTGCCAATTATTTTCATAGTGCATGGGCCTCAAAAGATGCAAAACCCTGGCTTGCAACCTTACCACATTTGTCCCCAACGACTGCAAAATTGGAAAAAAAAAGAAATTTTGGAACACACATAAATCACACTCGTTAGAGGTATAATTCCATACTCTCATCCAATATTGCACTAGGTTAGGATGGCCTTCGAATGTAAACCTTACCTTCAACATCTTTGCATCCAAACTATTGACATTCAAATATAAAATTAGGTGCATCAGGAGGGAGTAGTGCATGAACCTAATAAGCCTCTTATTTTCTTTAATAGCCATCAAACCCTCATGCATTCTATCGATTATATATTGGATGTAATCATAATCAGTGTTGGCATGGGAATTATCATCAGCAAGTCAGCAGACAATTTCTCTTCATCTCCATCTATCCCAAGAATCCTACACAATCCATGACATAAAAACTTCATATAGAAGTTGAGGGATTTGAACTCATATGGGGCATTCATGCTTGCAAGGAGAGGAGCTATGTATTTACCCTGCTTTGGGATGTGCCTAATCATTTGACTTTTTACAGACCCAATATGACTTGAAAATTTTTGCCTTTCTTTCTTCAAGTCTATCTTAGTAGATGAGGAGGAATAGAAATCAAAATCTTTCATAAATGACCCCCTATCTAATGTAACTAAGGTAGACTGGTCCTCTCTCCTAATGGTTTTTGAAATAGGGTCATACAATCTAGCCAATTCAATGATTAGTTCTACATCTAAGAAAACATCTGGCACAACTAATTTTGTCATCCCTAAAGCCCAAGCATTGCAAATTGGTATAGATTTATGTCTATTATATAATAAAGTAAGTAAAGATTGTGTAACCTGAGCTAGAAGGAGTGATAGGGTCTCTACACTTGTCCATTATATCCTCAAAAGCTATATCAATAGATTTCTTTTTCTAGATGGACTCGAGAAGCAATTTGAGGAACTCATCTGAATAATTGGGCTTCCCCTTATCATCACCACTCTGCTCTTTGGCCCCTCCACTGGATGATGCAACACTCATCTCTGGTTGACTCAGCTTGGAATATGAATATTTCTTAGCTCTGCAACTTCTTTTCACTTCACACTTTCTGCCTTTTCTCTGGAAATCACAATTCTCTTCAGAAAACTTTGAACATAGAAAACAATGAGGTCCTATCTATTTATCATTGAGAGTTGAATGCGTACAATCACCAAAATCATTACAAATCAAGCCTCGATCACTTCTGCATTCAATTTTTCATATTACCAACTTCAAATCAAGGCTAGCCGTGGCGTGGATGTTGACAGGTTTATTTAAAAAAATAGAAATAAAGCAAAAAAGAAATTATCACTGTTTAGCTTTAAAACCCTTAATTAATAATGAAAACCCTCGTTAACACCTGATTGGACAGGTTTTTACTTTTTTCCAACTCGGCAGAGTACCTTTCCATGTAGCAATGACTATCATCACTCTTTATTAATGAAAACTTAACCAAACTTGACTCGGAGATCCAGCAAACAAAGGTTCTCACAATCTCTGAAAGAAATGTTAATCCTTGGTTAAGCTTGGAGATTCAGTGACAAGGCCATTCACGTGATCTTGGAATGATTTTCTAACTCATGACTTTACTTGGAGATTCAATGACTAGGCCATCCATGTGATCTCAGAATGATTTTCTAACTCATGACTTTACTTGGAGATTCAATGACCACCGTTGATCCCAACGATGATCAATGGTCCTCAGAGTATCCTTTGAAACCCATCACAACCTAACCACATTTAGAGAATGGGCAACTGAAGGAAATCTCTATTTTTGGGAACACCTAGGTCAACCACTATTTAACTAAGAGAATGAGTGACCAAAGACTTCGCTAGTTCTCATAATATTTTACTTAACCCAACAACTATCTAGAGATCCAACGAACAAAGCTTTTCTTAAACCTGTGTACTTGAAACCTTGACCATAGTCTTATCTGGAGATTCAGTGACCACTATACTCTCTTAATCTCTGAATGCCTTACCTAACTCTTGATTCATCCTGTGATTCAGTGAACAAAGGAATCTCATATTCTCTAAAATAATTACTTAACCATAGTCTCATTTGGAGATTGGGCGATCAACCTTAATCTCCCATTCGTTGGATATTTTTCATAACTTGGGTTACATTCTAAGATTAAGCGTTGAACGTAGATCTTGAAAAAAATCAGCGGCTATCGCTGAGTCTCCCAATATTTTGTACCTCTATCATTTAATCAAGAGATTCAGCGAATACAGTATCTACTAAATCTCCCAAAGTTTGAAACATTAATCATTTTATTCAGAGATTAGGCGACCGAGGGAAATATACCTTTACCATTGCTTTGTTCTTCGAATCGCTGAATAACTTAGATCTTTACTAACTCATTATGAGATTGTGTAAACACCTTATTCACTGAGTCACCAAATGATTTGGAACTTCATCATCTTTTCCCGAGATCCAGCGACTGAAGAAAATTTCACCTTTTGGCAAATTACTTTATCGGAGCCGTCAAACTTAGTGAACATGAGTTTATGAATCATCCACTGAATCACTAAATAAATTTTTGTAGGCCCCATTCATTGTGAGATTAAGAAACCATCATTAATTTTAGAGATGATCAATGGTCCTCGCTGAGTCACCAAAAAACATAGAGCATGACCGCCAATTTAGCGATTAAGAGTTAACCGCCACACCCATTCGTTGAATGTTAAGAGAAAACCACCAGGGATTAAGAGATTAGGAGACCACACAGTCACCAGATCAGTGGAAGAAAGACTAACCATGACCAGACTTGGGAGAATTAGCGACCAAAGGAAAACCTAACAAGGATAAGACACAATCACTAGTTCGTTGAATAATTGGGTAACATGAAAAGTTATTGCATGATTCAATGAACACTGAAGGAAAAGAATGATCATGTGCACAATTTCAAAACTTAAGTGGCCAAAAAGGTAACATGAAAATAGAAGAAACTAGGACACACTTAAGATAATTTGAAGAATTAACCCTGCCAAGGGAAAAAAGATCTAAGGCAAGGTTTTACAAGCATAAGCATGGCTGATTCTGAGAAATTAAAACCCTAGATTGAACAAAAATATTTGCAGAGATATAGAACAAGGACTTGAAGCAATATTCTCAGAAAACCTAAAATATACCCAAAAGTTCTTGTATCTGAGGATGCTTGAATGCAATTTCATAGCAAGAAACCATGAATCTCTAGGTGGCAGACCATAAAACCCTAACCTAAAATAGGAAGCATACACACAACAGAAATAAACACACTTGTACATATATACAAAAGCTACTGTGCATGGAAAATAATGAGAATCAATTGAAGAAGTACTTCAGGAATTGTCCATGCATTGGCAATTTCTGTTCCTCACCATCCAAATTTCTTAAAAAATATGAATCCTTTCCATGAATTTGATGAATAATGAAAGGTCCTAACCACAGGGATTCAAATTTTTTATGCTTTCCTTTGTCTTCCGTCCTAGCATTCCATTGAAGAACCATATGACCAGGCTGGAATTTTCTAGTGCCAGTTCTCTTGTCAAAAAGATACTTCATTTTCTGTTGCAACTTCACATTTTCTTTTTGACCTTCCCTTCTGAGTTCATCCAGCTCAACTAACTTAATCATCATGTGTTGTAATGGATCACTGATTTCCATTTCTTTATCTTGTATAA
The DNA here is from genome assembly GCA_027943335.1 of Chamaecyparis obtusa. Taxonomy (NCBI): domain Eukaryota; kingdom Viridiplantae; phylum Streptophyta; class Pinopsida; order Cupressales; family Cupressaceae; genus Chamaecyparis; species Chamaecyparis obtusa. The sequence goes on along the minus strand of BSBK01004301.1, from coordinate 371,997 downwards.
ACTGGTAGATAGGTAACAGATTATTTACAGGAAGTCTGGACTTTACACCATAAACCATCTCAAAAGGGGACTTCCCTATTGCTTTCTTCTCAACAATTCTATCCACCCATAATGCCAATTTTAATTTTGCATGCCAACTCCATTTGTTCTTTTCTAGAGTCTTCTTTAAAATCTGCAAAATTCTCTTGTTACTAGATTCTGCTTGCCCATTGGCCTATGGATGGTATGGGGATGAGTGTGATAGAATTATTCCCATCTCTAAGAAAAATTTAGTAAATTCCTATGACCTAAAGCTCATTACATTGTCTATTACTAGTTTGATGGGGACACCAAACCTAGTGATTATATTATTCATTAAAAATTCAGTCACAACTGCACTAGTGGCCCTTTTAGTTGGAATGGCTTCAATCCATTTGGTGAAATAGCCAGTGGAAACCAAAATCCAACTGTTCCCACCACTGGACTTCTCAGAAAATTCTCCAATAAAATCCATGCCCCATAGAAAAAAGAGCCTCTGCAACTACAAGATTTAATAACTGGGCACCTGAGAACTTTAATTTTTTTGAAAACCTCCGACATGGCTCACATTTCCTAACAAATGAATGAGTGTCTTTGAACAATACAAGCCAATAGTATCTATCCCTTAGAATCTTATGAGTTGTGGACCGAGTTGAATGATGCCCTCCACATAATCCAGAGTGCATTTCTTTCAAAATCTTTTCAGATTGGTGTTTGTCTAAACAAAAAAGAAATATTCCATCATTGTCCTTCCAAAAAAAATCACCCTGTATCAGCACATACCTCTAAGCCTTCAATCTCAAGCTTCTTCTTTTATTATCACTCAACTCCTGTGGGCAACTAGCATGTTTGAGGAAATGAACAATATTTGTGTACCACGGTTGCATCTCAATACTAGTCACATTTCCTCCACCAATGGAAACATTGTTTACTTGTACAAGATCCATATTATCTTTTGTCATCAGCTTTGCAAGTCCCAAACCTCTTACAAGCTTGGTAATGTGGAGCTCTATATCAAATTCTTGGATCCTATTAATCCTTTTACATCTCTTTCCAGTGACCTCACTCTGAACTAAGATGTCCTTTACTGCTGCATGAGGTACATATGCATTAAATTTAGCACAAACAAGATAAGGTCTAAAGGCCTTGACTGCCTTGAATTGTGCATATGCCTACTTTTCCATCAATTCATAGTTCAACTCAATAGATTGCAATGATTTACTAAAGAAGGCAATGGGATGCTCAAACCCTTCTTCATCCTTTGGTAATAGAATAGTTGCAATTGTGTGAAAAGATGCAAAGGAAAATAAAGAGAAAGGCTTGGAATAGTCAGGGGATATCAAGATAGGGGCTTCTTGGATTGCTTGCTTGATCTTTTCAAAAGCTTGATGAGCTTCACAGTTCCAACCAAATTTTACATCTTTCTTTAGGAGCTTGACTATGGGTTTGACTAGTTCTACAAAATTAGCAATAAACCTCCTGACAAAATTAATCTGTCCTAAAAAGGACTACACACATTTGATATTCTTTGGGGGAGGGACCTTTTTTATTGCTTCCACTCTCTCAGGATCAATTCTAACTCCCTCTTTTGATACTATATGACCAAGCAGTTTTCCCTCAGTCACAACGAATTGACACTTCTTGGGATTCAATGAGATACCAAACTCCAAAGCTTTGACAATGACCTTCTCCAAATGGTTACAGTGATCCTCAGCCTTCTTAGATTATACAGTTAAATCATCTTGATATACAACCATAATGATATTAACCAAATCTTTGAAAGCAACATCAATTTCCCTCTAAAAGGTTGCTCCAACATTTTTCAAACCAAATGGCATACAGACATACACATAGGCTCCCCATGGGGTGGTGAATGCTATCCTGAACTATTCAAATTCTTTGACCAAAACCTGGTTCTACCATGAAAAATCATCCATCATAGACAATAACTCACAACTAGTCACTCTATGCAACATAGCCTCCATATTTGGCAACCCATAATTGTATTTTAGTGAGGCAACATTCAAATTTATAAAGTCTACACAAAGTATGATATCACCATTCTTTTTCCTAATTGGCACAAGATTAGAAACCCAGGAGAAATGCCTAATAGGCTCAATAATACCAGCATCTCTTAATTTTGTCAATTCAGCCTACATTTTTGTGGCTAATAAGGGATTGATGGGCCTCTATTTTTGCCTAAAAGGTTTGGTATCTTCTTTCAGAGGGATCTCATGTTGAAATAAATCTACTCTATAAGCTTTGAGATCATCATAAGACCAAGCAAACACATGCTTGTACCTTTTCAACAATCTTATCAAATTTCTCCTAACCTCTGTACTCATCTTTTTTCCAATATATACCATCTGAGGGGATGTTTTTGAGCCTAAGTTTATTAATTCTAGCTCCTCCATTTTGGTATTATAGTTTTGAGACATGTATCCATCATTTATCTTAAACATGCCTTTTAATTCCACTAATCCCTTAGGTATGTGATTTGAGGGTAATTGGACTATCTTATTTCCCATAATACATTCCTTTCCATCAACAATCTGCTGTGAAGCACTGAAATCAATTTTCTGCCCATCATATTGATCTAAACCTTGAAGAAACCTAAGGATATCAAAGTCATCTTCAAAGACTTGCCAATTATACACATTGTCAGACATTGTAGGCCTACTTTTGATTTCTAGCATAGATACACCAGTCAGAGTAATATCATTGTTTTTCAGGGCAACATTGGCAAGGAAATCAGCCTTGATATTATTTGACCTTTCTACCCAAAGGATATTGAAAGCTTCAAAGAATTCTAATCTATCCCAGAAAACATGCTTATACAATTTTAGTCTGTCATCTTTAGCAGCATATTTAGATCTAACTTGGGCTACAATCAGTTGGGAATCACCATGGACCTTTAATCATTTTATACCATGTTTTATAGCAACATCTAAACCCAATATTAAAGCCTCATACTCATAAGTGTTATTAGTACATTCAAAAGTTAACATAAATGAGTACTTGAATGTAGTACCTGATGGGGAAATAAGCACAACACCAGCTCTTGATCCTTCCTTACAGAATCCACCATCAAAATACATTTTCCATAGCCCACCTTGCTATAGTATCAATTCATCCACTATTGGATTAGTGTTCTTTATTTGGGGTACCATCTCTTTAATCATGAAGTTATCCATGTCAATATCAACACAACAATTTAGATCTTCTAGTGCAACTTTTTCAACCATCACTGAGGAACAGGGTTCCCTATACAATTTCACTTATGTTCCATTGATCAGAATAGTGGCATATGATAAATCCAATTGCAATTTTCCTCCTATTGCTGCAGCCCACTGTCTTGACAGAAGCATTCCATAATGGGGTTTAGTATCAACAACAACCACATCCATCTTGTATGTGGCCTCTGGGAATGCAGGTGTTCCCACAATAGGAACTTCCCTGTTATCCATGGCATAACATCTACCATTGGATGTGTCAACTTGTAGTCCTAACTCTTTCATTACATGATATGGCATTACAGTAGCAACAGCACCTGAGTCAATCATACAATATTTTAGCAAAAAATTATTCACAATCAATGTGACATAGAAGGGATCAATGGAAGATGGTTCTTGTGTCACAATGTTTCCAACAAACACATTAGAAATATTTTTAGTTGTATCAGGTCTATCCATAGCATCTCCCTTTCCTGACATAACAGGGTCTATTCCTTGTTCACTTATAAGAGCTAGAGCTGATATCTTATGCTCTTTGATTTTCAACATTTCTAATAAAGGAATAGAAACCTTCACTTGAGACATGGCATGTCTCATGTCAAAAGTAAGGGGATCAATAGAAAGATTAGAAGAATCCCTTGTTCTACCAACCCTCTTCTTAGCCTTGTCAGAAATAACTTCCTCAAACTTCTTACTATCAATAATAGGTTCCTCTCTCCTATTATTTCCACTTTTACCCTTGGTAACATTTTGTTTAGAAGGCTCCTTATTCTGAAGATCACCTTTAACAAATACTGATCTTGGTACTCCTTGATTAGCATCCACTCTTCTATTCCTTAAATTATATGAGGACTTAGCTTGTGTTATAGCAGCCACATTCATAGTTTTATTTTCTTCTTCACTGGGATTTCTCCATTGAATCCCATCTAACTCTAATCTAACCATATTAGTTTTACACATATCATAATCAGACTCATCATGATCAGAGTGGGTATATATCTATTTCTTACAACTAGGGAGAATCCTCCTCTTATGATTAGCATCAACACAAATTCCTTCATCATCTGAAGACAAAAGATCTTCCACCTTTTTAGTGGTAAACATGTTAACTGCAGGCTTTTCAGATTCTTCATAATCTCCTGCATGTGGATTATCAACTTCTTCCTCTAAAGCTTGACCCACAACACATTGGAAAGGTGAATGAGGCATATTACAAGCCACACACCAAGGAATGCTCTCCACATTATGTGTTGCATTTTTCTTCAAAGCATTTGGTGTATCTCTCCCCTTTTGAGTCTCATGATTATCAAAGACTGGTTTCCCATCTTTCCAGTTTGTCTTATAAGGCATATCTTGTAATCTTGGAAAACTATCTTGCCTTTGATAAGGGGGTCTATTATCCTGAAAGTTTCTCCCACCCTTTTCAATTTTAGTTGAGAGATCCTTGACCACACTGGCTAGTTTATCAACTTTATCTTCATCCTTAGTTGGCCTTGCAGCTTGTGGCTTAGTTTCCTAACATAATCTACCCTCATCTCTTTTATACATCTGACCTGATGCCTTACTATTACTTTCAATGTTTATAGCTAGTTTAAAGGCACCTCTCAGAGTATGAAGAATCTTATCTCTCAAAAGATATGACATCTTCCATCCAAGGCATTGAAATATGTGGTCAAGAAAACTGCATCATCTAACCTCAATACTTGGAACAATTTGTATATTGCCTTTTGGAATCTACCATTAAACTTTGACATGCTCTCATTTTGATGCTTTTTGATATTATTAAACTCATTGAGAATGTGGCTTGAATTAACATGTTCTGCATATTGTTCATTGAAGCTTCTAACAAACTCATCCCATGATGCAATAATATTCTCTGGTAGACCCCTATACCAATCCCTGACATCTTCAATTAATGACTAAACAAAAAGCTTCATTACAACATCCTCATGCTCAATCTCATAGTCATTAATTTTATTAGTGAAAAACTTCAAATGCTCTTCACATGTAACCACATCATTTCTAGTGAACTTGGGGATCTTCTCTCTAATCTCATTTAGGATAACATTAGGCTAACCAGGGATACCATCAAAGAAAAAAGGCCTATATCTATCCAGGTGAATTGGTCTTCTTTGGGAATTGGGTGGGATATGGGGTATTGTTCCAATATTTTGACAACGCATAGTCCCAATTGGACCACTAGTCATCGGAGCTATTGGATTGGTATTTGAAACAAATCCAAGTGCACTTTGTTTGGGATTTGAGGCTTGGGGATTGGGAATTTTATTACAAGGATGATTTGATGGTATTTCTCCTAAAGTTATAGGGACTGAGCTACTAGCAGATGTATTCATATTGGCATGCAAGAAGGCTATTTTTATTTTCATTTCATCAACAACAACTTCCAATTCTAACTTCTCAAGCTAGAGAGCCAAATCATCCTTAGCCTTTCTTGACTTTTCCAATTCTAGGCTTGCTTGGGACACAATATTTGAAGCAACAACATTCATCTTAGGTTCATTGATACTTACCCCAACTACCTTTTGCTTCCCTTTATCAAAAACATCCTTGGTAGCATTTCTAATGTCCTCATTTATTTTAATTTATGATGGGTGCAATTTTCTGAGAACATGACCCTCTACCTCAAACTCATCTTTCTATGGATCAGGCTTGTTACCATCAGCTTGTTTCCTTAAGGCCCCCATGTCACCAAACATCTCTCTATCTAAACCTTGGACATTTTGACTCAAATCTTTAGCTTGGATCTCATTATTCTTGGTTTTCCTTATGAGATCCTGCCTCTCCATAAGTAATTCATAGATTTGTTGTTCCCTCACCTTTCTCCTATTGGAAATATCTAACAATTGCTCACATTATTTCTTCCTCGGAGAAATTACTTCCTCTCTCAACTTTTCTAAATCATAAGAGGCAATTTCTGCAGTAGAGGTTTCCCCCGTGTGATCTAAAGTTTCTCTTGCAAGGAAATAACCTATCTCTATGACCTCTTCAAAATTAAGCTTAGTTTTCTTAAGGAATTCAGGTTCATCAGAAGAAGAAGAGGGCTCATGAGGAGTGGGTGTAGGGATTCTTTCTCTTAAGGGTCCAGGAGAATTAGAAGTGAAATGACCTCTCCTAGACCACTATTTCCTACTAGGTGTGTGAAGTTCATCACCCATATTACTCTCTAGATGATCTTTGAAATATGACCTAGTAAATCTTTGCTGACTCATGATGTGTTACAATAAAATAAAAAAAATATTTGCAAGAATACCACCAACTGGTAAACACAGAGCTCAGAGTCGCAACCCACAAACAAATGGGAATAGAAATTTATAAAGCTGGTCTACAACAAACACAATAGATGGTCTAGCATGAGCATAACAGATCCATTGCATATTCCTGTTAAATCCCTAGCAGAGTCGCCAGTTTTGTTAGCACTTAAACTTGTAGATGATTAAAAGGATTTAGAAACTCCTAAAATCAAAACTCTTGTACTCCCAATAGATGCATCTAACACAATTCAAATGCTAAGGTGTTAAGGTTAAAAACCTTCTTCATTTCGAGTATGAAACTCAAGCGGGTTTACCTTTTTTAATAGCTTCTACAAAGAATTACAATAGTGATCTATGTGCTTGACATAGATGATTCAATTTAGAAATATACAAAAAATGTAAATTGAATAGATTTTTTTATTTTTTGATGGTGAATACATGCAAATTGTAATGCCCCACCAGGGAACCCAAGAGAACTTAATCTAAACATGCATCTAAATTTGCAAAATAATTATTTTTTAAAGTTAACATACAAGATAAACATCAAAGTGGAAGAAATTACTATTTACTCACATTAATACATTAACCAACACAGGTTACAACTCTCAAGGGTTCCTCGATGAAGATTTTGTTAACATTAATTAATTAATTTAGATTAGGTACAATTACAAAACTCAAATAAACAAATGAAAGGGTAAATGCAACACCACATATGAGATAACATAAAAACAACTAGTACTATAAGGTATCCATAATAACCTACATCCACTGCACATATCATAGAGTATGTAATACAATAACCAAAAGAAGTACACATGATATCTCTAAAAATTGAAACAAAGATACAGGATCACGAAGAAGAAGAAGAAGAAGAAGAAGAAGAAGAAGAAGAATAGGAACACAACTCCATCAATGAAGATTAATAAGGAACAACTGCCACATGGATCATCTAGCACTGGTACATGAATGTCAAAATCTCAAATGGTAAATGAGTCACTACCACCTGACCTCGTGAACCTAAATGGTCCACTCCCACCATGCTGAGTAGATAACAATAGATCCCACTTGGATAACAAACATTAAACAGATCAAGAAAAGGAAAGGATCCTAAAAGCTCTCTAACTCAAGGTATACAAAAGAAAGCAAGGTAAGATTCACTAAACCAGAGGCAACTGACACATGTAGGATAACTAGACTATGAATAGGTAGGTGTCATCATGTACGTCTAACCCTTGAGTCTCATCTTGGTAATCACTCTGAATCCTGACACTCAAGTGACCATACATGGATCAATGACTTCTCATATTGACGAAGCCATTAACTATGCTAAACACACCTCTCAAGGCGGCCAACATCATCTCCATTCCCATCTTAGTCTGTACTAGAACTCAAGCATGGGCAAGGAACATATCTTATTAAGTTCATTTAAATACCCCTTAATTATATTAGGTTATCACTTGATTATAGATAATTACAATAAGTGATCCTGGCAGCCACTTGTGGGCCCTGACACTTATTGCAAGCCACCCCCTACTACATATCCAAGTAAACTACCCTAGGCTCACAGATCTCACATAGATCACAAGATGATAATAATGTCTCTCAGGACTATTCCACAAAATAACTAAAACACACTGGTTCTCACATAACCATAAAATCACAAACACTCTCCAAGTGTTCACAAAAGAATATACTCTTGATCCCATGGATCAGACATAAAAATTCAACACCATATTCTCCTCTATAGAATATGAAGCAAAGCTCAATACAACATGAGCCCAAACGGTCAAAACAGGGATGATAATCAGAATAAATAGATACATCAAAAATGATACTGAAAACATGTCCAACTAACAATAACCCCAACCTCTATTTTCCCCCTAGGTCATCTAGTGCCCGATAACACAATAAGCAAAAGAAGACACTCCAAGAACGATGAATACACATTTGCATCATAGAAAACTGAAAAACTAATCCATAAGCACTTTAAGTCCCATATTGAAAAAAATTGAATCTACGTATAGAATTACATAAATCTACTGAGATAAACTAATCATAAACATTAATACAATGCCATAATTAGGGTTCAATCCCTATATACATTCTATGTTTTCAATAGAATAAAAAATATGTCCAATTTCAATATAAAACATAACACCTAGGAAGACAGAAAATCACATATTTGAATAGGATTCTATGAGCAATTAAACTTCATAGTCATATACAGTTAAAGTCCATTTCCTTAATTAAAATTTCATTATGTTACTAAGTGCACAATAGTCCTAATAAATATGTTCAAGAATGCCCCTATTAGACATGTTTTCTATCAGGCCTAACGTATAAATGCATAATTGTTTACATCAATAAGAGAGCACCAATGAACCCTTTACACTTATTTACAAATAATCAAATATATATGTAAGTGCACTTCTAAATCCATAAATAAACATATATTCAATTAAATTGAAGCCAACTACAATTAATCATATGAGTATGATAAAAGAAAGAAACATATAAATGGAAATAAATCAACTCTTATATTAATCTTTAATCCAAATTAAATTAAATATGAATTAAATTAAAATATAAATTAATCTAAATTTAATTTAAATATAAATTAAATTAAATTAAAATATAAGTTAAATTAACTTAGAATATAATTAATCTAAATTTAATAAAACAATTAATTAAATTTAATTAATTAAATAACATATGAATTAACTCAGAAAATCACTAAATAAAATAACATTTAAAAATAAATTTTAAACAAAACAAATTCTTATTGCAAGTGCGGTGTGAGGAGCGGGCCCCATGCCCCCCCTTCTTACTCTACCATGTGGTCCCTTTAGGGCCGCCGCTGATAGAATGTCCGTGCGATCCCCTTGGGGGCCAGTGACAGAGGCTATCATGTAGCTCCCTAGGGCAGACCGTCGGCAAGCCTCCGGCCAATGGGGGTGCGGGGGTGGGTCCCGTGCCCTCCAATTAATTTTGAAATATATAAATTTGTTTTTTATATAATTTCCTTAAAACAAAACAACTTTTTCAATGCTTTGTAATTTTTTATTTTTTTTTACATAAATAAATATTTGAAATTCTATGTTTATCGCAATAATAATATTTTTAACATTTGTTTTTTTTTTAAAGCAAGACAAAATACACCAGTCTTTATTTTGGAAGCCATTGCATGTGAGCAGGCTTTGACTTTTTCTTCATTAGACATTAAATGCCATTTTATTTTCTCTATATATATTTTTTAAAGATTGTATTTATTTCCAACAAATTCATTTTTAATCTAGAATGACAATTTTTAACTAAGATTGGATTTTCTTTGCTAGCAATTGATTTCCTCACAAGTAATATTATTTTCAAACCCTATAGTTAAACTATAACTCTGATTTAATTTATTATTTTCTAGGAAATCTATAAAGAATCTCTCAATGAAATTTTTCCAGCATAACATTACTATGCTAAATTTTAATAAAAACATAAAATCAACCAAACTAGGGTTTCCTAAATACCCAAAATTCAAAGAACACATATCTATCCATTGAAATACACTAAAATTTACGCAAACAAAGAAAGCTAGACAAAAGTAAAATAAAACTAACATGCAAGATTTCAAGCCTACCTCAAATCCAAAGCTAGAAACTGAAATGAAAACCCTTTGTGGATCTGAAGACAGAATTTCTTCCAAAATCAATTCAACCTATAGATCTACAACTATGTAGAAAATAGGCACATGATCCAGATGCACAAGCAAGAGTCCCACAATCCAAATTCTCCAAAAATCTCAAGGTGCCAATTCCAAGCTCCCTTTCCAAAAATTGTTCCAAAACCTGTCTAATCTCCCATGAATGCAATTCCCCCTAATAGGGATTCAATTTCTCATTTCATGCAACCCTAAAGATAACTCAACAGCTAACTCCCACTTCAACTCCAAATCAGAAATTGAAAATAAATCTAATTAATAATTAAAAAAATACTTTTCATGCACAACTCAACTTTGACTTTTAAAAACAAGTTGATAACTTTTGAAAACAATTCAATTTCAATAATGCACATGTTATAATTTAAATATATATTAAATAGATTAAATATTTAATACATCCTATAACCATGCAATTAAATATTTAATTATTTAATAAAGCATTCAAGCACATTTGAATCCAATTTCAATTAAATAATCAAATAATTCCAAATAATTGACTTTAGATTAAATTTTATCAAATAAATTTAGGAGCATAATTAATATTAAATTTCAACTATAGTCATTAATCAATAAATCACAGAAAATCACCCACTTAAGAAATAAATCAACTGAAATCAATCAAAGTAAAACCAAGAAAATAGTAGAAAAGGATCCACGAATTCTTGTCAAATAGACAAATCTGGGTAGGGTAGTCAAACTGATACTTGTCCAATCCTAGGACAAATGGGCTTAGGTTAGGGTTTTGGATCTGTGTATTATCTCCCCTCTCTTACCATTTGAGATATTGCAATAGGGCACACTCATCCTGAGAATTCAAGGAAGTTGATGCCCAATACCTGCAAACCTGCATACAAAACCCGCATGTACATACATATATAATTATATAAAAGACAATGGCGGGGATCGACCGATCATGTGGATCTTGCTAGCAAGTAACTACGATTCTGTCCCTCAACCACATTAGGTACGTCATAAAGAAATATAAAAAAAACACACCAACCATATACATGCAAGTATGGGGTCAGTAAAGTCGTAAACATGAATGATTTCCTAACATATAATCTATGATCCTAAAATAATCATAACATTTATAAAATCGGACTAGGGGTGGGGTACTACACAAATCAAGCAATAAACAGTGCCTTATTCATTGGGCATCAGAATCAAACCCTACATCAATAGAATCCTATCAAAACAAATATACTAAAACTTAAATGAAATTCCTGACACTCCATTCTCCCAATTGCTAACCCTGCTATCAAATTCAGACATGGATAATTAATTCCCAGAGACCTCCCTTAAGATTTGTTCTTCCCTTGAAAGAAACTTAAGTTTAACCCCTATATCTACCTTGTAAACAATGCAATAAAGAGCCTTACAATTTAATACATAAGAGAACTTAAACATCCATATGTGACGACAACCATAAATAGCAAAGAAGTTCCATTATTTTGTATTAATATATCAACTATATCAGTACATTCTACCAGAGACTTGTAAGAAATAAGATCCTATTATAAGAACTCTCTTTACAAAGTATTATCAACCACCCTTACAAAACAAGCAAAATTGCTATTTATATCACTGGCTCCCTTGGAATCCTCAAAGAAAGGATGCAAAAAGCTTCGGATAACCAAGAAAGTGACTTTCACTATAGACAAAAAGTACAAAATATGATGAAAAACACATTGGAGAAACATAAAACAACTTCCAAACAAATGGAATCTTCACAGCTGGCACCTTCATCTAAGGATATTTAAGAGCAGTTTCTTTAGTTTGTTGCATGAATGATGACCACCAATACAAGCTAACTTACATCATTCTTTGTTTGATACATGCTCTCCCTAAATTTCTGGATCAGGTGCCAGATGTACTCTATTCTTCTTCTCTTGCCTCCATCTCCATGACAGCTGTTTTCTTTTTCTTTTGCCTTGTGCTTTTGTCCCATGCTACTACATCATTATCTAAGGCCAATTATAACCCTGCAAGTCTTGTAATGACTTAATCTACAACTCCCACTTGGAATCAGTGATGCCTTTAATATCTGCATTAAACTTTATGCAATCATTTTCAACTTTGATCAAGTTGTCTATTATGTTGTTGCATCCTTCTAAGTCCAAAGAACCATCACCACCAAGGAAAGCCTCTTGCTTAATCATTATTTAGACCATGCCTGACTTCCACTCATCCACACTTACTATACTTCCATCATTATTGTAAACAAAGGGAAAATATTTACTATAGTATTTATCAAACATAGCCAACTTGGCCTTTACCTGATTTGATTTTCCTTTAAAAAACTTAGAAATAGCACTGACCAACCCAATATTTTCAAACACTTATGTGACTACCTCAGGGAGGTTAGGCCTATGTGGCTACAAGGCATCAAGCTTCTCAAATAGTGTACTCCTTGCAGACCAAACACTAAAGAGTGGCTCTAAAGTAGCCAGTGGCTCATTTACCTTTTCATTTGCTTTATGCAATAGGACAACTGACTGATGGACTGAGTCCATTTTCTCCTTTACTTTGTCAAGTCTGTGTTGCACAACATCTGACATGGTCTTTAAGGCTGCATAAAGCCTTACCTTTTCTAGATCCTTTGATGGCCTGTCAGGAATTTCTACCGTTGGTTGGGAGGGGGCCTCAATTTGCAAAGGAGGAGGAGGCACTGCCTTGGAAGCTTCTTCAAGCTTGGCCTTCAGATCCTCTAAATCATCCTCCATTTTCTTGATCATCATCAACTTCAAATCTCTATCCTTGGAAAATTTCATTGAGTTCTCAAATAATCAAGCATACCTATCTGCCAACTGGGTTGTCTTTGCTTCATTGAGGTGAGAAAAATATGTCACCACCTTGGACACCTCAAGATCAATAGTAATCTGGACAGTTCAGACAATTTTATCTCCTTCCATTTTATCTTCAATACTCACTAGAGAAGGCTTTTGAGTTCTAGAAGAAAGAGACCACAATGCAATGGCCTAAGAATTAGGGTCATAGCCACTTCCTCTTATCATGTCTCCTATATGCACCTCATAGGATAGGCTACCCTCTGGTTGCTTTCTAATATGATCTATGATGAAAGCCAAAGTCAGGTCCCATCTAGGAGTCAAGAGCATTCCACTTGATTTTGCCATTTCTCTGTCCTCTTCAACAGTAATCTTTTCAAGGCTAGGGTCATAAGATGTCAGAGCTCTCATAGTCTCCTCACTTGGTTCCATTCCCTCTGGCAGAGCCTTTTCAACCTCTTGTGACTTCTTCTAGATGAGGAAGTTCCTGAATTCTTCACTTTTGATGAACTGGTCATCACTAAGGAATTCCTCCTGATATAATTCTCTTTCATCTTTTCCTAGCAATAGAGGCAATTCCTCTTCCTCTTTGGACACTATCTTCTTGCCCTCTCTGATAACTTTTCTCAATTGATGATGATAAGCTATGTTACCAGGTACTAGAGAAGAAGCTCAATCTATTATCCTTTTTTGTTTCTTCTCCTTAGAAGGTTCACCTACCTCAAGCTTTTGTTTCTTTAATGTTGGCTCTGAGGTGTCCCCTGCCTCTGGTGGTTCTTGAGTCAATTCAATGATAGGTGAGTCCCTATTTTGAGGTGGACTATCACCTTCATGTGATTCATTAGTATATTCCTCACAATCTGAGGGGAAAAAATGCTCCTCTTGTACATCCAATTTCTCCTCAATCAAACCCTCCATCTAGATTGATAGGGTGCCATACATTTGAATCATTCTTTCCATCCTCTTCAAGTATGGGAGATCAGGGAAAAACCCTCCAAAATCAATTTTGGCCTTCTTGAGTTTGGCCTCCAGTCTCAACAAGTCAAAGTACTTGGTCCATCTCCTACCAGTGTCATCTTTGTCTAAGATGTTCCTTATCACATCTTCTTCATCATAGCCTTCATGCTCCCTTATTGTCTCAATGTTGGAAATCAATGTCATTCTTGCAGTCTTGATAAAATCTTCAGGATCAATGTATCTACAAGTACTAGAAATCATCTTGAAATGATTTAACCAACTACTGAGCTAATCCAATGCTCTCTTTCCAATCAGGAAACGGCCTACCCTGAACTACCTTGGCATGAAGGTGCCCTTCCTATGAGGTGCTAAATGCTCCTTATCAGTCCATATCAACAGCCAAATAAATTATAATAGGGCAACCCTCAGTGGTACAAATTTTGGAAGTAAATGTGAGGGTTCAGATCAGCCATAAACTCTGATAACTGTGAAATTCTCTGCTAGGTAGAAGTCACCCCAATTGTGGTCTCCTTTCCAATTATTTTCATACTGCATTGGCCTCAAAAGCTACAAAACCCTAGCTTGCAACCTTACCACATTTGTCCCCAACGACTGCAGAATTGGAAAAATAAAGAAATTTTGGAACACACAGAAATCAGGCTCATTACTGGTATAATTCGATACTCTCATCTAGTATTGCACTGGGTTAAAATGGCCTTCAAATGTAAACCTTAGCTTCAGCATCCTTACATCCAAACCATTGACATTGAAATATAAAATTAGGTGCATCAGGAGGGAGTAGTGCATGAACCTAATAAGCCTCTTATTTTCTTTAACAACCATCAAACCCTCATGCATTCTATCAATTTCATTTTGGATGTAATCATAATTAGTGTTGGCATGGGAATTATGAATGTCTAGAATTATCATCATCAAGTCAGTAGGCAATTTCACTTCATCTCCATCTATCCCAAGAACCCTACACAATCCATGACATAAAAACTTTATATAGAAGTTGAAGGATTTTAACTCATATGGGGCATTCATGCTTGCAAGGAGAGGAGCTATGTATTTACCCTGCTTTGGGATGTGCCTAACCATTTAACTTTTTACAGATCCAATATGACTTGCATATTTTTGCCTTTCTTTATTCAAGTCTATCTCAGTAGATGAGGATGAATATAAATCAAAAGCTTTCATAAATGACCCCCTATCTAATTTAACTAATGCAGACTAGTCCTCTCTCCTAATGGTTTTTGAAATAGGGTCATACAATCTAGCCAATTCAATTATTAGGTCTACATCTAAGAAAACATCTGGCACAATTAATTTTGCCATCCCCAAAGCCCAAGAATTGCAAATTGGTATAGTTTTATGTCTATTATTGTAAAAGTAAGTAAATATTGTGTAACTTGAGCCAAAAGGAGTGATAGGGTCTCTGCACTTGTCCATTATATCCTTGAAAGCCGTATCATTAGTTTTCTTTTTCTGGTTGGACTCGGGAAGCAATTTGAGGAACTCATCTGAATAATTGGGCTTCCCCTTCTCATCACCACTCTGCTCTTTGGCCCCTCCATTGGATGATGCAATGCTCAACTCTTTTTGACTCATCTTAGAATATGAATATTTCTCATCTCTGCAACTTCTTTTCACTTCACACTTTCTGTCTTTTCTCTGGAAATCACAATTCTCTTCAGAAAACATCGAACACATAAAATAATGATGTCCTGTCTATTTATCATTGAGAATTGAATGTGTGCAGTTGCCAAAATCATTTCAAATCAAGCCTCAATCACTTCTGCATTCAATTTTGCATATTAAAAACTTCAAATCAAGGGTAGTCGTGGTGTGGATGTTGACAGGTTGATTTAAAAAAACTCAGAAATAAAGCAAAAAAGCAATGATCACTGTTTAGCTTTAAAATCCTTAATTACTAATGAAAACCCTTGTTAACACCTGATTGGATGGATTTTTAATTTTTTCCAACTCAGTAGAGTACCTTTCCACATATCAACAGTTATCATCACTCTTTATTAATGAAAACTTAACCAGACTTGACTCAGAGATCCAGTGAACAAAGGTTCTAGCGATCTATGAAAGAAATGTTAATCCTGGATTCAACTTGGAGATTCAGCGACCATTCCATTCACGTGATCTTGGAATGATTTTCTAACTCATGACTTCACTTCAAGATTCAGTGACCACCGTTGATCCCAATGATGATCAACGATCCTTAGATTATCCTTTGAAACCCATCACAACCCAGACGCATTCAAAGAATGGGCGACTGAAGGAAATCTCTAGTTCTCAGAACACTTGGGTCAACCATGGTTTAACTCAGAGAATGAGTGACCCAAGAATTTTCTAGTTCTCATAATCTTTTACTTAACCCAGCAACCATCTAGAGATCTAGCAAACAAAGATTTTCTTTAACCCGTGTACTTGAAACCTTGACCATAGTATTATTTGGAGAATCAAAAACCACTATACTCTCTTAATCTTCGAATGCCTTGCCCAACTCTTGATTCATCCTGTGATTCAGTGAACAAAGGCATCTCATATTCTCTAAAAGAATTACTTAACCATGGTCTCATTTGGAGATTGGGCGATCAACCTTAATCTCCCATTCGCTGGATATTTTTCATAACTTGGGTTACATTCTGAGATTAAGCATTAAATGTAGATCTTGAAAATAATCAGCAGCTATCATTGAGTCTCTCAATCTGTTGAACCTCTATCATTTAATCATGAGATTCAGAAAATATAGTATTTTCTGAATCTCCCAAAGTTTGAAACATTAATCATTTTATTCAAAGATCAAGCGACCGAGGGAAATATACCTTTACCATTGCTTTGTTCTCTGGATCACTAAATAACTTAGAGCTTTACTAACTGATTCTGAGACTACATGAATGCCTTATTCACTAAGTTTCCAAATGATTTGGAACTTCGCCATCTTTTCTCGAGATCCGATGACTGAAGAAAATTTCACCTTTTGGAAAATTACTTTATCGGAGCCGTCAAACTTAGTGAACATGAGATTATGAATCATCCACTGAATCTCTGAATAAATTATTGTATGCCCCATTCATTGTGAGATTAAGACACCATCGTTGATCTTAGAGATGATCAACAATCCTCATCGAGTCACCAGAAAACATAGAGCATGACAGTCCAATTCAGCAATTAAGAGATAACCACCATGCCCATTCACTGAATGTTAAGAGAAAACTACCAAGGATTAAGAGATTAGGAGACCACATAGTCACCAGATCACTAGAAGAAAGACTAACCACGGCTAGACTTGGGAGAATCAACGACCAAAGGAAAACCTAACAAGGATAAGACACAGTTGCTAGTTCATTGAAGAATTGTGTAACATGAAAATTTATTGCTTGATTCAACGAACACTAAAGGAAAAGATGACCACGTGCACAATTTCAAAACTTAAGTGGCCAGAAAGGTAACACTGAAATATAAGAAACTAGGGAACACTTAAGATAATTTGAAGAATTAACCCTACCAAGGGAAAAAAGACCTAAGGAAAGGTTTTAAATGCATAAGCATGGCTGATTTTGACAAATTAAAACCCTAGACCAGATAAAAATATTTGTAGAGACATAGAATAAGGACCTCAAGAAATATTCTCAGAAAACCTAAAATATACCCAACACAATGATTGACAGAGGCTATTGAGAACTACAACTAGAACTATCAAAGAATAGCAAATGCTTGTTTTGTTCACTCTTGAGAACTCTTTGTAACCGAAATATTGTTTGTAAGAGTTGTAAGCTCAGTATACCTTTAACAAGGTTTTGAACACCTTTAATAGGGTTGATATTATGCTAACAATGAAATGTACTATGTAATATTGAACTCCTAATAGGGATAGATCTCCTAACAGGGATATTATGTTTTAGTGCATAGTTGTGGGTACCATCCCCACTGGGGTTTTCCCTTGGCCAGGGTTTCCTCAAAAAAAAAAATAGTGTTATGAGTTGTGTGTTATTTATTTATGGTCTTTTCATTTCTGCAATCATATGGTTTATTTGGAATTGGTTTAAGTTTAATATAAAGTTTTTTAATACTGATTCACCCCCCTCTCAGTATTACTCAATCCTAACAATTGGTATCAGAGCTATTGGCCCTTTGAGAGAAATTCTAACAGCTTAAGGGAGATCATAATGGATTCAAAAAGTTTGTAAGAGAAATTTGAAGCATCACTTGATGATGTGGATAAAGAAAAGGCTGAGAATGGCGAATTGAAATTCAAATTAAGAAGAGCATAAGGTTTTTATCAAGAAACTAAAGGAACAACTTGAAATTTCAAGAAATCAGAGACAAGACCTTATGGAAAAGATCAAGGAGGATTCAGACCAAGTAAAGAAGCTTGAGCAAGAAAAAGAACAAATCAATCTTTTGATGTTTAAAGAGATCCAACATGAAAAGGTTGCAAGATACAAAGTTGAAGAGACTCTAAAAGGATCAAACATATAGATAGGACAAATGTAGATAGAACTTGATCACTACAAGGATAAATATGTGGAATTAGAAAAATATAATCAGATCATTAAAGGTGAACTCACTCAAGCCAAGTTACACATTGAGAAATTACATATGAGTAGTGATAAGATTGATAAACAAAGAGAGAGAGAAAGAAACCTAAAGGATATATGACTGGAATTGGATACAATGAAGGATAATGTTCTAAGACTGATGAAGAATCACATGAAGCGAAGATAGAAGAAAGATCTACTTTTGAAGAACCTAGAGCTCATATCAGACCTTTCAGAGGTAGATGTTTTGGATGCAACAAACTTGGACAAATGAAAAGAGAATGTAGAGGTAAAGGCCCTTTCATACCCTTTACTGGTTATTGTTTCAATTGTTATGCATATGGACACAAGAAAGAAGAATGTAGGAAACTTGATCAGTCAAGAAAAAGGAAAGATTACATCAGAGAAGAATCAACAACCAAGATCACATGTTACAAATGTAATAACCTTAGGCATAGTGCAAGGTTTTGTAAATTGCAGGTTAATCAAGATATAAGACTACCTACATGTTATAAATGCAACAACTTAGGGTATATAGAAAATTTTTGCAAGTATAATGTAATGGACAAAAGAGGAGGACCACCTCCCATGGTTATAAAGAAAAATATTGGTGACAATGGTAAAAGTCTTGGTGAATACATAGATGAATTCAAGAATCATTTCAGGAAACCAGAAGATGAATATGATGGTAAGATATGGAAGGACAAATACTTCAATAAGGAATTGGTTCAAGGAGAGATAGTAGATGCTACTATATCTTTGCATGATGTTAACATTGCTACATCAAACTAGAAGGCAAAGCATGACCTTAGGGGGAGCATTGGATAAAGACAACAGATTATATCCAGCCCCTGATTTTGAGGAGTAAGCTCATTCAAGCTTAGTTATGGCATATACAGACACCTTGGAGTCTATATCTACGATTGTAGCATTTGAAGATTCATATCATATGAGTGCAATATTTTTTATTGACTAGATAGTATGTGAAGTTGATCTAACTGAGTTAAGTTCATTTACTCACTTGGTGATGAATAAAAGACCTCAAGACATCTCACTTCTTCACCATTTGATAAGAAGTGACCAAGGAGAGTAGAGTTAAGAAGCATATCAAACCACCAGAAAGCTACATTGTGTGATCAATCAAAGCCGAATTCTTGAATTTAGCATGTTAAAGGTATTTAGATCATTTACTCAAATAGGAAGCTATGGATACACCTATGATATATGATGTTGTGGATAGGCCAATATATAAGTTTAAAAGACACCCCTTTAACTCTTGTGAGGAGGACCTTGAAGGATATTTTTTGCAAACACCACATGGTGTCCTACATGTAGAAGATATTAGGGCATACATCCATTTTAAGTATGAGACAATAGGAGATGCATAGATATTCAGGAAATTTGATGAGATGATTGAATCAGGCAGAAAAATGAAGGATGATTTTAAATGCCTAGATGACCTATCCATCATGAAATTAACCCTCATGAATGAATTCAGCGAGATAGAATGGTTCAAGATAATACTTAGTAGAGTTCATGACCAGTTTATTTGGATAGGGGAGCAGTCTATGAAGATTTGTACTCAGTTAATTCATGACATTACTAGGATAGATAACACTGGAGCTATCCCTTCGACAGAAAAGAACATTAAAAAGTAAGTTGAAACCCTAACTCATTCAAAATGGGACAAGTGAGCTATGACTATCAATGCCATATTCCAACAAGATGTAAGACTAGTTGCAATACTTCTAGGCTACAAGCTATACTATAGCAATAGACATAATTTAGTTTTAGCTGGAGTCATAATGATGTCCTATAGGATGTTGAAAGAGAACACCAAATACAACCTATGCGATATTCTGGCACAACATTTTTTGGAAAATGTAAAGATAGTTAAGAAGGATAAGTCTAAGGCATTTAGATTTGGCTCACTACTAATTCATATGTACATACATATTGAGCACAAGTTTCCTGAAATGCACCCTAGAGAATGGAAGGAGAACATACCCACTAGAATTCAGATATCAAAGAGCTACCAAAGACAAAATAGTACATGGATAGATGGTGAGTTATTTTCTATGATCAAAATTCTACAAAGGAAAATGAAAGAAAGATACAAAATCCCTAAGAAATTGGTTGAAAAATATAAGGATACAATCTGTTTCATGGTTGAAACTGATTGTGTATGCTTTGAAGCAGTGGAACCTAGAAAGAAGTGGTTTTTTCCCCTGGGATATGAGGTCAGTTCTAAAGTTCTTGTGATGCAAATAGAACATGTACCAGCATATGAAGTTGACACATCTGAGAAAAGATGGGGCACATATTTAGAAAAGTCGGTTAAAGTCAGAGAATAACATGATAAAGGAACAAGGAAAAGGAAGATAGAGAAAATGGTTGATGATATGGCAGTGAAGGCTAGGATGACAAAGGAAGAACTAAAAGGAGTAAGGAATAAGATGACAGAAGGAACCTCTGGATTGGCAAGCATGAGAATTGAAGCCCCTCCACATTCTAAAGTTGAAAATATAACATGTACTACTTCTAATATAATTGATCTATCTATCACTCCTGAGAAGATAGCATAAGAAGATACACCTAAAATCACTCCTAGAAGATCCACTAGATCAAACAAACCTAATATCCCCAAGAAACAAAAGGTTAAAGTAAAAGAAAAGAGAAAAGAAGGTAAGGTAAGGTAACTGAGAAGAAAGAAGAGAAAGCATAACAAAAGAATGTAGGGAACCTCTGGAAGCCAAACATTAAAATATTGCATAAAAGGATAATAACAGATGGTAACTTGAAGCCACTAAACAGATACTATGAGAGGTATGACTCTGATAATCAGTCATTAATTGAAGATATAGTGATTGAACATGTATTGGTTTACAAAATGAATCTATTGGAAATTGAGGGTAGTATACCAAATGAATTGTATGGCAAGTTAGAAATGAGGAAACAACTTACAAATAGAAGATGATGTAATAAGAAATAAAGATATTAAGGACATGTTTTTTGTAGTTTCTATATAGAAAAGAGAGAAGATAATTAAGGAACTAAAACCCTTATTGAGAGCAAAAGATAGACTTGTGAAAATAATGGCCAGAAAATATGTTGAAGTCATTGAGGATACACAGAAGGCACTAGGTCAAATAATGATGAGAGACATTCTAGAGAAAGCTTCACCTCCTAAGGCTACCAAGCCCACACCTATAAGAATAGGAGAAAGTTATAAGTTAGTTGAGGGCATCATGAAAGGAAGAAAAGTAAATGTTGACAAGCAACCGATCTTCTTTGTTGTTGGCATGCCTGTAACCCTTGACACTTCACCGGTGAAAGTGATCCATTTCAAGGAAACATGGATAGTGCAGTGATAGAAGAAGAAGGAAAATAGGAAGAGGAAGGATAGAAAGGGGAAGGATAGAAAGAGGAAGAAAAGAGAGAAGAAATTGGCACAGGTAAAGAAGAAGAGCCAAGAGTTGAGGTCAAGCAAGAACCTAATACTTCGACCACTTTATTTTTGGAAAGTATGGACAAGCATGTGAGAATTGATGTAGAGAACATGGATGAGGATGAATTGATGAGATTATCCTTCATGGATTTTGCTAAGGAAAAATAATCCCTATACCTATTGTTTTTCAAGAAAAAGATGATTCAAAGAACCTTAACATGGCACTAGACAAATTTGAAAGTCACTTGAATCCCTTGTGAAGATCACAGAAGAAAAGGAAGAGAAGAGATATTTAGAGAAAAACTTGAAGGAAGTATGCCAGTCTATTTCATGGGACTTGGGCATTCTAAAAACAACCACTTCTAAGGCCAAAGGTTTTGTCACACAGGGAAGGAAGCTATATAGCTATTGCATCAACATCATCAGACACATCTAAAATATTGAAGATATAATGGCTAAGAATAGGGCTACTTTGGATAGCATGGTGGATAGTTGTGAGACCTCCTCACAAACTGTATTAGAGATGGACAAGAAGGCATCAAAGATTTCTGATAAGATGAATGTATTGGATATAGATAAAGGGAGGGTAATGATAAGATTTGGTTTTTTGAAGAGTCTAATCACTCCTAAGCTATCAATTCTTGAGGCACATCTTACTGAGATGGATAAGATTGGGGAGTCAATGACCAACTCTATATCCACAAAATTGAAGGTAGTAGAGACTTCATCTTATGCACTAAATAGCCTAATAAATGTTAGTGATTTGTTGATCAAATCATGGAATGCTAAAGTGAAGACCTTGGAAGCCTCCTTCCAAGATATTCTGAAACTAGTGAGCAAGCACTAATTCCTACATTTTTATAAAATTTTCCAATTTTGGGTATACCTTTTCCATTGATGTCAAACAAGAAAAATGAGAAGAAGAGAAGAAGAAAAAAATAAAAAAGAAGAATAAATTGAAAAAAGGAAGAAGAGAATATATATATGTATATAGAAAAGAAAAAGAAGAGGGAAGAGTACAGTTAGTGTTTTGGACACTTATTCATTTTTCACTAAGTGTTTCCATCAATGCCAAAGGGAGAGATTGTTGGAAAGTGAGGTGATATGAGAACTATGAAGTACCTGAGGGTTGTCATTTATGGAAACACATATGATATGGTGATCGCATGAAGTAAGTATGAGTATTGAAGATACAGTCTTAAAAATGACTAAGTATGAAATAGGATTTACAAAGTATTGCAGAACTGTTTTAGACATCGAAGACAATATATGATAGATGATAGCTTGCAAGAGAGGAAGACATTTTGGGATGTATATAACCTTTAGTTAAGGTCACTTGTGATCTAGTATTGATATCAGTAAGTGTGTGTGTGAAAATTGTACCTGATTTGTAGACACAACACTTCAATAAAACATTAGAGGTTAGCAAAAACAAAATCGTGCAATGAATTGAAAGCTAAACTAACCAGGTGATTTACTGCCTTCTAATAGGTGCGAGATTGATGTTCTCAGATTGTTATCAAGATTAGTGACCTAGACGACACCTAAATGAAGGATTTGAATGCAATTGATCTAGATATGAACTTGAATGCAATTAATCTATTTTTTTAAAAAAAATTTTAGATGCAATTATGATGAAAAACTTGATATGAAATCTATGATATGTAAAAATTGATATGCTATGAATTGATCTAAAAATGATATGATATGAAAACTAAATGAATGTAAAAACAAGATTGATCTCACAATAATGTTGATTCGCAAGAAGCTTTGATTCTCCAAACGCCAATTCAATAGAGTAAATTTGCAAATTCATGAGATATTGTGGATGCAAATTTGAGAGATGAATTATGAAGAGCTAAGCCTTAATTTTATAGAAATCTTAGGCTTTGGGTGCATGGAAAAGCCATAAATCATTCAGATTAACTCAATTGTGATTTTTGAGTTATCAGTAATAAAAGATATTTAATTTATAAAATCATGCAAAAGCAAGGCTTTAACTCAAAATAGAGCTTTAGTTTTAGTTTTAGTTTTTTTTCAACTCATCATCAGATGTTGAGTTTAAATTTAAAATTGATTGTTAATTTCTAGTTGCCTGCTTTTCTGATTGTGCATGATTTAATTATAAATTAATTTAAAAATAAAGTGATTTATTCTCAACTTAACTGATTTTAAAATTAAAACAATTGATTTATGGGTTAATCAATTATTTTAATCAAAATTTTATTCAAAAATAATATCATTAAATATGACAACTTGCTTTAATTAATTAAATAAGAATTTAATCAATCAATGATAGAAATTTTGATTTATTGTCAAATTTAAATAATACAATTTAAGAATAAATTTAATTAAACAATTAAGTGACAAATTTAAATCTAATTAATTAAATATTTAGAATATTCAATTAATCAAACTTTAGGATAAATATGATTTATCGCCAAATAATCATTAAATTAAAGATAATTAAGATAATTAGGAATATTGCTAGGAATATTCCCCAATGCAGAATTAAGATAATCAATTAGGATTCGATGATGTGCAGGTGTGCCTTTGGTTAGGACTTTGATGTCAATTTCATTCGATTTGAGTATGTAGGAGGTTAATGAACATATAGCCCATTTTTGGGGTATTACAGTAAGTTATAGTGATATGAAGACATGTGAAGATAGAGGAACAGTGAAACAAGGCATATGAACAGTCTCGATGATTAAGGGAATGTAAGATGGAATGGTAACATTCTAAGTTAGATAAATATTATGGATTTCTGACACTTTGGTAATACAAGATTTTTGACTTAGTATTTTCTATTCTCATTATTAATTATTATGTTTTGTATTATATTTGAGAGTTAATTGAATGACATAATACATATAAATGAAGTGTTTTGTGAAAGTGATGGATGTGACATATGATTTATAGATTTGATAATGGGATATCAGTAATGGTTGATGGTAGATATGAGATCCATGATTGACATAGGCTATTGAGAACTACAACTAGAACTATCAAAGCATAGTAGATGCTTGTTTTATTCACTCTTGAGAACTCTTTTTAACTGAAATATTATTTGTAAGAGTTGTAAGCTCAGTATACCTTTAACAAGGTTGTTTACACCTTTAACGGGGTTGATATTCCTCTAACAAGGAAATGTACTATGTAATACTTGGCTCCTAATAAGGCTAGATCTCCTAACATGGATATTATATTTTAGTGCATAGTTGTGGGTACCATCCCCACCAGGGTTTTCCCTTGGCCAGGGTTTCCTCAAAAACAAATAACGGTGTTATGATTTGTGTGTTATTTTTTTATGTTCTTTTCATTTCTTCAATCATATGGTTTATTTGGAATTGGTTTAAGTTTAATATAAAGTGATGTAATACTGATTCACCCCCCCCTCTCAGTATTACTCAATCCTAACATGAACAACAAAGGTTTCATATTGGAATTTAGTAATGGTATGTGAAAGATCTTAGGAAAATATAGAGATTTGATTTCTATTCATGAACATACTAGAGGTAATGTATTCCAATTTAACTCTATTAATAAACATTTCTTGTTTCCTAAAGTTGAAGACTGTTGGCTATGGCATAAAAGATTTTGTCATGTTAATTTTGATAATCCAGTAAAGATAAGTAATAAAATATGTGTCAAAGGTTTTCCTACATTAGATAATCCTAATAATGTTGTGTAAGGAGTTTCAGTTGGGAAAGTTGACTAGTTCTAGCTTTAATAGTAAAGTCTATTCATCATAGAGAATTCTTGACCTTGTACACATTGATTTGTGTGGACTGGTGAGAACTTAGAGCTTCTATGAAGATAATTACTTTATCTTGTTTGTTGATGATTACTCAAGAATGATGTTTGTTATGTTTTGGAAGAAAAAATATGATGCATTCTACATGTTTAAGGTGTATAAAGAAAGAGTTGAAAAAGAAACCGGTAAGGCACTTAAGTGTCTCAGATCTGACAGAGGGGGTGAGTTCACTTCTCAAGAGTTCATTTCTCAAGAGTTTGTTGGACTAAGTATGTAAAGGTGGGTAATAAGAGGGGAGGGGTGAATTAGTACTGTAAAACACTTTTAAACTATCTAAACTTTCTTTCTTAACCTTTTACTAATTCTATAAATTTTGCATGCATCTCCTAAAACATATAAAAAATAACACATAACTTATAACACATTCATTTTGGTATCACATAAATCCTTATTAGAGGATAAAAAATGCTATGGGGATGAAACCCACAAAACTTCACTACTACAGTAAAAAGTTTTCCCGGTTAGAGATACACTATTAGCTATTTCTGATTGCTTACCCTGTTAAGAGTATTAACCCATTTAAGATTCTTAAGACTAGTTAAGTCTACCTTGTTAAAGTATTTTACAATTTTAATCTAAGAAAAATACCCAATTAAAGGATTTATAATACAAGACCTGTTAGGACCTTCTCAATTAAGAGACTTAAAAATTCTGATTACTCTTTAATCGGTAACATAAACTTGAGTGTTAAACTTGCATCTACTTATGCTTTTCAAACTCTATATGCTTAATAACTTATTACCTCATATTGTGTATCTCTCATAATAATAATTTAGTACTCGGTAGATTAAACTTTGAATCACAATTTACTACTATGTTACTCAATGGCTTCTATTCTCATCACCTTCTATCTATAATCTCTGCTTCATACATGAAATATCCTCTCTCTCTCTCTCTCTCTCTCTCTCTCTCTCTCTCTCTCTCTCTCTCTCTCTCTCTCTAATCTTCACATTCTAATCCATTTATATACAATTCTAGAAGAGGTGTAAATATTCTAGAATCATCTCTTCAAGTAGTGCTAGCATTGGTTACTCCTCCAATGCATATATCATACTTAATTCTCATTCATATATCTCACCTTGTAATCATGTGTAATCATCATGTTTAAATCTCTAATGATCTATCATACAATCTCCTCAAGATTTGTAAACCATTTTCTATTTGGTGTCCAAGTTCAATGTATCTAGAGATTCTTCTTATGTCGGCATGTCATGCTCAGTAACACATTTTTATCTTTCTCAGTAAATATCTCATCTTATCGATTCAATTGATGTTGTAGCTCGGTATAACTCGGTGCTCAGTGACTAAACTTCCTTTGCCTTTACTGAAATCACCTGTTCCTTTATTTTATTTTACCAAATCACTTTTTTTCTTTACTGACTTGTCTTTCCTTCATTACCAAATGACTTTGAAAATCATTATAAATTCCTCATAAATAATGAAAACAAAATAACTCTTAGGAGTATCAATCTCCCCCATTGACATTACTTTGGTATTCTTTGTTAAAAACCTTCAAAGTCATCAAAAATTCAAAATTTTCCATGTATTCATTTCTCGATAAACTCATTACTCCCCCTAAATTAATACTTCCTTAATCATATCTATGTTAGGAATAACAGTCTACCAATACAACTAAGAGGGAGGGGGGGTGAATCAGTTGTATGATAGATTATTAAAATTTAAACTTTGAATAGTAGCAATATCAAATCAAATGAACACAATGAATGCCAACACAATAACACAATATTTTTATCGAGGAAACCCTATTAAAGGTAAAACCCCAGTGAGAATTAACACCCACTAATGATGTAATAAAAGTATAGTATCCTTGTTAGAAGATCTAGCCTTGTTAGGAGATGATTAAAGCATTATAGTACATAGTCCTTGTTAGAGGATATACCCTATTAGGAGTCAAGAAAAGAAGTAGGCTCACTACCCAAAGAAGGTTATGTCCACCTTCAGAACTCATTGTTCAAAACACAAGTGTATGTAAGGAAATACACAATCCTTGAACTGTTTGATAGAAACTATCTTTGCTTGATCAGTTCCAATGAATTATATAAGTTATTCTCTACTCTACATCCAGCAGACACTAGCTCACAACTTCCAAAATTCTCTTTTACATCACATACATTCTTCCATGTCTTTTCAAAAGAAAATATCTTACATATATACCCTATTACAAAATAAATGATTAGGTCGGCCAATTAGGCTTTTCTAATATACAAATAATTATATAACTCCTGGTTAAGATACACACGATATCTAAAACAAGTATGCAACTACTACAATTCAATAATTAAGGACTGACATCTGTAATCCATGCTCACAATTCATGATACACACTACAACTCTAAAGTCAGCTTCTAAATAGGTATTCTCCAAAACATACGCCACAAATGACATCATCCTTCTTTTCATACCTTGCTCAGATCAACAAATAATATTTAGTACACTATCTGTCATCCCTTAAGCTCGCATGCACTGAATCCTCATTTCATGTAAGATATATCTAAAACTTAGAGAATTACTCTATCAGCTTCCATTGTCACTGTCTAGTAACCAATCTTTACCAAATCTTTTGTAACTCAAACAATATGCAATATTATATCATGTGATCTTAGATATAAGATCACAAAACCTTCCGGTAAATACAACTATGTTTGCATGATCTGAATCATTTGTACGGTCTTTGTACACTGTAATAACTAGCCTATTCTCTTCATAGAAACATATGTTGACATCAGTGAAAAAATATGAATGACAACAATAGTAATTCCAACATCACTCAACATAGTGATTAAACATATTAAATGCATCCATTAATCTCCCTAATGCATTAGCAATATCCAACAATCTCCCTCTTTGGCATTGATGGCAACATATGGGAAAATCCATCAACCCAAAACTATTCTCTCAGTACCTTTACCACATAGTCTCTTTCCCCCTTTGACAACAATGGAAAAGGGTGCCATAATTCATCAACTATCTTTAACAACTATCTTCAATGATCACTCCCTCTAAGGAGTAGATCTATACATAAAGTCCAGAACATGATAAAGCTCTAAAAACCTCTAGACCGATGCATCCCTACATCTTTTAATTCTCAGTAGGAGGGGCCTGCACCCAAAGCATACCTCTTAGATACTCAAAGGAATATTTTGGCAATGTCTTAGTAAATATGTTTGTTATCTATTCATTTGTGCTAATGTATTCCAACCTTATTTCCTTCTCTGCTACCTTATCTCTCAGGAAGTGATACTTAATAGAAATATGCTTAGTTTTAGAGTGCATCATAGGATTCTTTGACATGTTTTATTGTACTGGTGTTATCACAATGGATAACTACTGGCTCAAAAAAAGTTATTCCTATTGGAAAGTTATCTATACTGATGTATATGCCTTGATATAGTGTTGTCATTATGGAAACAAATTCATATAGTAGTTTGGAGTCATTGCACTTGAAGAGAAGATCAAAAATTAGTTAAGTGATTGAAGACTGGATAGTGTACAGAGTTCTTGCAGCTCAGAGCATCAACACACATGCGTATGGAAACATTATGGTATGCATCCTGGAAGTTCAGTTAGTTAGACTGTATTCATGCTTAGTCTATGAGCGCATGATCAGATGTGCAAGGATGAGAAACATATAGTCAGTTGATGTTGCACAACTAGTGTGTGCCAAAGAAGAATAGAGTATGAAGCCAATAGTTAGTATTTTGGTTTATTGTAAAGGCTATGCACATATTATATTTAGGTTACCAACATGTATAATTGTTTATTTGTAAGCACGCTTAAGCCAATTAATTTGGAAGCGTTGTATGTAATAGGTCTAAGGGCTGACCTAGTTGTTTATTTTGTATGCGCATATAAATATAAGGTGCGCCCATTGTATTCAGTATGGAAGTTGATAGAGAGTTGTAACAAGTAGAGAAGAACTATGCAAAGACACTAGAAGATGTATTAGAGCTTTGCTAGAGGTCAAAGCATCAATGTGTCAAAGGAATTGATCTGACAAGCAGTGTCATAGTGATAGTTCATCTTGCAGATATAGTGTGTATCTAAGACCAGAAGGTTGTAGCCTTCACCACTTGAGTAGTGAGCTCTAGGATAGTGCATCCACTCCCCTAACAGGGACTATTGTAAAAGAATCCTAACAAGGTCTGACCCTTGACAAGGTCTACTATACTAAAAGCATTTTAAAGAAACTCCTAACAGGGTTAAGGATCTTCTAACAAGGATCACAAAACACTAGTGCAAAATATTAGTGGGTGTCAATTCCCACCGAGGTTTTTACCTATTTGGGTTTCCCCGTAACCATATTGGTGTCATGTGTTGAGTTCATGTTTCATATTTATGTGAATGTTTATTTCAGTACTTAAGCATTTAAGTTTAGGATAAAGATTAAAGAGAAAAGTTAAATTACAATGAACATTGATTCACCCCCCCTCTCAATGTTCCCATTCCTAACAATTAGTATCAAAGCTCTGGTCCTCAGCAAAGAAGTTTAACCACTTAAGGAGATCATGGACAAAGAAGAAATGAAATGTTTGAAAAATAAATCTTGAAGCTGCTCTTGAAAACCTGGACAAGTCTGAAAGAGAAACTGAAGAACTAAGGGATAAACTCAGTGATGCTCAATTAGTCATAAAAAGGCTAAGGAAAGATTTGAAAGAATGCTCTACCAGTGATCTAGGGGAAATGGTCAAGAAGCTGAATGAAGAAAGTAAATCCTTAAATGAACAACTTGAAGAGTTTGATGATAAACTGACTAACAATCAAGAATTCTATGATGAACAGATCAAAGAGAACCTTCAACTTAATGAAGAACTAAGGCAAGAAAACATGGAAATATTAGAGCTAAGGAATAGCAAAGAAAGCTTGGAGTCTGAATTGAGAGAAGCAAAGAATCATATTGACAAATTTCACACCAATTCTGATTTGATAGAATCTCAGTTGTATGCAAGGAGAGCCAAAGGAGACACTAGTTGTATTGGATACAATGAAGCACAAAATCAGATTCACAACATGCGAGCAAGAAAGGATTCACAAAAGGACTCTATTGATGCTAAGGGGACTGAAGCTCAAACCAAAGATGATGGTGAACCACCTAAGAATGAGTGCAAGCCTATAGACCACACTTGTTTTACTTGTAACAAGCATGGACACATTGCAAGGAACTGTATAGAGCTAAGACCTTTTAATGGTTACTGTTTTCATGCAATAAATTTGGTCATAGAGCTATGAATTGCAAGACTAGTAAGAAGAATAGGATTCAGCAAGATCAGATAAATCAAAATCAGATAAATGTAAGAACTTCTTAGAATGTTACATGCCAGATATGTAACTATAATGGTCACTCAACAAAACAATGCAGAATGGTGACTCATGTCAATGCATCGAGGAATATAAGACCTCCAGTCATTTGTCACTCTTTTAACAAGGCTGGACATATCTCAAGGTTTTGTAGATCAACGACGCAAGGTCAGGGAAGCCCTAAAAAGGCCAAAGAATCAATTTTGGATCCCGTAGGAGAAGTTAATTTTGTCAAAGCCTCAAATGATGCAAGCATGATTTGGTTAGAGAAAAGGGACAAAATTGAAGAGAATGTATTGGATGCATCCACAGGGGACACACCCTCTACATCTAGATGAATGTCCCTCAACGTCATAGGGGGAGCTAATTTAGCTCTAGACCCCTGCCTAGTTGGTATACTCACTCTCATAGTATGCACCTTTGGACTTAAGCTTTTGGAGTATAAAGGTACCTTTGTACAAGAGCGCACATGCTGATTATGAACATAACTCGAGTTGGAAATTTTGAAGTGACATCCTGGTTTACGCGACTTGCATTAATGGTAGAATTCTCACTTTAAGTACACAAAAAGTTGTTTAATTACTCATTGCATTCGAACTCAGAGCGATTAAAGAGTAGAAAGAGCCTTGGAAGTTGTTGTGAAGACTTGGAGATTTATCTATCAGTAATTTGCAGTGCATTTAGTCAGTTGCAAAAACCCTAGTTCATCGCATCAATCCAGAAGTCTTCAGATTATCTCAGAGATCAGTTGGAAAGTGATTAAATAAGTAAGTCATGGCCACTCCCATAATTTATGATGTCGTTGAGAAGAAGAGATATGTTTTCAAGAAACATCCATTTAAGTCAACCCTAGATGACTTAGAGGGTGCATTCTCTTGCATGCCTATGGGCGTTATGCATGTGGAAGACATTAGGGATTACATCTACTGCAAGAAAGAACTAGTAGGGTTGGATAGGTTAAGGGTGCACATGGATACCATGTTGAAACCAAAAAAAAAATTCATGGATGAATATGTTAAGTGGAATGATCACCCATTAGTTGAGTATGCTATGACATATGAATTTTATGAGATTGAATGGATTAAGATACTATTGAGTAGAATTCATGATGACCTATTTTGGATAGGTGATGTACCGGTTAGAATCACCAGTGACCTTATACATGAGATGACAGGCCTTTCTAGGAAAGGCATTGTTCTTCCTATGGGTAAGGATGTCAGGAAAATGGTTGAGCAAACTTGTAATTCAAGGAGTGATAGGTGCAGGATGACAATTGAGCCTATTGAGCAAGCAGACATCAAATTGATGTCTATGATACTTGGATACAAGTTTCATCACACTAGCAGAGTGAATATTGTGTCTATGGGCACAATTATAGCAGCCATTAGACTTGTGAAGGAAGATGCAGAGTTCAACTTATGTGAGATCTTGTGTGCATAGTTGATTGATAACATCAAGGCCATCAAGCATGATAAGACCAAAATATTTAGGTTTGGGTCTTTAATCATTTACATGTACCTTCATATAGTTGGGAGAGTATTAGATATGTATTTGGAAAATTCCATTCCAACCATGCCACAGATATCTAACAAAGTATCCACCGAGAGTACATTGAGAGATTATGTAACATTGGAATTGAAGACCTTTAGGGCTAATATGCAAATGAGATACATGATTCCAGAGAGCATTGTGGAAAAGTACAAGGATACAATTTGTTTTATAGTGGAGATAGATACAACTTGTATGGAAGCTATTGAGCCAAGAACTAAGTGGATTCATCCACTTGGTTATGAGGTAGAGGAACAAGTCCTTGAAGCATATGCATAGGTACTACTATTAGCCCCCAAAGATCCTAATGAACCTAGGTGGGGAACATATGAGGAGAAAACTAGAGAAGTAGATGCTAAACTTAACAGCACAACAACAAAAAGAAAGGTTGCTAAAGTCACATCAGAGATCTTGAGGATTCATGGTGTATCTCAAGAAGACCTTGATAAAGAAAGGGATGAAAATATTTCTTTGGAAATTAAGAGCGCATCCACAGTGGAAGCTAAGTCTGATGATCCCAAGATGAAGAAGGTGAAAATTGAAGAAGATGATAGTCAGAAGATGATACTCCTTATGTGCCCAAGGTAACCACTGACCTTACTGCTCCTCCCGAGTACAAGGCAATGCCTAAGAGGAATAAAAAGGTTGGAACTAGTCATCCATCCTTGCCAGTCACAAGAAATAGAAGGAACACTCATGCACCTCCTAAAGTAAGCTTCAAACCCAGTCTTAGTGTGCTAAGTGCCAGAATAGTTGATGAAGGAAGAATTGATCAAGTAGGAAAGTTTTATGATAAGTATAGTGAAATTGACAAGTCAGAGATTCATAACACAATCATCAAGCACATGATCAAGTTCAAAAGGATAGTTTTGGAACTAAAAATAATGATTCCTGACAAGGTATGGAATATCCTTGAATTCAAAAAGAGATAGGCTATTGAGGAAGATCTACGGATAAGGGAAAATATTCTTGATGATACCTATGTGTGAACTAGAAGAAGAAATTACTGTTAGATCTAGTGAAGCCTCACCTCAGATCTAAGACAAGAACTTTGAACATAATGGATAAAAATTATGAGCTAATTGAAAAAGAGATAGAGAAATCCTTTGAGAAGGTATTTATGAATAGAAACATGTATCCACCTACTGTGCCCATAGCTAATGTACTCATAATGGTCACCAAAGGGTCAAAGACCATCAAAGTACATTCTATAGGTCCTCAAGATTTAGCACATGCAGTGGAAGTACAATCAAAAGTGGACAAGTCTGTGCCCATGTTAGAATCACTCAAGGATAGCACCATTATCATTAATAATGTGGAGATAGCCATGGCACACTGACACTAACTTGGATAAGTTTGATGAAGCTTTTGTGAGCACACAAGAAGCTGAAATGTTATGCAGCAACACACCGCCCACTCATCAAGAAGAAGTATTGATTAAAAATAAAACAGATGAGAAAGAAGAAGAGAAAATGGAAGAGGAAGAAAAGATAGAAGAAGAAGAAGAAAAAGAACATGAGAAAGATGAAATTTCTATTGAACTAGCCAAGGTAAAACTAGAAGTGATGGATAGCACTCCCATCACTCCCTCCTCAGCATTATTGTCAAGTTTGACACCTAAAACATCTAGTTTGGACACATGGAGAGAAGAAGACCTGATTAAGTTCAGTGTCCTAGCTATGGAGAAGGAAAAGGAGAAAAAAGTAATGAGAAATCCTCTCCTTATGGAATCAGTGAACATACTGAATAGTAATGAGAAACAAGTAATGAGAAATCCTCTTAGTGTTCCCATTCCTAACAATTCCAATATCTTTCAGCATTTGTTTCATCCAAAAAATTTGAGTGTAGTTAATTACAACAGTAACATACTTAGATTCAACAATAGATTGAGCTATACAATCTTTCTTTTTACTTAGCCATGAAACCAACTTTTTCCCAAGAAAAAATGCACCTCCACTGGTACTCTTCATGTCATCAATATTCCCTGCCCAATCAGCATCAATATAAGCATGTAGTTCAAAGTCATAATTTTCTATCATACCATAAGCCATATTCCATTGTTCCTTTCAGATATCTAAATATCCTTTTCATAGTAGCTAGGTGTGTCTCTTTAGGTTCTTCCTGATATCTAGCCACAATTCCAACAACATTAGCAATATCTGGTCTGGTGTGAGTGAGATATTGTAATCCACCAGCCATTGCTCTATACTTGGTCTGAAAAAAATTCTTTGTCTCATCATTATTTATTAATTTGTGACTAGTCACCATAGGTGTACCAACTAGTTTGTAGTCTTCCATTCCAGATTTTTTCAACATTACTTTAAGATACTTAATCTGAGAAATAAAAATCTCATTCTTGCTCTGATTTATTTGCAGTCCTCGAAAGAATTTCTTTTCACCTATCATGGACATCTCAAATTCATTCTCCATTTATTTAGAAAATTTCTTACACATTTCATCATTTCCTATAAAGATAATATCATCAACAAAAACTTCTATTATCAGAATTCCATCTTCACTAGTTCTTAAATACAAGTTATTGTCACCATTATCTTTTCTGAACCCAAGGCGAAGTAAGTATGTCTAACCTTGCATACCAAGCCATTGGTGCTTGTGTGATCAGTGCAAAGTTGACATGTTTGGAATAGGTGTAGACATTCAAACATTAGTGAACATGAATCTAACAACATATTCCTAAGCTTAAACAAAAAAACAAATGCAAAGACACTCAGATAGAACTGAAATAGGAGCACCCTCTCACCGTTTGATTTGTTCTTGCTTTA
The DNA here is from genome assembly GCA_027943335.1 of Chamaecyparis obtusa. Taxonomy (NCBI): domain Eukaryota; kingdom Viridiplantae; phylum Streptophyta; class Pinopsida; order Cupressales; family Cupressaceae; genus Chamaecyparis; species Chamaecyparis obtusa. The sequence goes on along the minus strand of BSBK01004301.1, from coordinate 336,554 downwards.
GGGATGTGGGTGTGCTCTCGAATCACATGGAGCATATCCCTAATGATGAGTAGGGAGGATTGGGATCATTCAAGGACCATGGATGCTCTTTATTGGCACAAAATCAGGTATAGAAGACTTGATTTTCCCCTGGAGCCCAAGGAGCCAAAATGAAGCTAAGATGCAGATTAAGCTACATGATGCTTATGCTAAGATTGTTTTTAGACCAAAAAGAGATGTGATATGATGCTAATGATATGAAAAGAAATGAAATAAACTAGGTTTAATCCATTATACTAAGATAATATGTGTTATGAAAGATTGAAATCTAACAATTAGGATTGATTATGCTAAGTCTAGAAGTAAATGAACAAGATAACAATGCATTGAAGATAAAAAATAAGCTAATACTTTTCTCTTAGAAGGAGGAGTATTTATAGGATTTTCCTAAGGGCTTGGGTTAGGAAGGAGAGTTATGGGAACACTGAGAGGGGGGGGGGTGAATCAATGTTCTATATTATTAATGTTTTCTACTCCTTGAAACTTAACCCAATTTATCAACTACTAAATTTCATATTAAAGAAAGTAAAGTAAACAATCATAACACATAACACCATATATGATTACGAAACCTTGGCCAAAGGAAAAACCCCAGTGGGAATTAATACCCACTAATAATTGTACTTGTGTATTATGAACTTGTTAATGTTCCTTTGCCCTATTAGGAGCAGTCATTATAATGCTTTAGTACAATGACTTGGTCAAAGGTCAGACCTTGTTAGGAGTCTTGAAGTAAAAAACCTTGTTAGGGGTGGAAGGTTCACTACCAGAGCTCACTACTCAATAAGGAAGACTACAACCTCCTGGATATCAAATACACACTATATCTACAAGGGTGAACTGCTGCTATGACATTGCTTGTCTTATAAGTTTCTTTTGTGTGATGATGCTTTATCCTCTTGTAAAGATATATAAAATTATTACTGGTCTTAGCACATACATCTCATACTTCTACTCTTCTATTACATCTTCTCTATCCATCTCATGCTCTAATACAAAAGTGCATCTCTTATATATAGGCACAACCAAAACTATTTACTAAGTCAACATATAACCTATTACATACAACACTTCCAAATGAATTGGCTCAAGATTTTTTACATACATTGATATTAACATGTTTACAACACATTTACAATAGGCATGTATCTTTAAAAAAACAAAATAATACTCGCTAATCAAAATCTTTCTTATCGGTTGCATGCTTTGTTCTATTCTGCCGCTCACTATCTGTGTCACTTCAACTCGTTGTAACTTCTTCATACTATCACATCTGACCATGTGTTCTTAGACATAGCTTACTAAAATGATCAAAAGATTATCTTCAAGGGTGCATAGAAAAACTCAATCATACACACGTGTGTTGATGCTCTGTTCATCAGATGCTTCACTAACTGTTCTGTCTTCCATACTTAGCCAAATTTTGATCTTCTAAGTTATTGCGCCGACCTCAAAACTTCATATGACTTTGTTGTCATAATGAAAACACTAAAATTATTCATATACACTAGTATATTCAACTTTCCAAAAATCTCCCCCTTTGTCATTAATGGCAACAAAGGAATATGGCGAAGTTGCTAAAATACATCTTTACAAAAAAATTTCTATCTTATACTCTTATCTTTTCCTGTGTACTGTACATCATATACTAACTATCTTATATATCCCTTATATCTGTACTACTCCATATTACTCTACTCCCCCTTTGACATTAATGACAAAGGTGCACAAAAAGGAATCTTTAAGTACTTACATAGATAGTACATCTGGGTATGCAATCTTAAAGTTTTGGATCTCTTGCTGCCAAAATGCCTTGAGTGCATCTTCTATCTGTAGATGGGTGCATAATGCATAGGTTAGCTTCTCCATCTTTTCCAAATCTATACATGGACCTTGATCGTATGTCATAATAGTGGCATATTGTTGGATACAATTGTCTGAAGGACATTGTTGGATTAGCTATGTGTTGTCTTTGATGTCACACAAATGTCATATCAATTATCACTCCCAGTATCTACTAAGTTCAGTCGGTTAGCTAAGCGGTTCTCAGTATCTACCAAGTTCAGTCGATCAGCTAAGTGGTTCTCAGTATCTACCGAGCTCAGTCGGTCAGCTAGGCAGTTTTTAGTGTCTACCAAGTTCTCTCAGGTGTCTAAAGAAAACTTGACAGGATAACAGTGTTAACTGAGCCTCCTCAATTATCGAAGGAAAATTAGCGGTTACCGAGCTCTCTCGGTCTCCAAAGGATGTTCCAGAATTCACTGTGGTTACCAAGTTCTCTCGGTCACTGAAGGAAATCTTTTCAGGATTAATGTTTACCGAGCAAGGTCGGCCCTTTCAAAGAATTTTGTTATTACAGTTTGTTTATCCCAGCCGACTGTTATAATAATTATTAGTGCCGACTTGAAAATCTAAATGATTATGAAATGGCATATATATATAGAAGGTCAAATGGTGAATAAGAGATATACAGCATGCATAAATCATTTTGAAGAAAGGTGTGTGCAAATTTTGAAGGATGATCAGATATCCTTAAGGAGCAGCAAAGATTTAATTGATCAGTAAGGATCTAGTGAAACAGAATAGAGATCTATATTCAGCAATTCAGTTGTAGGTTATTTCATTGTTACTCTCTAGCAATTGTAGCAGTGATATCAAAATCTCTTAACCGAGTTGGTTTAACAACCATTTTGTAAATCCTCTAACAAGGTAATAGTTCTATTGAATTGTTTCAAGACCTCTTACAAGGCCACTCCTAGCAGGGTGATTAAATCCTCTAACAAGGTCACACCTAACAGTGTGTTTTGTAACCTTTTACCAGGTTGGCTTCTAACCAGGCATCACTTCAGAAGAGTGAAAAATAGTAACTAGTTACATTGGTGGTTTTTCCCATATTGGGTTTCCACGGTAAATCTGTTGTCTCTTGTGTTCATGTTATTTTCTTTATTCATGTAAGTTAATCAGTGATGAATGCTTAAGAACAGTTTAATTATTACACATTTCAAGGATCAAGTTTTTAGCATTTCTCTGTATATTTACCAAGTGGCACAGTAAATAATTTGTTAAGATACTTAAGGGATCAGTGGTAATATTTTGTGGTTAACTGATTCACCCCCCCTCTCAGTTACTACATCTATATTTCCAACACATATATCTCCTTGATGTTTTGATTCAACACATCTAGAGAGGGCACTAGTGCATGTCTCAACTGTGTTTTCCTAGCCCTTATTTTCCCAATCTCTTTCTCTACCTTTTCAATTCTATCTATTTATCCTTGATAGACATTATTTCACATGTTGATATCCTAGGAGGGATCTTCCACTTATTTTCTCATAGCTTCCATAAGAGATTCAGCTTCCTGAATCTTCTTTGAAAGGTCTAAAGTAATTTTTTCTTTATTCATACTATCAACAATTATTTTCCTTCCTTTTGCTGCTATCTCCTTTAGAATAGCTTGACCAACCTTAAGAGAATTGAGGTCAAGTGATAAGTTACTTATTAGCTCATCCAACCTTTTCTTGTTGTATTTTTCTTCTGCAATCTTGGACGTTGATTCTTAAAGACTTGAGAAATTTTGTTTGAAGCTTGTTAAGATGCTCCTACCATCATAAACTAAATGAACATTCATTACTTTCTTGTCCTTAGGAAGTAAACTATTCGATATGTTGACTAATTCAACAAATAAGGGATTTCTCATAACTTGTTTCTCTTTTTCTTTCTCCATGGTTAATACACTTATCTTTATTAAATATTCTTCTCCCCATGAGTCTAAGTTGTTTGTATCAGGGGTCAAACTTGACAAAAATGGCATTGAGGGCTTAGGGGTAAGTAGTGTGTTGTCCATAACTTTACTCTTTACCTTCACTAGTATTTCAATAGAGGGCTCATCTGTAGGTTCATCTTCCTTCTCTTCTTCCTGTCTAGCTATGTCTTCAACCTAAACTTCTTCTTTCTTCTTAAGTGACTCTTCTCCACACAAGATCTCAGCATCTTCAGTACTTACAAAGGCTTCTTCAAACTTGTCTAGTTCATTGTCTATTTCTGCCATTGATATTTCAACATTATCAATCATGATAGTATCATCCTTAGCTTCAGGCATGGGTGTAGACTCCATTGCTTCAATAGGTGCTATCATTATGGGCACATAATCCTTTGGACCTTTCATCGGTGCATCAAGGATCTCTAACTCCTTGGCTTTCTCGGAGGGAACTTGAGTTGCAGGTGCATTAGGAGGATACATGTGTCTTTCCAAGAACTCCTTCTCAAATGCCTTCTCAGTTTCCTTTGAAACCAAGTCATAATCCTTGTTCATTATTTTTAGAGTTATGAGTTTAGTTCTAAGGTGAGGATTCATCAAATCTAGCAATAGTAATTTCTCTTCTAATGAACAGACATGAAGGTTGTCATCCAATGTCTTTTCCCTTATCCTGAAATCTTCTTCAATGGCTTGTCTCTTTAAAGAATCTAAAATGTTCCAAACATTATCAAGAATGACTATTTTAACTTCCAGAACTATCTTCTTGAACTTAATCATGTGCTTTATGATCATAGAGTGAATCTCTGATTTGTCAATCTCACGATATTTATCATAAAACTTTGCTATTTGATCTATTCTACCTTTATTAATGACTAGTTTTCAACACTTCAAGATTCAGTCTGAATCCTACCTCAGGAGGTGCTTGATTGTTTCTACCTTTTCTTCTTTTTGTTCTTGATGATGGGTGACTTGTGCCGGTCTTCTTCTTCCTTTTAGGAATCTTACTAGGCTTAGGAGGTGTAGTGCACTCCAGATCAATAGTAGGTGTGGGTGCGCAAATGCTCTCAAGTTGCATTGCAATCTTGGCTTTGATAGCTTTATCTAAGTCTGCTTGTGTAACACCATGAATTTTCAGTATGTCTGAAGTTATCTTGGATGCTTTTCTCTTTATTGCTGCACTATATAAGACAGAGTCTACTTGTCTTGTCTTCTCTTCATAAGTTCCCCATCTTGGTTCATTGGGATCCTTAGGCACTGATAAGAGGACTTGTGCATAAGCTTATAGAATGTGTTACTCTACTTTATAACTAAGTGGATGAATCTACTTAGTCCTAGGCTGCACTGCTTCCATGCAAGTGATATCAGTCTCCACCATGAAACAAATGTTGTCCTTATACTTCTCCATAATACTCTCAGGTATCCTATACATTATCTACATTTTGATTCTAAATATTTTTATTTATAAGTCCATGAAATCTTTCAAGGTGCTCTCATATGTTGCCTTGAATGAAATTTTTGGCAATGTAGGTAGGCTCTTGTCAAGATAAAGATCTGACACTTTACCAATAATATGGAAGTACACGTAAATGATTATTGACCCAAATTTGAACATTTTTCTCTTATCATGCTTGATAGCCCTTATGTTATCCAACAACTCTGTGTGCAAGATTTCACAAAGGTTTAAATCTCCATTTTCCTTTACTATTATTATGGCTACCAGAATAGTTTTTGCTGACACACTATTCACTTTGTTAGCATTCTGCAACTTGTATCCAAGTATCATCTCCATGAGTTTTATACCCTCCTCCTCAATGGACTCAATTATCATGCCGCTCTTATCACTCTGGAACTTACAAGCTTGCTCAACTTGTTTTATGACATCCTTACCAGTAGGAAGAATGGTGCCATTCTTAGGAAGTCTGGTCATCTCATGAATGAGATCAATAGTTATCTGAATAGGGACTTCTCCAATCAAAAACAAGTCATCATGTATTCTGCTAAGCAATATCTTAATCCATTCAGATTCATAGAACTCATATGCAATTGCATACTCTATGAAAGGGTTGTTTTCTAAGTGCACAAACTCATTCTTGAATGTCATGTTAGGATTTACCATTATTTCAATGAGCGATCTTATTCTATCCAATCCTATAGGTTCCTTCTTGCAATATGTGTATGCACGTATATCTTCTACATGCAATATAACTCCCATTAGAGTTCTAGAGAATGCCCCTTCCAAATCATCTAGGACTGACTTAAAGGGATGCTTCTTGAAAATATATCTCTTCCTTTCTGTAACATCAAATAAAAGTGTAGTGGCCATTACTTACTTGATTAATTCTTAAATAGGTTTCCAAAGGGTTTCTGAATTGTCGCGACCGAACTAGGGTTCCACAACAATTTTCACACTTCTTCACTAATAAACCAACTTCAATCTTTCAACACTCACTTCTATGATCTCATGTGCTCTCCAAAGACTCGAACTTGAATGTAAATGTGTGGATAATGGATCACCAGTTACTATTAAAATAACTTTATGCAATTAATTCTTACCGTGTAAACATGGATTACAATAGTAAATTCCAATCTTCATTCAAACTGATGATCAGGTTGTGCAATCTTGCATACTACTTCAAATAGTAGCCAAACAATTAAAACCAAAGGGGCATACTTAGAGGGTGAGTATACCAGTCACGTAGGGGTCTAGAGCTAATCTAGCTCCCCCTATGACCATGAGGGTCATTAATCTAGAAGTAGAAGGTGCGTCTATTACAAATGCATCCACTACACAGTCATCAACATTATCTTTCTTTACTTCCATCCAAATCTTTCTTGCATCTTTTGTAGCTTTCACAAACTTGACTTCTCTAGATTCATCTAGAATTGATCCTTGAGACTTATTAGGTCCTTCTTGTCTTTGCTCTTATGATCTGCAAAACTTTGAGATGTGTCCAACCTTGTTACAAGAGTGACAAATGAATGGAGGCCTTATATTCCTCGGCGCATTGATGTGAGTTACCATATTGGATTGTCTAGCTGTGTGACTATTGTAATTGCATATCTGACATGTAATGTTCAGAGGGCTTCTAACACTTTGTTGTGGATGATTTCTCTAATTTTTCTAAGTCTATTTCTTTGATTTGATCTACAATTCATAGCTCTATGACCAAATTTATTGCATGAATAACAATAACCATTGAAAGGTCTTACCTCTTTACAATCTCTTGCTATATGTCCATGCTTGTTATAGGCATAACAAGTTCAGTTTACTAGCTTGTGTTCATCTTTAGATGGTTCAACTTTAGCTTTAGTAAGATTTTTAGTCTTCTTAGCTTATGTAGATTCTTCTCGTGCTTTCATCCTTTCTCACATATCATTGATTTGATTTTGTGTTTCATTGAATCCAATACCAGTGGTATCTCCTTTAATATTATGTGCATACAATTGTGAATCTATTAGATCCTTACTTGTGTGCAATTTTTCAATAAGATTCTTTGCTTCAGTCAATTCAAATTCCACATTTTTCTTGATGTTTTCTAACTCCAAGATTTTCATGTTTGCTTGCCTTAGTTCTTCATCCAATTGTTTGTTTTCTTTTATTTTCTCTTCATAAGCTTCCTGATTGTTAGTTAGCTTTTCATAGTTAGCTTTTCATCTAACTCTTCAATCTGATCTTTTAGAGATGTGTTTTATTCATTATATTTTTTGACCATTTTTCCCAAATCATTGTTAGAACAATCTTTCAAATCTTTTCTAAGTTTCTTGATGAATACTTGTGTGCCACTGACATTTAATTTTAGTTCTTCAATTTCTTTTTTAGATATGTCAAGATCTTCAAGAGCTGATTCAAGATTCTTCTTTAGATGTTTTACTTCTCCTATAGCCATGATCTCCTCAAGTGGTTAAACTTATCTTCAGAGGACCAAAGCTCTGATACCAATTGTTAGGAATGGGAACACAGAGGGGGGGGGGGGGGGTGAATCAATGTTCTATATTATTAATGTTTTTCTACTCCTTGAAACTTAACCTAATTAATCAATACCTGAACTAAACATTAAAGCAAGTAAAGTAAAAAATCATAACACATAACACCAGATATGATTATGGGGAAACATTGACCAAAGGAAAAACCCCAGTGGGAATTAATACCCACTAATAATTGTACTTATGTATTATGAACCTATTAATGTTCCTTTTCCCTATTAGGAGCAGTCATTACAATGCTTTAGTACAATGACCTAGTCAAAGATCGGACCCTATTAGGAGTCTTGAAGTAACAAACCCTATTAGGGGTGGAAGGCTCACTGCTAGAGCTCACTGCTCAATAAGGATACAACCTCTTGGATATCAGATACACACTATATCTGCAAGGGTGAACTACTGCTATGACACTTCTTGTCTGATCAGTTCCTTTTGTGTGCTAATTCTTTATCCTCTTGTAAAGCTCTATACCATTATTATTGCTCTTAACACATACTTCACTTACTTCTTCTCTTCTATTGCATCTTCTCTATCCATCTCATGCTCTAATACAAAAGTGCATGTCTTATATATAGGCGTAACCAAAACTATTTACTAAGTCATCCTATAACCTATTACATACAATGCTTCCAAATGAATTGGCTCAAGCATGTTTACATACATTGATATTAACATGTTTACAACACATTTACAATAGGTGCATATCCTTAACAAAACAAAATAATATCCGCTAATCAAAATCTTTCCTATCGGCTGCATGCTCTGTTGTGTTTTGTCGCTCACTGTCTGTGTCACTTCAACTCACTGTAACTTCATACTATCACATCTAACCATGCGTTCTTAGACATAGCTTACTAACATAATCAAAAGCTTATCTTCAAGGGTGCATACCAAAATTTGGTCATACACATGTGCGCTGATGCTCTATTCATCAAATGCTTCACTGACTGTTCTCTCTTCTATACTTAGCCAAATTCTGATCTTCTAAGTTATTACACTGACCTCAAAACTTCATATAAATTTTTTGCCATAATGACAACACTAAACTTAGTCATATACACTAGTATAGTCAACTTGCCAACATTACCTTGGGTTAGGGTTTCTCACACATGTGTGAGCAACACTTGGGAAGTGTGCAAGGGGAAAAAGTGTTGAAGAAGAGACATGGGTCTCTTTATGAGACTGTAAGAAGCCTTAAAGAGTGTGTAAGAGGATTTAATGAGTGTGTAAGGCTCATTAAGGGAAGGGTTTGACCAAAAGTCAAAGAGGACTTGGATTAGGCTAAAAACTATAGGAAACACCTCCTTAATTGGTTTAGGGAAGTTTAGGAAATATTGGAAAGGTTTAGGAAAGGCTAGAAGATTCTAGGGTTTTGAGGCTTTAAATAAATATAAAATGTATTTAGGTATTGTGACATAATTTATCAAATATTGATTTAATATAGAGAGGAAAATCACTTAAAATTGATTTAAATGCTTTGGGGAGAGATTCGTTAATTAAAGATGTTTAATTAAAATAAAGGGATTTAATGGCATAAAAATATATTAATTAATTAATAAATGATGATGTCATCAGGGATTTTCAGAAAAATAAAAATAATTTTATTTTCTAATGGATTTTATGTGTCTACATTTTCCCCCTCTTTGATGCGATGGCATAAGTGGCATGGCATCAAAGACAACAAAATAAGATCCCCGGGCTAGAATTTAGAGGATAAGGGGTTGTGCCCCCTCGAGAAAATAATGCAAAGAGGAAACTTTGTGGAATTTTCTTGAAAGGAAATAGAAGGGAAAGGATGAAGGAAGAAGGCAGGGTAAAGAGCCAAACTTCCAAGAGCAAAGATGCATGAGTGCAATATGATGGTGAGATGCAGGATGCAACTATATGAAAGTGTATCATCTTAAAATGGAAGCACTTCCATGATAAGAGTGTTTATCCCTCTCATTAAGTGGTCTGGGGTCATGTCAAGTATCTTGATTGGGTCTTTGCATGGATCTGGTTGTTCCCCCTATTCTTCTTCTCTCTCTCTCTCTCTCTCTCTCTCTATTTCCAACCTATTTTCTAGAAACTTCCTCTGAGAACCTGGAGTTTTTGACCTCCTGGGTCAAGGATGACTTGGAGGGTCAAGGATGAAATGGAGGGTCAAGGACAACCTAGTCCCTAACATAGGTCAAATACGACCTCATCCTTTACCTAGGGAAGAGACTACCTCATCCCTGGCCCCCTATTCCAAATTTTAGTTTCTGGAAGTTTCGAGATGTCAGGTTTCAAAAAACTTTATATTCTTGTTTTTGGGTCAGCTATTTCAGATTTTGGAATGGTAAATCCTTAAATTGCATTTAATCTAGATCCATTTCTAGGGGTTAAGGTTAACTGAGATTTAATTCTCCAATGTCAGCCTTCTCTAGAGGTTTGTGCCCTAGATCACTATAAAAGGAAGCCTTCCTCTCTCATTTTCTTCATCAATTTTTTGTGAGGACAATCCACAATCAAGAAATTTCATCCAATTTTCATAATCTTTCACAATCAAGTAGCAAGAAAGAAGGAGAAGGAAAGAAATCAATCATTCATTCATCTTCAAGAATTCAAGCATTCAAGCATTCATCAAGGAGATCCATTGTTAGCCATTGAAGGATTCAATCTCTTTGGAGCCCCCTTGAAGATTTCTCCATCCACATTCATCCAAGCCTCTTCCTATGCAAAGATACATTCAAGATTGGTGTTGAAGATCTAATGCCATTGATTTGAGACATCCTACATACTTCTACATTCATTTGGAGCATCCCTACTTGTGGATTCAAGGATTTGAATCCCCTACAAGGACTTCAACATAAGCAAGTTGAATAGTTCCATTTACTTTGTTTATGCATATTACTATTTCAATTCAATTTCAAGGTTAATTCCTAAATTGGGGTTTGACCAAGGTAAACCCCCCATCCAAAAAAACAAAACCATTTTTCTTGTAGGTACAGATACAAGACAACGAATTGAAGTTTAGATCTGGATACCCTTTTCGGAGAACTTTCGATATTCGTGAACAAAATTTTTGTCAGAGCTTTGAGGGGTAGGATCTTGCCTTGGGGTAAGACCTTGCCCCGCTATCTAGGTCAAGGATGATCTACTTCTAGAAAGACAAGTTTTATGGGTTTTCTCTGTCTCGACATTTTCAATCTGGAACAGGTTGCAAAATTTCTTAATACTGTGCACAGACACCAAAAATTAGTATCTTCCAGATTTTCCCTATTTTGAGGTTAGTATTTTCCTTCCCTTCATTTGAAATTTCAAGTACATACTTTTTATAGTGGATTATAGCATTTCCTCCTTTCTTCATGTTCTCCATTGTTTGATTCAATTGTGCATTGATCATTTCTTGGTGATTAATCCATTTGGATCTTTCCTTTTGGGAATTTGGATTAAGAATAGGTCTTATATTCCAACTTTCATATCATATTATCTTATCTACCACTATTCAAACCTATTTACATAATTATCCCATTCATTCAAATCAACCACTATTTCATATCATTCATTTTAGTGAACCTGACATACTTACCCTCTTTTATTTTGTGGAATTAGATGCCCTATTGTGTTTTGTGGTGTTAGATTTCCCTTTATATTATCTTGTTGATGTTATATTTGTCTTTTATGTTAAATCTTACATGCTAATTAGATTTCTTGCTTCTATATTTCAAAAATACAAAAAAAAATTACAAAATATCTTTCAAAATACAAAATGTTTCATGCTATATGTTTTCTTAGTTTAGTTCATTTGCATTGCATTAGTTTATGAGCTTTACTACTACTAGTCCTACTTATAACATTTTGGTTAGAAGAAGTTGTAGACTCATGGGTGCCTTTGATCCTGAATCTTCTTCTCCTTTCCTTAGGATCCCAGATGATAATTTGATTCTTCATGATTCCAATCCTATTATGGAGAAAAACTCTTCTCACTCATCTCACAATGAGAATGATGCTTTAAGAGTTCCTCCTAAACAAGTCCAAAAACTTTCAACTAAACTTGATAAAATGGGTAATTGGCTTATTCAAGAAAACCATAATCAAGATTCTATTCAAGCTATAGAGGCTCTTAAGAAATTTCTTCGTGATAGTGATCAAGGTGTTAACCTCTTGCGTGGTATTACTCACCTCATCCATTCAAATGTTAAACCTTTAGCTCAAGAAGCTCAAGATTTAGGGTTTATTCCTCCTGTCACTAGTGTAGAACCTTCTTCTCTTCCTTTACCTAGTATTCCTACCTATACTCCTTCTTTGGTGATTGTGATAGTTCCCTCTATTTCTTTGAGTGTTCCTCCTATGTCCCTTCCTACATCACAACCTTCTTATCATAATGTTCCTTTTACCTATTCCAATCCTCTTCCAACTGTAGTTCCAAGTGTTCCTCCAGTTGTGTCTTCCATCCCTGCAGCTTCTTACACTTTACCTAGTGTTTCGAATGTTGCTACTCCTATTTCCTCTAATGATTCAAAAATCATCAATTTGGCTCAAACTGTGTCATCCTTACAACAACAACTTGCATCCTTGACTCAAAACAAGTTTAGTATTCCTACATGTGACATGGGAAGTCCTTTGTCACTTGAAATCATTCGTACTCCTATTCCTCAACAAGTCAATATGCCTCATCTTGAGAATTATAATGGAAAAAGAGACCTTGTTGATCATGTTAAAACATTTCAAATCCTTTGTAGTGATTATGCTCATGACCATAGGATTTTAGCCAAGTTTTTTGCTATAACTTTTCATGACAAGGCCTTACAATGATATTGTTCTTTGCCTCCTTATTCTATTGACTCTTTTCCAAAACTTGCTAATGCTTTAATTCAACAATTTCAAAACAACATTGGCCCGCAAGTGTCTTTGATTGATTTGATGCATTGTAAACAAAGTGCTAAGGAAAAATTGACTAAATTCATTTGTATATTTAAGCATTTACATGCTTAGATTTTCTATCCTATTCTTGATATTGATATTCAACGTATGTTTATTTCAAATTTGCAAAAAGATATTAGAGATAAAATTATGCTTACTGAATTTACCTCTTTTCAACAACTTTGTGCAGCGCTTCATCATTATCAATTACAAGTGAGTCAATTTGAGAGCACCACTCCAATGGCTCCTATTTCAGTTGATAAAAGTGATGTTGCTCCTAATCCAAACAAATTTCAAAAATTCAACAACTATGTCAAGATAAACAAACAAGCGAATGCAGTTGCTGATCAATTTGTTGTTGCATCTCACAATGCCACTTCTACATCCACTGCTTTTCAATTAAATTGTACATTTACTCCTCTTTTTGAATCTTTACATTCTATTATGAATAGGTTGTTAACTACTAATATGATTACTTTACCTCCTATTCGACCTCTTTTACCTACTACAATTGCATCTAAATCTTTTGATCCTAAAGATTTTTGTCAATATCATCGTCAGAATGGTCATGATACTTACAAATGTTATTCTTTAAAACATAAGGTTCAAGACTTAATTGATTCTAATGCCTTATCTGTTGATAATCTTGATGGTAGTGGGAACAAATATGTCTCTCCTGTGAATCAAAATCTTCAAATCTATACGAATCCTTTACCTGCACATGATACTAATACCATTGCTCAACCATCTTCTATGGAAATTGTGTATGATTCAAAGATGGATGATCTTAATCACATAATCAAGTGGAGCATGTTGTTCAATCCTTATCTCCATCTCAACCTCAACCAAAACCTAAGACAAAATTGAAAACTCAACCTAAACGTCGACAACAACCTAAGAATAAAAGACCTCAAGAAATTTTGATTACCTTTGATGATTCTAAGACTATTAAAGCTCCTGATGGTCCCCTTTACATTTATGCTAGGATTTCCCGAATACCTACTGTTGGTTGTCTTGTTGATCCTAAATGAAGAAAATAATTTTATGAAAAATTTGCAACGCGATTCTTATGATACATCTGATGTGTGGATTCAAACTTGTAATGGTTTTCTTTATCCATCATTTGGTTCTATTAACTTGCCAGTTGAACTTTGTGGTAAAATTGTGAACACTACCTTTGTTGTCGTTCCTACTTCTGATCAATTTCAAGTTAAGCTAGGTTTTCCTTGGTTGAATGCCATGCATGTTGTTGCTTCACCTATCCATAAATGTCTTAAATTTGATCATGATGAAGAAGTGAAGACGGTTAATCATAGTTTATATCAACCTTCTAGGCCTAGATATTGTGCTTGTCTTGACTTATTTTGGCCTTCATTACCTAATGCATGTCCTCCTTGACCTGATAATCTTTTCCATTCATATCAAACCTATAAGCATCATAAGATTCTCAAATTAAGTGTACCTCTAATTGATCTTAATCATGGTATTTTTCCTACACCTTCTATACCTCCTTTATCCATGGCTTGTACATCTGTTAATTTAAGTCTTGTTGTTGATCATCTGACTATTGATAATCCTATTGATCTTCCTAAAGAACCTATGAAGGATCCTGCAATTGTTCCTCCTAGTTCTCAGCATATTTCAAGTAAAGAAAAATGTAATTGATCTGCTAATGAATGTCATAAGAAACTTCGGGCTCAAGCTAAAGCTCATAATTTTGTTCTCCAAAATTATTTACCTTCTTCTGATAAGCCTATGCATGATGTTGTTACTAATAATGATGTTAAGATGCATGATTATGATGATCCTATTCATATCTTAGATCCTATTTTGATTAATCTAGATGAATAAGATACTCTTGATGATGTTGATGATGAATATGAGACTATTGACATTGACATTGATTTACCTACTATGCTTTCATTAAAATCAACACTTACACCTAGTATCGAACATTATGATTCTCAAGAGGATCCTTGTTTGGAACTGGCTATCATTCCTACTATTTTGGATATAGTCCCTCTTGCGAGTTACCCACCTTCCCTAAATGATATAAAATGAGATGGGGAGAGTAGGCAACATGCTTGATCAGCTTGTCCTTTATGGTAGCTTTGTTGTGTGTTTTCTTATTGTACTATGCTTCTCTTGTGATGTGTTTTCTAAATGTTGTTAGATTCTTTTATATGACCCTTGTTACTTTGTTGCTGCAAGGTGATAACAGAATTGAATCTATTGTACCATTCCTCTATATGTATCTCTATTCTTCTATATGGTGTTTCATGTTATGTTGTAAATGTTCTATTGTTTGTAAATGTTCCCTTGTTTAATCTTCTTGGATCCGCAACTTGGTAGCACTGATTCTTTTTGGTCTCCAGGGCATGGTCCGAAAAGATTCTTCTTTGTATATCTTATGTGATCTTTCTCCTTTGTGATTGTAGCTCTACTTTCTTTGGGGAATGATGTCAGTTCATTTGCAATAATATCATATATATATTATCTTATGATCATACTGACCCCATGATAGGTAGTTCCCTTTTTTGTTCTCTATATGTTTATGTGGTATTTCCCTTGATTTGTCTTCATCTGGGGCATCTTGTAGTGGAACGTAATCAGTGGAGTTATTTATGTTTTTGTTAAAGCCATTACTCTTGTTAAAGTGTTAGCAATAAATTTAACATGGGGGCATACGCTCTTCTCACTTATTGCACAAACGCACTTTTTGATACACATATATTATTTTTCAAGATACTTTTCTCCCTTTTTGGATTAGTGACTAATCCTTAAAGCATGGATTTATATTTCAGGATCTCTTGATCCCTCCAGTTTCAATTTTTTTTGACCCCTTAAGGTTGAAGGTGTCCATAAGACTGGATCTTTTGTATTTTTGGTTTTACTCTTACAGAATAGAATATTCCTAAGGGTGAATCCTTGATGGGTTGACTAGTGAGTAGCCACATTCACTAGGTAGTTCAATTCCATCTTTCCAGTTCCATTATTTCCTTGTGTGGTTCATAATGGGACATAAGTTCTCATTGGGTGAGATAATAACACACACTCTCTATCTCTAGAGATGTCTCTCTTATTGTGATCTTGGAGTTGACAAATACTTGATTCCCTAGGGGTTTGAGGTTTCTCTTTGTCCTTTTGATTATGATAAGATTATCTTTTCATTATGATTTCCTTTACCAAGAGTTTTCATCGAGTCCATACTCTTGCTAAAGTGGGGGTTTAATGTATCATCTTAAAATGGAAGCACTTCCATGATAAGAGTGTTTAGCCCTCTGAGTAAGTGGTCTGGGGTCATGTCAAGCACCTTGATTGGGTCTTTGCATGGATCTGGTTATTTCCCCCCTGTTCTGCTTCTCTCTCTCTATTTCCAACCTATTTTTCGGCAACTTCCTTTGAGAACTTGGAGTTTTTGACCTCCTAGGTCAAGGACAACCTGGAGGGTCAAGGAGGACCTAGTCCCTGACCTAGGTTAGAGACAACTTCATCCCTAACCTAGGGCAAAGATACCTCATCCCTGACCCTTGTTCCAAATTTTAGTTTCTGAAAGTTTCAGGATGTCAAGTTTCAAAAAACTTCATTTTCCCGCTTCCAAGTTGGCTATTTCAGATTTTGGAATGTTAAATCCTTAAATTTCCTTTCATCTATGTCCATTTCTAGGGTTTAAGGTTAATTGGGATTTAATTCTCCAATGTCAGCCTTCTCTAGAGGTTTGTGCCCTAGATCACTATAAAAGGAAGCCTTTGTTGGATATTTCTAATGCATGGGCAATGATTAAGACATTTAATATGTTTAATCACTATGTTACTAAATGGGAACTCATACTATTGTCATTTGTGTTTTGTCACTGATGTCAACATATGCTTGTATGAAGAAACCAGACTGGTAATCACAGTGTAAAGAGGGTGTATGGATATTTCAGATGTTGCAAAGTCAGATGAGAGTTCAAATGGATGTTGTGATCTTATATCTGAGATTGCATCATTAATGGATGCATATTAAGGAAGATACAACTATTTTGGTAAAGACTGGTCACTGGACTGTGATAGTGATAATTGACAGAGTTAGTCTCTGAGTTTTTGATATAGATATCAGAGGGATTGGATTCATAGTATGCGATCTTGAAGGATGATAGAAGAGGTACTGACAGATTCTCATTGGTCAATGTAAGGTACAGAATGATTAGTGACATCATCTATGACATGTTCTTTGGCGATGGCTTATTCTAAAGCTGACTCATGAAGTGAAGCGTGTGTTTTGTTTGACAAGCATAATTCAAGGATGTCAGTCCTAAATTGCTGTAATATAATCATTGTAAACTTGTTTTAGATACCATGTGTAGCTTAGCAAGGGCTCATGTAATTATTTGTAATTAGGAAAGCCTTATGGGTCGACCTGATCTTGGTAAAAAGTAATAAGGTATAAATGTAAGGTCTTTTGTTTGGAAAAGACATGGATGGATATATGTGATAGAAGAAGGTTGCAAACTTGTGTCTATTGTATATAGAGTAGAGGATTGTTGGTGGACTTCATTGGAACTGATCAAGAAAAGATAGTTGCTGGAAAATAGTTCAAAAGATTGTGTATTTCTTCATATACACTTATTTCAAAGAAGTGAGTTCAGAAGGTGGACTTAACCTTCTTTGGGTAGTGAGCCCCCCCTTTTGTTCTTGAATCCTAACAAGGTTTGTCCTCTAACAAGGACTATGTATTGTAATGTTGTAACAAGCTCCTAACATGGCTATATCTTCTAACAAGGGTTACTATACTCTCAGTACATCATTAGTGGGTGCTAATTCCCACTGGGGTTTTTACCTTTAACAGGGTTTCCCTGTAACCAAAATATTGTGTTGTTGTGTTGGTGTTCATTGGATCTGATATTGATAAGCTTGAAGATTAAGGTTTAATATTCTTTCATACAACTGATTCACCCCCCCTCTCAGTTGTATTATGGACTATTAATCCTAACAATTGGTATCAGAGCTTGTGGTCCTCGAAGAGAAAGCTTAATAGCATGAGATGATCTTGGAAAATGGCATTCTATAGGAAGGATAGTCCTAAGTTTGATCCTGAAAACTTTGACAGTTGGAAAAACAAGATGCGAACACATTTTCTATGCTTGGGCATAGACTACTGGATGATTGTGAAAAAGAAGGAAACTTTGAAGGATGAGAATGACTTAGAGTTAGCTACTGATGATGAAAATAAACTATTTTCATGCAATATGGTCACAAGAGAAGCATATTAGCACACTATCTGAGGGTGAGTTTACTGAAATTAAAGATTTAGATTTTTCACATGATATTTGGAATAGACTGGAGGCACTCTATGAAGGAGACAAATATACCAAATAAGAAAAGTTGTAAAATTGGAAGACAAAGATGGAGAAGTTGCAAATGAATGAAGATGAAAGCATTAGATCCCATGTTCAAAGGGTTACAGAAGCTGTAGTTGGAATCAAAAATTGTGGAGTTACTTATAATGAAGAAGAAGTCATTGCAAAGATTCTCAGATCTCTAACTCCTTACAAATTCAAGGCAATGTCTATTCAAGAAACTATACCCCTGACTCCAAACTTTAGCAGAGAGATGTTGATCACAAAGTTAACCACTTTTGAAGTTGCAAAATTGGGAGAAGCTACTCCTAAAATTGAATCCACTTTTAGGGCATTTGCACACAAGAAAGCATCTGCACTTCCAAGCACAAGCAAAGATGATCTGAGAGAAGAGCTTGGTGAGTATGCTGAGGAATGGGAAAAGATAATGGAAGAAGAAAAGAAGATAGGAGAACTTGTTGCACTAATCACTAGAAGAGAGAAAAGAGGTAAGGGAAAATTTGAAGGAAAATTACCTTTGAAATGTTTTTCATGCAATAAGGTAGGTCATTTTGCATCTAGATGTCCTACAAGAATTCCTAAATATAAACCTAACTATGCAAAGATTAGAAGAGATAAAGAATGTTATTATGCTAGTGAGGGAATCTCTAATGATGATGATGATTTAGAGAATGAAGAGATTGGATTTGTTTCTATTAAAGATGAACCTATTCATGAGGAAAAAGCCTTAGTATCTCATGTTGACAAGAAAACTAAATGGATAATTGACAGTGGATGTTCTCATCACATGACTAGTGATAAGAATAAATTTTTTAAATTAGTAAATTATGATGGAGGTGTTGTAAGGTTTGGGGATAATCTCCCAAAATCCATCATAGGAGTAGGATCCATCACTCTGGATGGAAAGACCAATACAGACAATGTACTACTTGTTGAAGGACTGAAACACAACTTGTTGAGTATTGGGCAGTTAATGGATAAAAACTTTCAGTTAAGTTTTGCTGATGGTAAGTGCTCTATCAGAAGCAAGGAAGGAAAATTGGTTGCTACTAGATCAAGATCTAGAGGTAATGTATTCGAACTAAACACATTTGGAGCCTCTTATTTTTTTGCGAAGGTAGATGATAGCTGGTTATGGCATGGAAGATTTTGTCATGTTAACTTTGATAATATTGTGATAGCAAGCATGGCCAATGCAGTCAAAGATCTGCCAAAGATTGTGAGACCTTCTAACATTGTATGCAGAGAGAATGTGTTATGGGAAAGAAAACCAAAAATAGTCATAAAAGAAAAACATTTACATCAAAAGGGAGGTTGGATCTGGTACATACAAATCTATGTGGGCCCACAACAACAAATTCATACTAAGTTGAAAGGTATTTCATACTCTTTGTTGATGAATTTTCTAGAATGATGTGGGTTACTTATTTGAGAGAGAAATCAGAAGCATTTGACAAATTCAAGTTGTTTAAAGAAAAAGTAGAGAATGAATCAGGACTAAAAATAAAGTATTTAAGATCAGACAAAGGTGGAGAATTTACATCAAATTTATTCAATTCATACTGTGAAGAGCATGGAATAAAAAGACAAACATCTACTCCTAGGACTCCACAACAAAATGGGATAGCAGAGTGAAGAAACATAACTATACTTGATGCTACTAGGACAATTTTGATTGAAGGAAATATATCTCATGTACATTAGAGAGAGGTTGTTAGAACAACAATGTACACATTAAACTGAATTCAGATCAAAGATGGCACAAGTAAGACTCCCTATGAACTATGGTTTGATCACACTCCTACTGTAAAATATTTTAGAATTTTTGGTAGCAAATGTTATATCAAGAGGGATGGTGAGATAGGAAAATTTGATGCTAGAAGTGATGAAGGTATCTTCCTTGGTTACTCTATTAAAAGAAAGGCATACAAATGTTTCAATTTTAGATTAAGGAAGATGGTTGAAAGTAACAATGTAAGAATAGATGAGAAATTTTAGATACAGGAAAGAATGTATGATAGCAGTCAGATATCAGAAGTGAAAGAAACCTCTACTGTTGTCGAAGAAGAAGAGCTTGTTGAGGAAGAAAGTGATGAAACAAGCAAGTCTACTCCTAAAACTCCAAGGTATGTAAAAAATAACCATCCTGAAAATCAAATCATTGGCAATACCAGTCAGGGAGTACTAACTAGATCTAAAGTTATAGAAGAAATTTATTTAATTTCTCAAGTTGAGCCAAAGAATACAGATGAAGCCTTTAAAGATAAATCTTGAATAAAAGCCATGCAAGAAGAATTGGATCAAATAAAGAAAAATAATACTTGGGAATTGGTTCCAAGACCTAAAAACTAAAATGTTATAGGAACTAAATGGGTCTTTAGAAACAAAATGGATGAAGAAGGAACAGTTGTAAGGAAAAAAGCAAGGCTAGTGTGTAAAGGTTACTCACAACAAGAAGGCATAGACTTTGAAGAAACATTTGCTCCTGTTGCTAGAATAGAGGTAGTAAGATTATTCTTATCTTATGCTACACATAAAAACTTCATAGTATATCAGATGGATGTTAAATATGCATTTCTGAACGGAGATCTTGAAGAAGAAGAAGTATACATAGAACAACCAGATGGATTTCCTCTATGCGAAGACAAAGACATGGTGTGAAAATTGAAGAAAGCCATGTATGGGTTGAAGCAAGCTCCTAGGGCTTGGTATGCAAGGTTGGACAAGTATCTACTTGGACTCGGATTCAGAAAAGGTAATGCAGACAGTAATTTGTATTTGAGAACTACTGAAGATGGAATTCTAATAGTAGAAGTATTTGTGGATGACATTATCTTTGGAGGTAATGATGATCTATGTAAGAAATTTGCAAAAGAAATGGAAAGTGAATTTGAAATGTCCATGATAGGTGAAATGAAATTGTTCCCTAGACTGCAAATAACTTAGAATGAGAATGGTATTTTCATTTCTCAGACCAAGTATCTCAAAGAATTACTTAAGAAATTTGGTATGGAAGATTGTAAACCAGTAGGAACACCTATGGTGACTGGAAACAAGCTAACAATTGATGATGAATCAAAATGTGTTTTTTAGACTCTGTATAGATCAATGGTTGGAGGGCTATAATATCTGACTCACACTAGACCAGATATTGCTAATGTTATTGGAATTGTTGCTAGATATTAGGAAGAACCCAAAGAGACTCATCTAGCTGTTGTGAAAAGGATACTGAGGTATCTCAGAGGAACCATAAACTATGGTTTATGGTTTATGGTATGATAGATTTGATAGCTTTGAACTTCATGTTTATACTGATGTTGATTGGGCAGGAAATATTGATGATAGAAAAAGTACAAGTGGTGGTGCATTTTTCCTTGGGAAAAAGTTGGTCTCTTGGCTAAGTAAGAAACAAGATTGTATAGCACAATCTACTACTGAATCAGAATATGTTGTTGCTGCTATAAATTGCACTCAAATTATTTGGATGAAACAAATGCTGACAGACATTGGAATAACTTTTAATGAGCCTGTGGTTATCCATTGCGATAACAAAAGTACAGTAAACATGTCAAAGAATCCGGTAATGCACTCTAAAACTAAACACATTTCTATCAAGTATCACTTCTTAAGAGACAAGGTGGTAGAAAAAGAAATCAAGCTTGAATATATCAGTACAAAAGAGTAGATTGCAAACATTTTCACAAAGCCACTACCAAAAGACACCTTTGAATATCTCAGAGGTATGTTAGGGGTTCAAGCCCCTCCTAGTCAGAACTAAATGATACAGACATGCATCAGTCTAGAAGTGCTCAGAGCCTCATCATTTTCTAGACTGGATGTTGGGATCTACTCCTTAGGGGGAGTGATCATGGAAGAAAGTTTATCTATGAAGGTAGTTGGAACCCTTTTCCATTGTTGTCAAAGGGGGAGTAATGTTATGATAAAATCCTCACTATTTGGGGAGGTTGTTCAGTTGAAGGACTTTTGGGTTGATACAACTTTGGGACAAGATTCTCCCATATGTTGACATCAATGCCAAAGGGGGAGATCATTGAATATTGCTAATGCATGGGCATTGATTAAGACATTTAATATTTTTAATCACTATGTTACTAAATGGGCACTCATACTATTGTCATTTGTGTTTTGTCACTGATGTCAACATATGCTTGTATGAAGAAACCATACTAGTAATCACAGTGTATGGAGGGTGTACGGATGTTTTAGATGCTACAAAGTCAGATGAGAGTTCAAATGGATGTTGTGATCTTATATCTAAGATCACATCATTAATGGATGTATATTAAGGAAGATATAGCTATTTTGGTAAAGACTAATCACTGGACTGTGACAGTGAGAATTGACAGAGTTAGTCTCTGAGTTTTCGATATAGATGTCAGAGGGATTGGATTCAAGGTATGAAATCTTGAAGGATGATAGAAGAGGTACTAATGGATGCTCATTGGTCAGTGAAAGGTACATAATGATTGGTGACATCATCTGTGATGTGTGCTTTGGCGATGGCTTATTCTGAAGCTGACTCATGAAGTGAAGCATGTGTTTTGTTTGACAAGCATAATTCAAGGATGTCGGTCCTAAATTGCTGTAATATAATCATTGTAAACTTGTTTTAAATACCATATGTATCTTAGCAAGGGCTCATGTAATTATTTTTAATTAGGAAAGCCTTATGGGCCGACCTGATCTTGGTAAAAAGTAATAAGGTATAAATGTAAGGTCTTTTGTTTGGAAAAGACATGGATGGATATATGTGATAGAAGAAGGTTGCAAACTTGTGTCTACTATATGTAGAGTAGAGGATTGTTGGTGGACTTCATTGGAACTGATCAAGAAAAGATAGTTGTTGGAAAATAGTTCAAAAGATTGTGTATTTCTTCATATACACTTGTTGCGAACTAGTGAGTTCAGAAGGTGGACTTAACCTTCTTTGGGCAATAAGCCCCCCCTTTTGTTCTTGACTCCTAATAGGGTATGTCCTCTAACAAGAACTATGTACTATAATGTTGTAACAATCTCCTAATAGGGCTATATCTTCTAACAAGGATTACTATACTCTCAGTACATAATTAGTGGGTGCTAATTCCCACTGGGGTTTTTACCTTTAACAGGGTTTCCCCGTAAACAAAATATTGTGTTGTTGTGTTGGTGTTCATTGGATTTGATATTGATAAGCTTCAAGATTATAGTTTAATATTCTTTCATAAAACTGATTCACCCCCCCTCTCAGTTGTATTATGGAATGTTAATCCTAACAACTTTCCTCTCTCATTTTTGTCATCTAGTTTTTGTGAGGACAATCCACAATCAAGAAATTTCATCCAATTTTCATAAGCTTTCACAATCAAGTAGAAAGCAAGAAGGAGTAGGAAAGCAAGCAAGCATTCATTAATCTTCAAACATTCAAGCATTCAAGCATTCAAGCATTCATCAAGGAGATCCATTGTTATCCATTGAAGGGTTCAATCTCTTTGGAGCCCCCTTGAAGATTTCTCCATCCACATTAATCCAAGCCTCTTCCCATGCAAAGATACATTCAAGATTGGTGTTGAAGATCTAATGTCATTGATTTGAGACATCCTACATACTTCTACATTCATTTGGAGCATCCCTACTTGTGGATTCAAGGATTTGAATCTCCTACAAGGACTTCAACATAAGCAAGGTGAATAGTTCCATTTACTTTGTTTATGCATATTACTATTTCAATTCAATTTCAAGGTTAATTCCTAAATTGGGTTTTGACCAAGGAAAACCCCCCATCCAAACAAACAAAACCATTTTTCTTGCAGGTATAGGTACAAGACAACGAATTAAAGTTTAGATCTGGATACCCTTTTTGCTGAACTTCTGAGATCTGTGAACATAATTTCCATCAGAGCTCCAAGGGGTAGGATCCTGTCCCAGGGTAAGACCTAGCCCCGTTATCTGGGTCAAGGATGACCTGCTTCCAGAAAGACAAGTTTTATGGGTTTTCTCTGTCTCGACATATTATGCATAGACATTAGAAATCAGTATCTTCTATATTTTCCCTATTTTGAGGTTAGTATTTGCCTTCCCTTCATTTTAAATTTCAAGTACATACTTTCTATAGTGGATTATATCATTTCCTCCTTTCTTCATGTTCTCCATTATTTGATTCAATTGTGCATTGATCATTTCTTGGTGATTAATCCATTTGGATCTTTCCTTTTGGGAATTTGGGTTAAGAATAGGTCTTATATTTCCCCTTTGCATATCATATTGTCTTATCTACCACTATTCAACCCCATTCATATAATTATCCCATTCATTCAAATCAACCACTATTTTATATCATTCAGAGAGATGCAAGATTAATCTATATGATGTTGGATGGGGGATTTAGGGAGCTCCATTCTTTGGATCTTTTTGAGAGCACAACCTAGTTTGATATAGCAATGCTAGAGACCTACCAAGGTTACAAAAGAACACACAGCCTGGTCACCAGCATTGCATAGGACTAATGCAAAGAATACACACATGGTTTCCCCAGTATCACGCATGAAACCCGAAGGAGGCATGGTGGAAATGATGCTGGAGAAACCACAAACACACAACTAACTCATAGGTAGAAGAAAAAGATCAAAAGACCTTTCCCTAGATTATCCACATTCACTCTACACCGTGATATAAAGGATCATGGTGACTTTGAGTAGATGACAACAAGAAGGCATAAAAGATTAACAAGACCCAAAGGACAAAATCCAAGGTTGCAATGATAAATCCAAAAGAAATCCTTTACCAAGGAGAGATATTAATGGTTGATTGATGGGGGGAGATTAGGTGTGAACATAGAAAAGGATACATTGTCATGGACTCAGTTTGATTGATTAGGTTAGACAAAATAGAATAATACATTTGTGCAGACCTATGATTAGGCCTAGGTCAGACAATACAAAAGAATACATCTGTGTGGACCTGTGTTGATGGGGAGAATGTTGTATTCTTGATTGGAAAATGATGAAGTTCAAAGATAATCATGGTGATCAAGGATAGTTTACAATTGATTTTGTTGAAGTGCAAGGCTGGGTGGGACAAGATTTCTAATCAAATGCTACTGCATGATTGATGAGGATATGTACAATGAGATGTGACAATATGTACAATGGATAGGAAGATATGTAAAAGAAACTCAAAAGATTAGAAAAGATCTAGATGACCAAATGAAATAACAAGTATCTCACAAAACCTTTTTCCATAGGTAGGATGATTGGGGATGATTGATTGGATCAATGGTGGGAAGATTTGGTCTGAACATGAGGAAGGATACATCATCATAGACCTGGTGTGATTGGTGGAAGATTGCAAAGCGTCGAGAGTGAGTTGTTATTTTCTTGATGTAGGATTAGAGGATAGGATCATATTGTCAACCTAAGATAGACTGATGATCTTTGGAATGATTGGATTCTTATTAGTGTAGGCCAATCTCTTGCTTGAGATGATGAGGCTAACAAGGAAAAGTAAGGATTCCCTAGACAAAGATTATGTCAAAGGGTAGCGCTAGGATTGATTTTTTCTTTAAGATAAGTATTTGAGCACCTCAAATGATATTACACGAAGATGACGGTGGATGACTAGATAAGGATTCTTATGACAAGAGATAGGTAAGACACTTGAACCTCATGTTGGCTCTTGGTTTAGCAAGATTTTAACTACCTTTATTAATGTAGAGATATACCTATGGGGTAGCTTACTTCCCACAATCAGTATATTCATACAAGAACAAGGACCAATGAACAAATCACTGAGGCTTTCTACACTTTGAACTCTGTAGAATTTAGGCGGGTGCACCTAGGATTAGGATCACTTAATTTCACCTTTTCACTAATCTTCACAAAGAAGATATGTGCCCATAATACTTCTTGTTATATGTGACATAAATGGATAGGATGTGAAGCTAAGCACACTATCAAATTACTCACAAATAAAGTAGGGGCTTTAGCTATTTAGTCCACAACTACTGACTTAAAGATTTAGAATTTGATTTGTTTGTCTTGGGGTAAAATGGATAGACAAGAAAGAACATCTATTAGACAAAGTGTCTTTGATCAGTCCCTTATCCATTGGGCATATTCAGAAACAATTCCTCACTATATTGTTGATTCTATCATTCACTTACTAAATGAAAATAAGGTGAGAACCTCACTACTTACCTATATCCTTCTTAATGCTCTGCAATTCTATTAGGTTACATCAAGCATTTACTTAACTCTTCAAGTTAACAAAAAAACATATCAATTCATACAACACTTATGTCTAGAGCTATTGATCTTGAGGTCATCAACTCACAAGACAATAGGAAATTACAAATTAGTAAATAGGAGACAAGGTTCAAAGCAATTTTTAGAATCCTTATACAAGTTTTCCACAAATTGATACATGAGTGAATAACTGAACATAAAATATACCAGAAAAGATAAGAACACTATGGATTTATTAATATATTTTGTAAAATAGAGAAGTTACTAACCTCTTCTACCAATCCTTGGATGCAAGCCTATAGAACTAAGTCTATCTTTGGTCTCTTGCAAACAATTCTTCTTCTCAACTCTGAAAAATAATTCTTGGGACCAACTCTGAAGAAATTTTATAGAGAATTTGGAACCCTTCTAAATGACCTTGGGAATCCTTTTACAAGAATAAGGTTTTCTACAAGATTAGGGTCATTTAGGGCATAATTAGGGAAACATTGCCAACCACTTCAACATGAAATTAGGAAACCATTTATTGTAGAAGTGACAAGGAAGAAATCCTAATTTTAATCAAGAAATATTAGAGACAAATTTGATATCCTTTACATTCTAGAAACCCTAGCAGTCAAACTACAAATTAGGGCATGATCTCATTATCCCTACGGAAAGCAAAAATACTACAAATATCTTTGCTACCTCTGCATACCAGGAAATAAATTTTTTGGCAACTTGGTCCAAATCATAACTGCTGCATCTAAAAGAAACCACCTGCAAAATATCAAGCTCAGGTCGGTAAACAAAATATGATCATATTCGTCCCGACCACCACAAAGTTCATTCAATTCTCAACTACAAAATTATCATTTATGGCTCATGAAGAAAGAAATTGGATTGCATAATGTTCTTGCGTACCATCACTTTATTTTCTACAAACCCTAGCTTAGAAAATTTAAAATTGAACTGACAATGGTTAATTTATCAAGTTTAAAACATGGCCGTCGATCTTGTTTCTTTTCCCAATGTATCGAAAGATCCTCGTGAATCTTTACAACAATCAACTAAGCCTTTAAAAATTCCAGCCACATCATTATTTTCCTTAGCCAATCAGGAACGAACACGTTAGCACACCTGGCATGAGGACCCACCCTTTTGTTAGTCATTTAATCAAACGGTTGTCGCAAGATTTCAATGAAACAAACCTCGATCACTTTACCATCGTGAAGATACAATAGACATAGGATCTTTTGCAAGATGTCATATCTTTATACACTCTAAAAACCTTGGCCCCACTAACAACCACCAAGTCATTACCCTATGTGACCAATCAAAAGAAAACACCTTGGATCTATCTAGCAGAGGACCCACCTATCAATTACCATCACATCAGATGGTTATTGTAGGATCACAAAGGGAAAAGTTGTCCTTTCCAAACATACGACAACCATTGATCTTCTGCATCTGTCAGTCCTTATCAGTAATCAGGCCCATTGGACAAGTGGAAATCAGTCACAAGATCGCAAAGGAAAATGCATGATGTCATGAAGGCTTTGCGAAGAAGCGACAACTGTAGGATCAAAATCAATCAATGGTAGAGAAATAACTGGAGGAAAAGTCCCCACCTGACAAGATCCACATCACCACCACCACAACCAATCAAAATCAAACACTTGTGCAAACCTGGCAACGGACCCACCTGACAGAAACGTTGTGTGGTAAGTAAGATTGACGGTTGTCGCAACATCGTAAAGGGCAAGATTAATCTTTGTGGATGTGTGATAACTGTTAGATTAAAGGAGATTAAGCCTTTAATCTATGCCGAAAAATTAATGAAATAAACCACTTAGGACTTAGGGAAATTAAAACCGTCGGGAACTTAGACTTAGGAAAAAATGTGTTGGCCTAGGTAATAAAGAAATGAGGGAACATGGCCCCGCCTGATGAGTTTAATTTAACACATGCATTTTTTGGGTTTTAAGTGGTCTGAAAAAGGTAACACATAAATAGAATAAAGGTAGAGTTTTGGACTTAGGAAATTTTGTAACCCTTTGAAATGGATAAAAAACCCTAGTTCTACAAACCTTAAAAATGCAATATCTCACTGGTTTTGGCGCTGATGCACATGTGCTTTGAAATGAAGCTTGATCATACCTTGACAAATCCATGGGCAAGGGTGTAGGCTATGAAACTTGATGGATTTTCTTCACTAATTGAAACAAGTTGAAGCTAGGACAAGGCAATTTTTAGGGTTTTTCAATGAAATAGACCATTTCCCTTTGGATTTTGCATTTTTCAAGAAATTGGGCTAACACCTCAAAAGGACCAAGGGATGATTGTTGAAGCACTTAGTTGGATTAGGTCACGATGACCCAAGGGCTGACTGACATAGCGGATGTGACCTAAAGACACAAATTTACAAATGAGCCTAGGTGGAGACAGGAATGATGATATGGTACAAGACTCAAGATAGGATGTACAAGGGATTGGGGATGAAGATGATGTTTTAAAGATATGCAAGATGATGCCTTAGTTGGGCTGGAAAGAAAAGATGGACTGATGGAAGATAGGCTTGATGATGGATGATGTGTCCCAAAATGACATAGATTTGGGAAGGATGCATCCCAACGATAATTATTGGATTGAGATCAAGGCTTGCAAAAAGACTAAGGATGTGATTGAATTAGTTGGCTTGATCTTGGATGTTGGAGAGCTAAAAGACAAGGATAGGATTGGAAGATGTCGGAGGATTACTAGAAATGGTGGATATGGATGAATGGAATTGGATTGCATGGGGGTAGCCTATATCTAGATACCAATGAAAAGGGAAGATACCAAGTGATGGAAAGATGGAGGAAATACCGAGGGATTTGGATCTAGGGGGTGACCTCACAATAGTGGGTTACCCTTTTTTAGAGATGTTGATTTTTGTTGGAATAACATATTTTTGATAAAATATGATGATTTAAGCCTTGATAGGTTCTATTTGTAGGATTTAATTAAAAATGGATAGCTCAAAGCCTCTTAGATAAGAAAAACATAGATATAACATCTATACTCCTCATTCATACCTATAATGGAGTCTCCTTCGCACCTATTAAAATGCTGACAAAAAATCACTTCAAATTTATCTTTGGAAAATCAAATGAATCCATTTGACAAAACTATCTATGTAGTAAGGTACTAATAAGAAAAATCTTTCCAATGATTATAATGTTAATATATATTAATTTAATTATGACTTTGTATTTTTAGTTTTACTAAACATAGATATTTCACTGTATGTCTACCTCTATATTTGATGCTTATGGAAAAATAGTAAATGAGAGAAAAAAAATTCTAAAAAATATATGTTCCCTAGGTATTGAAGTTATCTTTCTATCAAAAAAAAAAAAATTAAACTGGACAAATACACGACAAGTTATAAGCTATGTACTCAAGGTATGTCAAAATTATGGTTTAGTCAAATTCAAACATTAATAAAATATGAAATAAGCATAATAATTTTTTCAAACCAATTGCATGCCCTCTGTATGGATGTTAAAAAAATAAATTTGAAAGAATCACATTGATATCTATTTTAGAAAAAAAGTTATGCTCTATGAAAACAGTGTAACTCTTTGAAAATTACGTTTTCAGCAACATACCGGTTTTTGTGGGAGAAAGAAAAAAATTCAAATCAATTCAAAAATAAAAATAAAAAATATATTTAGAATCTAGACAAAAAATCTTAAAAGACTCTAATTTACTTCATCTTTTGATTTCAAGCGGTTTAACAACAATATGTATCTGAATATGATTTTTTTTTTCAAAATGTAGAGTTCAGTGTCTGTTCAGGCAAAAAAGTGTAACCCACTATTGTGGGTTCACCCATGGAGGAAGATTTGGATTAAGGGACTGCTAAGAGATTTGGGTTGGAGGAAGATATGGATTGGATGAGGATTTTCTTGAGGATTGGATTGGAGGAAGATTTGGATGGGGAGATGGATAACGGATTTGGATGAAGGAACTGCTGGGATATTTGGATAGAGGAAATGCTTGGGATTTGGAGATGGAAGATAAGGATTTGGAAGGTGGATGTGACAAAGTCTCCAAGGAATAAGATGCCCCTTGCTTAGGATAGTTCATTCATTTAGAGGCAGTAGGATGGGGTACGATTGGATGAAAGATAAGAAAACAAGAGGATGAGGAAGGTAGAGGGAAGCTTGGATGGTTGATGAATAGAGGATAGGTGGCTGGAAGATGTGATGGATGCCAAAAAGGTGCCCAAAATCATGTGTACCTGGTGATCTCTATTTTTTCATCAAGATCCAAAGGAGGATGACAGAGGTGAGAGACAAATGGGATGGAGGAGATGCTGGATAAGAGGTGATAGAAGGGAATGGCCCCCAATTGCATAAAGGAACTGGGGGGACCTACGCATGATGCCTATTTTCCAGGTTGTCACCATGGTACTTGTTCAAGACTCTTGAATTGCCAAATTTTCACCATTGGATGAATGTTTTTCTCTTTTCTTTTCTTTTTCCAATTTTTATGGATTTTTTCTGATTTGCTGCTAACTTTGTGCTGATTTGCACTGATATTCTTATTTGTTGCTGACTTTGTGATTTGTCGATGTTGGTACAACTTTGTTAGGATGGGAAGATTATGAAAAGGCATGGATAGGATGGGGTAGATGAGAGATATGATGCAGATAGAAAGTGTTCAGATGGAATGATGGAAATTGATCATGATAAGAGGATGTTGTTAGGACCGACATTGGCACATGTTTTGAGGAAGGTGGATGAGACGTGGAAGATAGAGGTGGATGTGATGGAGGATTTTTGATAGGAGATTTTGGGACATAGGGACCCAAAATAGATTTGGTAGATGGAGGAGCGGAATGAGTAGTTGTTTGATTAGCAACCTTGGATGCCATCATGGATATTTCTTTTAGATGCATTACATCTTCTTTCTTTGGGATCTATATCATCTTTGTTTTAGCTTTAGTGGGCCTTTGTGACCATTGGTATGCATTGGATTGCTTTATGGGATTTTTCTTTGGTTGAGCATGTCGTTTAGACTACACATGACAATCCTTAGATCTTTGTGGATATTTCCCTTTATGCAGATTTGATATGGCATTCAAATTGTGAGAAGCATTGCAAGGAATATGAGGAGATGTGTGGGATGGAGAATATTTGGATGGAGAGATGAAAGGAGGTTGGCAGATAGGATGTAGTACCCCGCCCCTAGTCCGATTATATAAATGTTATGATTACTTTAGGATGATAGATTATATGTTAGGAAATTATTGTTGCATATGATTTATTGACCCCATACTTGCATGTGTATGGTTGATGTGTTTGTTTTACATTTTTGTTTGACATGCCTGATGTGGTTGAGGGACAGAGTCGTAGTTACTTGCTTGAGAGATCCACATGATCGGTTGATCCCTGCCATTGTCTGTTATATATCTATTTATGTATGTACATGCGGGTGTTGTATGTAGGTTCACAGGTACCGGGCATTGTCTTCCTTGAATTGTCAGGATGAGCGTGCCCTATCGCAATATCTTAGATGGTAAGAGAGGGGAGATAACATGGATCCAAAACCCTAACCCAAACCCATTTATCCTAGTTGTTGGATAAGTATCTGTTGACTACCCTATCCGAATTTGTCAGGTTGGCAAAGTTTGTGGATCCCTTTCTGGTGTTGTTTGGTTTCGGTTTTGTTTGATGTTATCTCATTTGGTTTCAGTTGATTTGTGGTTATGTGGGTGATTTTTATGTGATTATGCTTTTATTGATTATGGTTGAATTATGTTTATATAGATTATTTTATGTGATTATCAATGTTAGGTGCATAGTTGAATTTTATGATTAAATATGCTCCTATGATTAATTGAGGAAATTAAATTAAAGTTGATTATTTGAGTATTTGGAAATTAATATTGATTATGTCCTAAGTTTATTTTAATGAAATTTAATTAAAATCAAATAATTGATTATTTGGATTTAATTGATTATTTTATTAATAATTGAATTTTATTATGTTTGTGAGTATTATTAAATAATTAAATATTTAATTTCATATTTTAGGATGCATTAAGTATTTTATTTATTTAATGTGTTTTAAATTATTAACATGTGCATAATTGAAAAGTGAGTTGTTGTCAAAAAGTGAACAACTAGTTTTCAAAAGTCAAGTTGTGTTGTGCATTTAAAAGATATTTTAATTAATTAATTAATATTTACTTTCAATTTTGGAGTTAGGGTCTGATCAGGAGTTGTCTTATGAGTCATTTCTGATTTGGAGTTGAACTGTGAGTTAGCTTTTGAGTTGTCTTTAGGGATTGCATGAATTTGGGAATGGAATTCCTATTAGGAAAATTATTGCATTCATTTGGAATTAGACAGGTTTCTTTGGAGGAGAATTTTTGGGAGAGCTTGTGTGCTTGAGATTTGGAGGATTCTTGGTTTGTTGTGGTTGCTTGTTATTCTAGACTTGATTGTGCATCTGGTTCTGGTTTCTGCTTTCATCATAGTTTTCAGATCTGCAGACAGGATTGGATTTGGAAGAAATCTCATTCTCAGATCTTCAACAGGGGTTTCTGTACAGTTTCTGGCATTGGATTCAAGGAAGGATCTAGAATTTTTGTTGTGTGTGTGTTCTGTTATTTCATCTAGTAAAATTTTGTGTTTGAGTATATCTGGATTAGTCTCTTTAGATTTGTATGCATTCTTTGATTCTGGGTGTTAGAGAAACCCTGGATCTATTCTTTTATATTTTTATGAAGATTTGGCATTGTACCGTTATGCTGGTAAAATTTTATCAGTAGTTTGTTTATGGTTTGCTTGTAAAATGGAAAATCAATCTAGGACTATAGTTTAACTATATTGGCAAAGGAAAAATTAATCCCCTTTAGAAAGAAAAACAATTTGTTTGAAAAACCCAATTTAGGTACAAAATCTAGTTCTGGTAAAATAATTATATTTTGTGTAAAAAAAAAAAAAATACAGTCAAAATGCACCAGTCAAAAGTTGAATTTGGGGCATAGTTATAGTGTATAAATTTGTTAAAATATATGTCCTTTTCAAAAGGAATATATGTTGTCATTGGAATCCCAATTCAAAATTGTTGAAAAGGAAATTTATAATCTGTTAAAACTTACTTATTCTATTCTGTGTTTATTTTATAATTTTTGAATTAATTTTAAAAAATATATATATGTGCTCTCTGTAAAAATCAAATAAAAAATACACAGTCAAGCTATAAAAGACAAAATAGAAAAGTCTGTTTATTGAAAAACTAAACTATACTGTGTATAAAAAAAAAAAATATTATTGTTGCCTTATTTATTTGGAATTTCAGATTTTCTTTATTAATAAAAAATTACATTGCTTTGAAAATGTGTTTGTTTTAAAAGAAATTTAATTATAAAAAAAAAATTTAAAAATTTAATGTGGGACGGGGGTCCCACTCCCCAACCCCACACGACAGTCTAAGGACTGTCAACAGCAGCTTTGACTGTCGTGACAG
Organism: Chamaecyparis obtusa; assembly: GCA_027943335.1. Lineage (NCBI taxonomy): Eukaryota > Viridiplantae > Streptophyta > Pinopsida > Cupressales > Cupressaceae > Chamaecyparis > Chamaecyparis obtusa. Next base: position 302,803 of record BSBK01004301.1, on the reverse strand, counting down.
CCAAGGCTACGCACGACAGCCAAGACTATCGTGACAGTCTTGGAGGCTGCACGTGAGGAGGCTGTGGCCCCCACGACACCCCCAAAAAGGTAAGTGATTTTTTATTTATTTTTAAATATTTTGTTATTGTTATTAAAATATATTTTTGTTTAAAATATTTTAAATTAGTTTGTAATTTTTAGATTGTAATTTATTTAATTTATAAATTATTTTATTAGTAATTTATATAATTTATATATTTCATTTAATTAATATGTGATTAAATTAGTTTAGTTAATGGGTTATTGATCTTTGTTAATTAAAATTTATGTTATTTTTGTTTTAATCAAATCAAAGTTTGCTTTAATCCTTACATTGTGGTCTTAAATAAAATATCAATTATAAGAAATTGATTTTTAGTTAATAGACTTTTATATGGTAAATTTTGATAAGTTATCGTAGCATTGATCATGGAATAGATTATATGTTTTATTTTGGTTCATATGTACATGAGTAAATTTATATTTGATTAGGTGAATTAATTATATCCAATTCCATGATGATCGTTTATTGGAAATTAAAGTTCTTCCACTGAAATTGGGCTTTTTACTCCATTGAAAATTTGTAGAATGAATGTAGGGAATATTCTTAAAATTATTGTTTTATTAATGGATATGTTGTGTTTCTCTTAGTGGTTTTATGTATTCCTACTCTTGGATTCAATTATGTTTATTATGGTTCAGTTTAAGTTCTTTATGGTGTGAGTGTTGTTTCCTTCGTTCCTGGTGTGTCTTCTTTTGCTTATGGTGTTATCGGGCACTAGATTACCTAAGGGAAAGACAGAGGTCGGGGTATGTGTCAGGTGTTCATATTTTCAATGTATTATTTTGATATGTGTATGAGATCCAATTATACCCTAATTGACCATATAGGCTCATGATGTTTTGTATTCTATTTTTGGTGCCTTTGTAATCATTTCTAGTTCTTGTGTGGGAAATTGGATCTGAGATTACCTGGTTGTGTACCTGATTTGATCTATGTGAGATCTTTGAGCCTAGGGTAGTTTACCTAGATATGTAGTAGGAGGTGGCTTGCAATAAGCATCAAGGCCCACAAGTGGCTGCCAGGATCACTTATTGTTAAGTATCTTAATCAAGTGATAACTAAATATAACATTGATAGATTTTAAAATGAACCTAATAAGATATGGTTTCCTCGCCCTGGCTTAGTGCTAGTACATACTAAGGTGGGAATGGAGAAGATGACTAGCCCCCTTTTAAGGGATGAGTTGGCATTCTATGGCTTCATTAGTACAAGAAGTCATTGACATAGTGTAAGGTCACTTGGGTGTTGGGATCCAGCAAGATTACCAGGACAAAACTCAAGGGTTAGACATACATGATGACACCTTCCTATGCATAGTCTAGTTATCCTACATGTGTCAGTTGCCTCTAGAATAGTGAGTCTTTCATGGCATTATTACTTTTTCACCTTGAGTTAGAGAGCTTTATGGATCCTTTCCTTAGCTTGATCTGTTTGATGTTTGTTATCCGAGTGGGATCTGTTGTTATCTCCTCAGCACAGTTGGAGTGGACCATTTAGGTTCACGAGGTCGAGTGGTAGTGATTCTTTTACCATTTGAGATTCTGACATTCGTGTACCAGTGTTGGATGATCCCTGTAGCAGTTGTTCCTTCTTGATCTTCATTATTGGAGTTGTACTCTATTCTTCTTCTTCTTCTTCTTCTTTGTGATCATGTATCTTGTTTCAATTTCTCATAGATATCATGTGTACTTCTTTTCAGTTATTGTATTACATACCCTGTGACATGTGCAGTGGATGTAGATTTATGGTTACCTTATGGTACTAGATGTATTTATGTTTTCTTCTATGTGATGTTGCTTATATCTTTCTTTGTTATATGAGTTTGTAATTGTACCTAATCTAAATTAGTTAATTAATGTTAAAGTAATATTCATCAAGGAACCCTTGAGAATTGTAACTTGAGTTGGTTATTGTATTATTGTGAGTAAATGGTAATTGCTTCCGCATTGATGTTTATCTTGTATGTTAAATTTTTTTTAAAAATTATTCTACAAACTTAGAATCATGTTTAGGTTAATTTCTTCTAGGTTCCCTGGTGGGGCATTACATAGGAGATGGGGGAATGTGCCTTTGTTGATCCTGACTAGGGATGGTTGGATGAAGGATGAAGGATTGAGTAGGATAGGATGGGGGATGATATTTTGGGATGTAAGGTCCCAAAATGTATTTGGCATGCAAAGGATATGTGTTGGAAGACTTTGGGACATAGGGACCCAAAATGGATTTAGAGGATGAAGAAGAAATATGATAGGTTGTCCTAGATTGTAGTGATGGAGGAGGAGGAATAACATTGTATGCTTTGGAAGGATGATGTGAAGATGTGATGGTGGGTTTGGAAGGATGCTTGAATTTAGCTTTAGTTGTACCAACATTTTTAGAGGAAGTGCCCTCTTTAGATATGTGACCAATTCCACATGATTTTGGATGTTTCTTGTCCTAAATGGGTTCTAGATTTCCTTGTTCATGAGCTCCCAGTACTTGGCCTTGATAATTCCATTTCATCAGCATTTTATCCAAACAAGGATATCTCTGACTTGGAGAATAAGATAAACTTCTAGTTTCAGGTGTCATGGTGGAAGATATGGAACTTATTGTTTATGCTTCAAGTGGGCTACCTTTGACAAATGTAAGTGGACCAAGAGGATAGAGTGATGGCAGCTAGATATTTTTTATTGGAGGATCCCCAAGTGGAGAGGATAGGATGATGGGATCTTGATTGGGATTGGGAGATGGTAATGGATCTTGAGATGGAGAAATTGAGATGGTAGGATCTTGGATTGGACGAATTGGAATGCTAGGATCTTGGATTGGAGGAATTGGGCTGGTGGGATGTTGGATTGGGATGATAGGATCTTGATTTTGTTTGATGGACTTGTCAATATGCTTTTGGACAAGATCTTCACTGGATAGGATTGGTGTGGATAGAGTGATGGGGAATATATGGATGGACTCTTCAGAAGGAGTGGATTATAAGATGGGAGATCTTGCAATTGTGATGACAGGAAGAAGGGTGAACTCTTCAGATGATATGGATGAAAGGATGGGAGATTCCACAATTGTGATCACAGGAAGAAGGGTGAACTCATGAGGCTCATTGGATGTGGCTTGGATAATGCTGGGAGGAGGAGATATGGATGGAGATCAGATAGAGTCAATTCATGGGAATGACTCAATGATGTTAGGAGATGGAAGAGGATCAATAAGTGGGCTATATAGAAGAAGGATAACATATGGGAGAGGTTGATGGGCCTCATCAATGATGGCTTCACATGAAGGATTGAGATGGCATGACTCTTCAGCTTTTTAAGTGAGAATTTTTGCTAGCTTCCTTGTGAAACTTCTTCGAGACTTCCAGATTGGAGGAGGTGATGGACTAGAATGTGTATAATATGGAGGGCTAGGATGGTCCTCAAGTGAATATGGGGTAGACTATTTTAAACTTTCTTGAGGGGATAATGGTGCAGATGAGGAGTTGAAGGATATCATGACTAGATAGTTCACAAAGGTAGGTTTGGAGGAACCTTGTGGACTAGATTGGCTATTTGGTGAGGTAGGAGTGATGGATTGAGGTACAAGATATGAAATGACTTGAAGTATGCATTCTTCTTCTGGAATGGTATTTGTGGCAATGTGGGTTTGAATGGAAGATGGTAGATTTGAATAATATATATTAGATGGTGATTTAAGACAGGATGGAGGATTAGGATAGGATGTGGTAGATGGTGGATCAAGAAAGGATGGAAGATTGGGGTAATGGATTGGAAGACTTTGATTTTGAAAAAAAATTGGAGGATGAGGAGATGGAGGTTTTGGATAAGGGAAGTAGTGTGAAGTATTTCTATGGGAAGATGGTGATTGGGATACAACCATAGACAAAGGTTGAGGTATGAAGGATGCATATGGAGGATATGTAGGCTCAAGATAGGAGGAAGGTGTGGATGAATAGGATAATGGATTTCCCTTGTAGAGGACATGAAAGGGAGTGCTAGTGGATATGCGTGAAGGAATGATAGGAGAGTTTGGAGGAATGATTGGATGCTAGAAGGTGCTTGGGGCAAGCTTGATAAGATTTTCAAAGTATTTATTGTGATCTACAAGGCTTTTATCATCATTGGGATAGGATGGAGTGAGAGAATAGAAGTGACAACCAAACTCATTATAATAGATTTGAGACATGCTAACTTGCGGATGAGTTGGATGAAGGATGAAGATGGATTGGAAGACTAAGGCTTTGGATTAGGTTTGGGCTTGGCTTAAGATATGAGAAAAGATTGACTCTAGAGGAAGATAGAAAGGGGATGGGTGATTACCAAGATGACTCTGCTAACCTGGGATAAGAGGACAAGACTGGATGCAAGATGACTGGAAGACCATGATTTGGGGGGTAGGATTCTACAAGCTTTGGATGACTTCTAGATTTTGATTTTGATATGGAAAAGGATTTTATGTATAGAAATATTCATTTGTGTATGTTTCAACATATGTTTTTAACTGAGTCTAAGACTTCAAAAAACACATCAAGAAGAACTACCTAGAATTTAGACTAATATCAAAATCCTTGCCCACAACTTGATATCCCAAAAGAGGGATACATATGGTGAGTGTCTTAAGGTGATCCAGGAAACCACTTGGATCAATCCTTGCAAAAAGATTTTGATACCTTCAGGAGCAGATCGGAAAGCCTCTGATTTATCAAGTTTGTAGTAGATCTATGGAGTCCTTTCAATCATTTTTTACGCATGTGACTCACTTAAGAGCCTAGTTGACCATGCCGAAATCATAGGGATATTCACCTACCTTGGGCTACCATCAACACGCATCACTCAAGCTTGAGGGAATGAAGTGAGTTTTCTCAGTGCTTTATTTCTATACCGGTCAGGGAAGTACTGTTTTGAAGTCATTCTCTAGAGAGGAAGCACTTTTCTCTCTAGACAGGCTTCTCTAAAAGTGAAACAAGTGAACTTGTCCAAGTTCAACTTCTTTTCATGGCTTAGCTAATCAAGGATTGTGTAGAATTGAAGACTCCTAAAAACACATGAGAAAGGGGTTCAATTCCAAATTGATTAAGTGATTTTGAAACGAATTCTTGCAAAACACATGTTTTTAAGGTTTTATTTGTTCTTTTGAAAACAAGAAATCTTTGAAAATAGATTTTGCAAGTATTTTAGTCTTTGCATTCAAGATTTGTGTTTGCTTTTAGGATCCTGATTTGAGCTTTGAAATGAAATAGAATGAAGTGTTTTTGCTTGTAACTTAGGACATTCAAGATTTGTTCTTTTTTATTCAAAAAAACACAATTTTTTTATTTGAACTTTGATTTCCTTTAGAGGCATTCAAGATTTGTACTCTAGAATTCAATTTTATGCCCAAAAAGAGGTGTTTCTAGATAGTTTGATGCATGAAACTTTAAAAAGCATTCAAGATTTTGCAAAATAAAGTTTTTTTTAACCAAGCATAAATAATTTAGGATGCTTTAGGAACATTTAGGACTGATTAGGATCATTTAGGAACCCTTTAGAAAAGATTTACATATTTGCTCCTAGATTGAGTAGAACTTTGAAAGAACTTTGAATTTTGAAAAATGAAGTTCATTTTAGCTTTGATTGATTTGTTGAGCTTGATTTTTATGACTATTATCATGAAATTTAGAGTTGATTATGAACCCATTAGAAATGAGATGCAGATCTGAGGTTCTTTTTATGCACCCAAAAGACAAGGTGTTTCTACTTTGCATGAATGCAATCTAAAGCACTAGATTTGCATGATTGAAGTTCATTTTAGCCAACTGAAAGACCCTAGAAGTTATTTTTATTTCCTTTAGGACAAAATAGGAAGGTTTTAAGTTTATTAGGATTTATTAGGAACAAATAGGAAAGATTTGCAGATTCTTTAATTTAATGCACTCAAGAGTGTGTTTAGTGTTCGTTTTAAGCAACCAAATGAAATCTTTGAAGTTCCTAATTCATCAAACAAGATGATGAGCCTTAAGGCCTTAGGTTCCCTTGATGTTTTACTTTATTTTGAGAGCACCTGAAAAAGATGGGGTTAAAAACTAGAAATTTGGAGCCAAGAAGCCCTAGAAAGGCCTCAAAAACCTAAAAAACCAACTGAAACCTTGATTAAGGCCTTACACATGCCCCTTGTTTCCCATACGAGTAAACAGGGTAGGGTATTTTCATTCCTTTTCTCATACAAGTGATGGGTAGGGCCAATACAAGTGGGGATGGTCTCTGGAATGAGAAAACAGGGCCAGTGGGCCAAAAACAAGCTAGAATCACCTAGAAAGCTCCCATACGAGTATTGGGTGACCCTAGTACAAGTTTGGGTGTTTTCTCATACAAGAAAGTATCCCAATGAGATTAATCTTACAAGTATTCACCTAGAATAGGATGATATTTTTGAAAAAGTGAGTTTTTTGGTTGAAAAACCCTAAAAAAATGCAATTTAGAAGGCATGTAGGGTCCCATCGAGCATGCCAACATGTGATCAGTGAAAATTTGACCTATTAAAAATAGGTGTATACATTCAAACATTATTGAACATGAATCTAATTGCATATTCCTAAGCTTAAATAGAAAAGAAATGCAAAGACACTCAGATAGAACTGAAACGGGAGCACCCTATCACCATTTGATTTGTTCTCACTTTAGGGATGTGGGTGTGCTCTTGAATCACATGGATCATATCCCTAATGATGATTAGGGAGGATTGGGATCATTCAAGGAACATGGATACTCTATATTGGCACAAAATCAGGTATAGAAGACCTGACTTACCCCTAGAGCCCAAGGAGCCAAAATGAAGCTAAGATGCAGATTAAGCTACATGATGCTTATGCTAAGATTATTTTTAGACCAAAAATAGATGTGATATGATGCTAATGATATGAAAATCAATGAAATAAACTAGGTTTAATCCATTATACTAAGCTAAGATGTGTTATGAAAGCTTGAAATCTAACAATTAGGATTGATTATGCTAAGTCTAGAAGTAAAGGAGCATGATAACAATTGAGGAGTATTTATAGGATTTTCCTAAGGGCTTGGGTTGGGAAGGAGAGTTAGAGTCAGAGGTAAGGTTTGGGGTAGATTTTGAAGTAAGGTTAGGGGTATGGTAAGGTTTACCTTGGGTTAGGGTTTCTCACACATGTTTGAGCAACATTAGGGAAGTGTACAAGGGGAACATGTGTGGAAGAAGAGACATGGGTCTCTTTATGAGGCTGTAAGAAGCCTTAAAGAGTGTGTAAGAGGCTTTATTGAGTGTCTAAAGCTCATTAAGGGAAGGGTTTGACCAAAAGTCAAAGAGGACTTGGATTAGGCTAAGAAATATAGGAAACACCTCCTAAATTGGTTTAGGGAAGGTTTAGGGAAGTTTAGGAAAGATTGGAAGGGTTTAGGAAAGGCTAGAAGATTCTAGGGTTTTGAGGCTTTAAATAAATATAAAATTTATTTAGGGATTGTGACATCATTTATCAAATATTGATTTAATAAAGAAAGTAAAATCACTTAAAATTGATTTAAATGCTTTGGGGAGGGATTCTTTAATTAAAGATGTGTAATTAAAATAAAGAGATTCAATGGCATAAAAATATATTAATTAATTATGATGTCATCGGGGGTTTTCAAAAAATAAAAATACTTTTATTTTCGAATGGATTTTAGGTGTCTACAGCTTGCTTTAGTCCATACAATGCCTTCTTCAACTTGCATACCATGTCTTCATCTTGGTACAAAGGAAATCCATAAGGTTGTTCTATGTATAATTCCTCTTCGAGATCCCCATTTACAAATGCAGATTTTACATCCATCTAATATACCTTGAAGTTTATATGTGCAGCATAAGAAAAAAATAGTCGCATAGCTTCTATCCTAGCAACAATAGAAAATGTCTCTTCAAAATCTATACCTTCTTGTTGTGAATAAGCTTTGCATACTATTCTTTCTTTTTAATTACAACAATTCCTTCTTCATTCATTTTGTTTTTGAAAACCCACTTAGTTTGTATTACAATTTTTTTTAGGTCTAGGGAACCAATTCCCAAGTATTATTTTTCTTTATTTGATCTAACTCTTCCTTCATAGCCTTGATCCAAGATTCATCTCTGCATGCTTCATCAGTAATCTTTAGTTCAACTTGAGAAATCAAACAAATTTATTCCCTTGTCTTTGATCTAGTCATTACCCCTTGACTTGTATTACCAATAATTTGATTTTTAGGATATTTTTCTTAACATACCTCAGAGTCTTAGTAATCTTAGTAGCCTCATTTGTGTCATCATCACAAGTCTCATTTTCACATTCAGTCTCAACAAGTTATTCTTCTTCTGTAGTAGCAGCCTCCTTGATCTCTGCATTTTGATTACAATCATACATTCTCTCTTGTATCTGAAACTTTTTATCTATCTTCACACTGTTACTTTCAATCATCTTCCTTAATCTCTGGTTAAAACATTTGTAAGCCTTTCTTTTAGTATAATAACCAAGAAAAATTCCTTCATCACTTCTAGCATCAAATTTTCATATCTCATCATCTCTTTTGACATAGCATTTACTACCAAATATTCTAAAATATTTTATAGTAGGAGAATGATTAAACCATAATTCATAAGGAGTCTTACTTGTACCTTCTCTGATTTGAATTATGTTCAATGTATGCACTATTGTCCCAACAGCTTCTCTCCAATGCACATGGGATATGTTTCCTTCTAGAAACATTTTCCTAGCAGCATCCAAGTAGTGTTTTGTTTCTTCACTTTGCTATCCCATTTTGATGTGGAGTCTTAGGAGAAAAAGTTTTCCTTTTTATTCCATGCTCTCCGCAATATGAATTTAATAGATCTGAAGTAAATTATCCACCTCTTTCTGATCTCAAATATTTTATCTTTAGACCTGATTCATTCTCTACTTTTTCTTTGAATATCTTGAATTTTTCAAATGCCTCTGATTTCTCCTTTAAGTAAGTGTTCCACATCATTCTATAAAATTCATCAACAAAAAGTATAAATTACATTTCACCATAGTATTATCTCATCCTTGTAGGTCCACATAGGTCTGTATGTACTAGATCCAACTTCTTTTTTTTTTTAATATGATTTACTTTTATAGCTACTTCTAGTCTTTTTTCCCATAACTCATTCTCTACATATAGTGTTAGGTGATTTTACAATCTTCAGTAGGTCTCTCACTACATTAGTCAAGCTTTCCTTCACAATATTATCAAAATTGACTTGACAAAATCTTTTGTGCCATAACTAACTATCATCTATCTTCGCAACAAAATAAGAAGCTTCAGATGTATTTAACTCAAATACATTACCTCTAGATTTAGTACTGGTTGCAATCAAGTTTCCTATCTTACCTCTGATAAAATATTTCCCATAAATGAACTTTAATTGATGTCCCTTATCCATCAGTTTTCTAACACTCAACAAGTTATGCTTAAGTCCATCAACAAGAAGTACATTGCCAGTGTTAGTCCTTCCATCCAAAGAAATAGAACCTACTCCTATGATAGCTTTAGGATCATTGTCTCTGAATCTTACAACACCACCATCATACTTCTTTAATTTAACAAAAAAAAAAATTGTCTCCAGACATATGATGTGAGCAACCACTTTCTATAACCCATTCAGATTTCTTATCAACATGTGATACTAAAGATTTTTCTTCATCTATTGGTTTTTCATCTTTAATAGCAATAAATCCAATCTCTTCATAATCCAAATCATCATCATCAAAAATACTTCACTAGCATAATAACATTCCTTATTCTTTGAATACTTGGGCTTGAAAAACTTAGGTTTGTGCTTAGGAACTCTTGTAGGACATCTAGATGCAAAGTGACCTATCTTATTGCATGAAAAAAAATTCAAAGGTAACTTTCCTTCAAATTTACCCTTACCTCTCTTTTCTCTTCTAGCAATTAGGGAAATAAGTTCATCTACCTTTCTTTCTTCTTCTTGTATCTATTCCCATTCATCAGCATACTCACCAAGATCTTCCTTTATACTACCACTACTGGAGCTCACAATTCCATATATTATCTTCTTGTGTGTAGATGCCTTGAATGTTGTTTCAACTTTAGGTAAAGAATCTCTGAATTCTGCACCTTCAAAAGTAGTTAGCTTTGCAATCAACATCTCTCTGCTCAAGTTTGATGTCAAAGGTATAATCTCTTCTATAGCATGAACCTTGGTCTTGTAAACAAGTGTCAATGATCTAAGGATCTTCACAATGACTTCTTCCTTGTCATAGGTGCCTCTAGAATTTTGGATTCCAATCACAACCTCTGTACCTCTTTGTACATAAGCCCTAATATTCTCATCATCCTTCATATGTAGCTTCTCCATCCTTGTTTTCCAATTTTGTAACTTTTTTTTCTTGGTAAACTTGTCTCCTTCATACAATGCTTCTAATCTTGTCCAAATCTTGTGTGTTGAATCTAGGTCTTTCACCTCAGTAAATTATCCTTCAGAGAGTGCGTTGATCAGTGCTTCCCTTGCCACCATGTTAAATAAAAATATCTTATTTTCTTCATCAGTATCTTTATCCAATTCATCCTCAACCTTCATGGTTTTCTCATTCTTTGTGATCATCTAGTAGTCAATGCCCAAACATAGAAAATGAGTTCTCATCTTGTTCTTCCAACTATCAAAGTTTTCAGGATAAAATTTTGGACTATCCTTCCTATAGAATGCCATCTCCAAGATCACCTTAAGTTGTTAAGCTTCTCTCTAAGGACCAGTAGCTCTGATACCAATTTTTTGGAATAATAGTCCACCAATACAACTAAGAAGAGGGGTGAATTATTTGTATCATAGATTATTAAACTTTAAACTTTAAATAGTAGCAATATCAAATCAAATGAACACAATGAATGCCAACACAATAACACAATATTTGTTGTTGAGGAAACCTTGTTAAAGGTAAAACACCGGTGGGAATTAACACCCAATAATGATGTACTGAGAGTATAATATCCTTGTTAGAAGATCTAGCCATGTTAGGAGTTGATTAAAGCATTATAGTACATAGTCCTTGTTGGAGGACATACCTTATTAGGAGTCAAGAAAAGAAGTAGGCTCACTTCCCAAAGAAGGTTATGTCCACCTTCATAACTTATTGTTCGCAACATAAGTGTATGTAAGGAAATACACAATCCTTGAATTGTCTAATAGCAACTGGCTTTGCTTGATCAGTTCCAATGAAGTATATAAGTTATTCTCTACTCTACATCTAGCAAACACAAGCTCCTAGCTTCCACAATTCTCTTTTACATCACATACATTCTTCCATGTCTTTTCAAAAGAAAAGATCTTACATATATATCCTATTACAAAATAAATGATCAAGTCGAGCAATTAGGCTTTCCTAATATATAAATAATTATATAATTCCTTGCTAAGATACACATGGTATCTAAAACAAGTATACAACTATTACAATTCAATAATTAAGGACCGACATTTGTAATCCATGCTTGCCATTCATGATACACACTACAACTCTGAAGTCATCTTCCAAATAGGTCTTTTCCATAACACATGCCATAGCTGATGTCATCCTTCTTTTTATACCTTGCTAAGATCAGAAAACAATCTTTAGTACACTATCTATCATCCCTTAAGATCACATGCACTGAATCCTCATCACCTATAAGTTATATCCAAAAATTAGAGACTTACTTTGTCAGCTTCTACTGTCACTGTCCAGTAACTAGTCTTCACCAAATCTTCTATAACTCAACCAATATGCAATATTATATTATGTAATCTTATATATAAGATCACAACACCTTCCGACACACACAAATTTGTTCACATGATCTGAATCATTCCTACACTATAATAACCATCATGTTCTTTTCATAGAAACATATGTTGACATCAGTGAAAAAAATGAATGACAACAAAAGTAATTCTAACATCACTCAACGTAGTGATTAAACATATTAAATGCATCCAACAATCTCCCCAATGCATTAGCAATATCCAACAATCTATCCATATACATATATCCTTTACACTCTATTTCCTCCTTAGTCATACACTATATTTCCTTTTTGCATTTCATACTACTATATATTTCCCTCTTTTTTAACAAAAATACCAAAAAATAATAACTCACTATTTGTTTGATTGAGGGATTTTGACAAAAATAGATTTATACATGTCATGTGCATCCTTCAGTGATGCCTTCCATGAATCTTTTAGTGTTTGTAACACTATGATTTTGTCACTAAGTTCAGCTATCAAATGACCATGTTGTCCATAGCACTAACATCCAATTTTTTGACTAAGGCTTTCCCTGATGAACTAAAATTGATTGAATATCTGGATGAACTGAAGAAATAGTGAATAAAGATCACTGAGTACTGAAATGATATGTAAGATGATTAAATAAGTCAATATGTTGTCATCGATGTCAATTAGTCTTGATAGTACTTATCATGTTAGTTGCAAACATCTAAACATCTGTTAAAGGAAGAAAAGATGAAGAACTGAGATATATACATGAGGAAAAGATGGACATGACAGATAAGGATAAGGTAAACATTGGGTAACTTATTGATGAATCTAAGGCTTTATATTGTTGACTTGAGCATGTTACAATAATCTATTATGAAGAAGAGATCTGAAATTGAACATGTCAATGTGGTTAGGAATTGAAGATTTCTGTATACATCGAGCCAGTGCAGTGTATACCGACTCACAATATTAACTGAGCTAGTTAAACTAGTTATCACCCACACATTTCTATATCAACTGAGTATGGATGAAAACATTAAATGCAAAGAATAGCCAACTAAATTTTATGAGTTGGAAATTGTTATGATTTCAAGATTAAGGATGAAGTTTGTTATAAGATCCATGGCTGACAAAATTTGGAGAAGATCTAAATGATGAGATTGAAAAGTGTTAATGACACATCTTCCTAGGAAGGTTTAAGAGGCAAAATGGATGAAGGAGATTAAGCGGTAAAATCTAATGGCTGATATAAAAATGATTTACTTATCTATATAAGAGATACAAGTTTCATTATTGAAACATGCCAGAAGAAGAAGAATGCAGAGATTTTGTGTGAAGAATTTATTCATGCATGCTTGATTAGACTGGTTATTGAAAGAACCAAGCTGTAGAGTTAACCGAGTGTCAGAGAACCATTTACCGAGTGAAAGTAAGTTGAAGAATATTGAGGAAGTGAATTTGATTAATGATCAAAGGATTTGTATGGGCTTATCATAGATCTGAATATCTATAATTGAGTTGTATTTGAATCAGATCATTACTGTATTAGTTTAACCATTGAGTTAGAAAATCTCTTAACTGAGTGGACTTAACAGTCTTATATTCTTCTCTATGTCATTCAGAGAATGTACATTGTTATCTTGTTGATTCCATGGTGAATGTTGGTCAAAAGTTAACTGTTAGTGATAAATCCTCTAGCCAGGTCACACATAACAATGTGTTTGTAACCTTTAACAGGGTTGGCTCTTCACCGAGCTCACTTCAGAAGAGTGAATTATTTTGGGTTACCGGTCCCAGGTGATTTTTCCCTTAGCAGGGTTTCCATGTTAAATCATTGCGTTATGTGTTATTTGTGATGATTTTTTTGCTATCATACTTTACATATTGCATAGTTGATTTGGTCGGTAATCACAGTTAGCTATTTTTTGGTAATCGGTAAAGTGAATAGACAGATTGATATTTTAGGTTACCGAGTTGCATAATTTGTTGGAATTGTTTTATAAGGTACATCTTTGTATTTGGGACTGTAGGATAACTGATCTAATTGATTCACCCCCCTCTAAGTTATTCTAACAATTGGTATCAGAGCATATTGGTTTCTTGGAAGAAAGTTTTGAGGACTTGAGCAAAAATATTACAAGATGTATAAGAGGGAAGTCTCGAAATTGAACAAGGGCAACAATACTACATGGCAAAGTCAGATGAGACTTCACATATCTAGAATTGGAGAATTTGATATACATTTACTTGACATTGGCTACATACAACCAATGGTTGGTCCTTTGAGTCTTGATCAATTGAGAGATCGACATGAACACAATATTACTATGACAGAGATTCTTGTTGCTCTATCTGATGTTGAATTTGAGGATGTCAAGGATTGCACTACTGCAAAGGAAATGTGGGATAAACTTTCTCTAGCTTATGGTGGTGATGAAAATATGATGAGAGCCAGAGCTGAAATCTTGAGAGGCAGATTTGATGACATGAAAATGAAGGAAGGAGAGAATATTACACAGTACACAAACTGAATCAAAGAGGTAGTCAATGCTATCCGAGGAGCTGGTGGTATCATTTCTGAAGATACAGTGGTAAGTAAGATACTGAGAACTTTGTTTCCTGTCTATGCAATCAGAATATATGCAATTCATGAAATGAGATCTACACCTAATAGAAATCTTACTCTTGATAATCTGATTGGAAAGTTAACAACTTTTGAGTTGAACAATTTTGATAATAGTGTTGTACCGAGTGTTGAGTCTACTTTTATGTCTTCTCTGAAGATTGGTAAATCTAGGAGTAAGAATAATATAAGGAATGAAAGTGATAGTAATAATAATGATGAGCTTGATGAACTTGAAGCTCTTATGGCCCAGAGACTATAGAAAGGTAAAGGTAGATATAAGATAAAGTTACCTTTAGCTTGTTTTAATTGTAAATAAGTTGGCCATATTGTTGCTAGATGTCCCAACAGGAAAGAGGAAGATAAAGACAAAGACCGATATGGTGATGGAAGCTATAGAAGAAGGAACAATAGAGGTTACTCACACTACAATAGAGACAACCGAGATCACAAAGATAAGGGAAAAAAGGCATGTTATCTTGTTGGAGAAGATGACACCAACACCGATATTGATGATGATATTGAGGTGGTGTTTGTTGTAATGAAAGATGATTCTGAAGAGGAGGAAAGGTATGTAGAAACAACACTCATTTCTAAAGTTAGTAAAAATGATACTTGGATCATTCATAGTGGTTGTACACATCACATGACTAATGATGAAGATAAGTTTGATCATCTTGAGCATTATAATGGAGGATCGGTGAAGATGGGAAATGACACACCTTGCATGGTTAAAGGAAAAGGATCTATTCTGTTAAATGATAAAATTAGATGTGATAATGCATACTAGGTAAAAGGACTGAATTACAATTTGTTGAGTGTAGCACATCTTAATAACTCAGGTCACCAAGTTGCATTTGAGAGAAAGAAGGTAAAAATATATGATGAAAATGGAAAGCTTGTCAGAACATGAGGACAATCAAAAGGTGATTTATTTTATCTTCACAATGCTGAGACTTCTTGTTTGCTGGTGGAAAATGAAGATGCATGGTTATGACATAAGAGGTTATGTCATGTAAATTTTGATAACATGATTAAGATCAGTAAAAAGAGAAAAGTTAGAGGATTGCCTAGTCTAACCAAACCTGATCATGTTATGTCCCATCAATGTCAAAAAGGAAAGATGAAAAAATCTAGTTTTAAAAGTAAGGAATACTCATCTAAAGGAATTTTGGAGTTGGTTCACACTGACTTATGTGGTCCAATGAGAACTCAAAACTACTATGGTGACAGATACTTTATTTTGTTTTTTGATGACTATACTAGATTGATGATAGTTATGTTCTTGAAAGAAAAATATGAGGCATTCAAACTGTTTAAATGGTATAAGGCTAAAGTAGAAAAAGAAACTGGAAATGAATTGGAATTTTTAAGGTCTAATAGAGGAGGTGAGTTTGTTTCTGATCAATTCACTAACTTTTGTAATGAGCATGGTATAAAAAGGAAGGTTTCTGCACCTAGAACACCAAAGCAGAATGGAATTACTAAAAGGAGAAACTGATCTATTATTGATTGTGCTAGAACATTGATGATTGAGAAAAAATGTTGCACAAATGTATTGGAAAGAGGTAGTTAGCACAATAGTATATGTCCTAAACTGAGTTCAAGTAAAGAAAGACACAAACAAGACACCTTACAAGTTATGGTTTGGATGCACACCGAGTGTAAGTTATTTTAGAATTTTTTGGTAGCAAGTTTTATATTCTGAAAGATGATAGGAATGGAAAATTTGACTCTAAAGGTGATGAAGGAATATTCTTAGGATATTCTACTAAAATTAAAGCTTATAAATGTCTAAACAAAATTACTAATAAGATGATAGAAAGTGCTAATGCAAAAGTTGATGAGTTTGCTGATAATAATGATGTAGAAAGCATGAAGGAACCAGAAGACTATGGTAGGTTCACTTATGTTGAAGATCCAAAGTATCTACTGAAACCATAGGCTGATTCTACTGAGCATCAGAAAAATGCTACCAAGAATCAAAAAATGGAAATCGAGAATCAAGAAGAAGATACCGAGCAAGAAACTGTACTTGAATAGAATGATGAGAAGAGGGGAGATCAAGTGCTAGCAAGATTTGTTAGAAGACACCATCTTGAGAACCAAATCATTGGAGATAAGCAAGATGGCATGATGGCCCGAAGTAAGTTAAGACAAAACACATGCTTAGTTTGTGAGTGTGAACCGAAGAATGTTAGGGATGCTCTTGAAAATGAGGAATGGATAAATTCTATGAATGAGGAGATTGAACAAATTGAAAAGAATAAGACATGGACTTTAGTGCCTAGACTGCAAGATAAAAATGTTATTGTTACTAAGTGGATTTTTAGGAATAAGTTGAATGTGAATGGAGAAGTTACAAGGAATAAGGAAAGACTTGTATGCAAGGGATATGCACAAGAAGAAGGTATTGATTATGGTGAAACCTTTGTACCTATTGCTAGACTGGAAGGAGTTCACATATTACTTGCCTATCCTTCACATAAGGGATTTAAGGTATATCAAATGGATGTGAAATCAGATTTTCTGAATGGAATACTTGAGGAGGAGGTCTACATAGAACAACCGGAAGGGTTTGTTGATCCGAATTAGAAAGACATGGTATGTAGACTACACAAAGCTTTATATGGACTGGAGAAAGCACCAAGAGCATGGTATGAAAGATTACATGCTTATCATATCAGTATTGGCTTTGTAAGAACTAGTGAAAATAGTAATATGTACATGAAAGGAGATTCTGATGATAACATTTTGATTACTGCAATATTTTTTGATGATATGATCTTTGGTGGACAAGATCAGATTTGCAAATCTTTTGCTGATGAAATGAGAAATGAATTTGAGATGTCTATGTTTGGAGAGATTAAATTCTTTCTAGGTTTGTAGATTATACAACAGAAAGATGGGATTTTCATCACTCAATCAAAATACATTTTAGAAGTATTGAAAACTTTCTGCATGGAAGATGCTAAACCAGTGGGAACACTAATGGTAACTTGTTGTAAATTGATAAAGGATGATGAATTTATTGAGGTAAATCAAACTCTATATTGATCTATGATTGGTAAACTGATGTATGTTGTACACAGTAAGCTTGATATTGCACATGCAGTGGGGATTGTGGCAATATTTTCTGCCAATCCTAAAGATTCACATATGGTTGCAGTAAAGAGAATCTTGAGATACTTGAAGAAAATAGAGGACTATGGATTATGGTACACATTTGAAGGAAAATTTGAACTTAGATTTTACACCGATGAAGATTGGGCATGAAACATAGATGACCAGAAGAGCACAACCGGTGGAGCATTCTTTTTAGGGGAAATGCTTGTGACTTGGATTAGCAAGAAACAAGCATGCATTTCTTAGTCCATTGTTGAAGTAGAGTATGTTGTTGCTATTGCAAATTTTTCAAATATAGCTTAGATCAAACAAGTGTTGGAAGGAATGAATGAGGTAATCACTGACTCGATGATTATATATTGTGACAACACCAGTGCTATAAATATTTCTAAGAATCTTGTGATGCATTTGAAGACAAAGCATATATCTATTAAGTATCACTACTTAAGGGAACAAGTTCAAGAGAAGCAAGTACAACTATAATTTGTAATATCGAAGGAACAACTTGCTGACATCTTTACTAAACCATTACCAAAGGACACATTTGAATATTTGAGAACTAGACTTGGGGTCCATCCCCTATCTACCGATCACTGAGGTGATCTGGAGGTTGCATCAACCTACACTTATCAAAATACCATTCATGTTGATGCACATAGCTCACACTTTGGATTTTGTCTAAGGTTGTGAAAGATTGTAGAAGATGGAACATAAATTTTTTTATCTATACACTGAAGGTACATGATATGAACCGAACAACAAAGAAATAATTGGTTGCTGAAGAGCTATTTATATATTTTCTTTTTGGCATTGTTGTCAAAGTGAGAGAGAATGAATATGGAAAATTAGTTACTGAGAACACAGAGAAAGGGAGAGACTTGAATATTTTTTACTGAGAACAAAGGGAATCTAAGAACTGAAAAGATCAAATCCACATGGAGAGTTTGCACTTGTAATGTTGTTATGTTTTGCAGTGATTAAACATATTAAATTTGAGCTTACTGAGCTACAACATTTTATTACATAGTTGTAGAATACATGTTTGGTATGTGTATGGAAAATTTTCATATTGCTTGTGTTTCCATCAATGCCAAAGGGAGAGATTGATGAACTACAACTGATTGAATATCTGGATGAACTAAAGAAATAGTGATTAGAGATCACCGAGTACTAAAATGATATGTAAGATGATTAAATCAGTCAATATGTTGTCATTGATGTCCACTAGTCTTGACAGTACTTATCATGTTAGCTACAAACATCTAAACATCTATTGAAGGAAGAAAAGATGAAGAACTGAGATATATACGTGAGGAAAAGATGGATGTGACAAATAAGGATAATGTACGCATTGGGTAACTTATTGATGAATCTATGGCTTTATATTGTTTAATTGAGCATGTTACATTAATCTATTATGAAGAAGAGATTTGAAATTGAACATGTCAATGTGGTTAGTAATTGAAGATTTATGTATACACCAATCCAGTGTAGTGTATACCGACTAACAGTATTAACCGAGCTAGTTTAACTAGTTATCACTGATGCATTTCTATATCAACCGAGTATGGATGAAAACATTAAATGCAAAGAACAGCTGACTGAATTTGATGAGTTGGAAATTGTTGTGCTTTTCAAGATTAAGGATGAAGTTTGTTATGAGATCCATGACTGATGAAATTTGGAGAAGATCTAAAGGATGAGATTGAAAAGTGTTAATGAAACATCTACCTAAGAAGGTTTAAGAGGCAAAATGGACGAAGGAGATTAAGCGGAAAAATATAGTGGCTGATATGAAAAAAATTTACTTGTCTATATAAGAGATATGAGTTTTATTATTGAAACATGTCAGAAGAAGAAGACTGTAGAGATTTCGCTTGAAGACTTTATTCATGCATGCCTGATCAGACTAGTTATTGAAATAACCAAGCTGCAGAGTTAACCAAGCGTCAGAGAACCATTTACCGAGTGAAAGTAAGTTGAAGAATATTAAGGAAGTGAATTTTATTAATGATCATAGGATTTGTATGGGCTTAGCATAGATCTAAATATCTGCAATTGAGTTGTATTTGAATCAGATCATTACTGTATTAGTTTAACCATTGATTCAAAAAATCTCTTAATCAAGTGGACTTAACAGTCTTATATTCTGCCCTATGTTATTCAGAGATTGTACATTGTTATCTTGTTGACCCCATAGTGAATGTTGGTCAAAATTTAATTGTTAGTGATAAATCCTCTAACTAGGTCACACCTAACAGTGTGTTTGTAACCTTTAATAGGGTTGGCTCTTCACTGAGCTCGCTTCAGAAGAGTGAATTATTTTGGGTTACCGGTCCCAAGTGTTTTTTCCCTTAGCAGGGTTTCCACGTTAAATCATCTTGTTATGTTTTATGTAGTACCTCGCCCCTAATCTGATTTTATAAATGATATGCTTACTTTAGGATGATAGATTACATGTTAGGAAATCATTGATTCATATGATTTTACTGACCCCATACTTGCATGTGTATGGTTGATGTGTTTGTTTTATACTTCTATTTGACGTGCCTAATGTGGTTGAGGGACGGAGTCATAGTTACTTGCTTGCGAGATCAACACGATTGGCCGATCCCCGCCATTGTTTGTTATATATTTAGATATGTATGTACATGTAGGTGTTGTATGCAAGTTTGTAGGTATCAGGCATCATCTTCCCTAAATTGTCAGAATGAGCATGCCCTATTGCAATATCTCAAATGGTAAGAGAGGGGAGATAATATACGGATCCAAAACCCTAACCTAAGCCCAATTGTCCTAGAATTGGACAAGTATCGGTCTGACTACCCTATCCGAATTTGTCAGGTTGACAAAGTTCGTGGATCCCTTCCTTGAGCTTGTTTGTTTTATATGATGATCTTGTTTTATTGCTTTTTGAGTATGTGATTTTCTATAGTCATGGAAATTAATAGTATAGTTGAAAAATAATATTAAATTTATCTCCTATATTTTTCTATGATTATTAATTAATTAAAAATCAAATATTAGGATATTTGGTTTTAATTAATTAATTATGTGAAAATAGGATTTATATTGTCCATTAGATATTAAATTATTAAATTGCATGTTTTAATTGTGTTTGGAATATTAAATTATTTAATAATAGTATTTAATAATAACATGTGCTTTATTGAGTTTGAATGTGATTTGTTTGAATAAGGAGACAACTTGTCTTTAGGAGTCCAAGTTGAGTTGTGCACAATTAAATATATTTTTAATTATTAATTAGTATTTTCTTTCAACTCAAGAGTGTGAGTTTGATTAGGAGTTGATTTGTGAGTCATCTAGGGATTGCATGAATGGTGGAGTTGAATCCCTAATAGGGGGAAATAGCATTCATTTGGATTCAATCAAGTTGTTGGAGATTTTTGGAATGAGCTTTTGGAGATTTTGAAGGATTTTTGTGTTCTTGAGCTTTTGTGTGTGTGCTTGAGATTCTGGGTGAGGATTGTTTGGATCTGGATTTGGGCTTTTCATATACTGTGATTCAGATCTACAAGATTGAGCTCTTCTATTGTCAAATCTAGAAGTTTTAGTATTCTACAGGCATTCCATTTCAGTTTTCTAGCATTGGATTTGCGGTAGGGTTTGAAGGAACCTTCCTATGTTTTCATCTGTAGAATTTTCTATATTTTACTATGCTTGATTTGATTTATAGATATAGATCTATTTTTGTTTATGTTTTCAATTTGGGGGTTTAGATAAATCATAGATTTGATATTTCATAATTTTATATAGACTTGGCATAGTAGGGATATGCTGTAAAAATTTCGAGAGAAAGTTCATCCTGGATCACTTGGAAAACAAAAAATAATAATCTAGATATAGTTTATACTATAGAGTGGTTAAATTAAATTATTGGGTTGTTGACAAAAACCCAATTTAAGTGAAAAATTATCATTCTAGGAAAAATATATACTCTGTAAAAAAAAAACATAGTTGAAATATATATACACCAGTAAGAGACAAAATTGAATAAGCCCAAGGAAAAAAACAAAAGATAGAAAGCCTATCAAATTTGAGAGACAAGCTAATGCATAGTAAAAGTCAAAATTGGGATATTTCCATTTTTGGAAGAATCTCCTTCTGTACTGTCATTTTCATTTTCGGAAATATACAGACATGTTAAAA
Source organism: Chamaecyparis obtusa (assembly GCA_027943335.1). Taxonomy (NCBI): domain Eukaryota; kingdom Viridiplantae; phylum Streptophyta; class Pinopsida; order Cupressales; family Cupressaceae; genus Chamaecyparis; species Chamaecyparis obtusa. Next base: position 281,055 of record BSBK01004301.1, on the reverse strand, counting down.
AAATACAAGACAAAAATAGAGTGTTAGTTTATTTTAAAAAATATATTAACTTGTGTTTTTTTTTTTAAATATATTAAAAAGGAAAAAGCATTTATAAAATAAGCTTTTGAATATGTTTCAAAAAAAATAATAATAATAAATAATTTTGAAAAGGTAGTTTGTGGTGGGGGCCACCAAATCCCCTCACCATTGCCCAAGGCATGGTACCACCTCTCGGTGGTCGTGCGCATGGGGGGGACAAGGTACCCTACGCAGTACCTGCTTTGCACAGAGTACCATGCGCAGGGCATGTACTTGCCTTTGTTTTGTTTTTTTTAAGACTTTTGTATCATGTTTTAATTAAATAAGTTTAATGTTGTTTAAAATATTAATGAAAGTATTAAATAAAGTGATTAATATTTTCACTTTTTGACTTATGATTTTTAGTTATTATTTTAATTTATTATTTTTAATTCAAAATTTAATTTTTATTGGTAGTAGTTAATTTGGTTAATTATTTTGATTTATTAGTTTAACTTAGTTAAATTGTTTATTATCTAATTTAATTATTAGCTTAATTAAATCAATGTTTGTGTAACAATGTAATCAATTTTCATTTTTAATGATCAATGTTTATTTAAATTTTATTATACTTATGTATTATTTATGGGTTTCGAAAATTGATGGTTAGTTTGTTTAATTTGTTTATTAAATTAGTTTAGTTGAATTCAATCTATATGTTCTTTAGATTTTATTTGTCAAACTTAATTTTTTTTTAAACATGTTAAATAGTGGGCTCGAACATTTTGCTCTATACTTATGTGTATATTATTTTCTAAATTTTGGAATTTAACTTAAAAGAGTCTTCTTGTTCTATATATCAAATGAATTATATATATGATAATTAGAATGTTTGGTTTTTATGCGTAACGAATCATATTGGGGATTGATGTGTATCTACCGAATGTCAGACTTTTATTATGTTAGATTCCTAGGACAACATTAGAGAATATTCTTTATTTATGACATCGTCGTAATGTTTATGATTAGATTCTCTTAGATGATTTATTTAATTCTATGCTTAAGATCAGTTATGTTCAAATATGGAAATTAAAGTGCTTATGAAATTATATCTCAGTTTTCTATTGAGCAAATGTGTCTTCTTCGTGCTTGGAGTGTTTTCATGTTCTTACTATGATTTCAGGATTCTAGAAGACCTAGGGAGAAAATAGAGGCTAGGGTATGAGTTGGTTATGACATGGTTTCAGTATTATATTTGATGTGTGTGTGTGTGTTCCGATTATCATCCATGTCTTGACCATTTGGGCTCATGTTGTATTGAGTTTTGCATCATATTCTATAGAAGAGAATATGGTATTGTCTGTTTATGTCTGATCCATGGGATCATGTGTATATTTCTTTTGTGAACACTTTGAGAGTGTTTTGTGATATCATGGTTATGTGAGAACCAGTATGTTCTTGTTATTTTGTGGAACAGTCCTGAGGGAAATTGTTATCTTTTTATGATCTATGTGAGATCTGTGAGTCTAGGGTAGTTTACCTAGATATGTAGTAGGAGGTGGCTTGCAATAAGCATCAGGGCCCACAAGTGGCTGCCAGGATCACTTATTGTTAAGTATCTTAATCAAGTGACAACTAAATATAACATTGAGAGTTTTATTAAAATGAACCTAATAAGATGTGGTCCTCACCCAGGCGTTAGTGCTAGTACAAACTAAGATGGTGTTGAGAAGATGACTAGCCCCCTTTTAAAGGGATGAGTTGGCATAGTCGATGGCTTTGTCAGTACAAGTGGTCATTAACACCGTGTAAGGTCACTTGGGTGCTAGGATCCAGCAAGATTACCAGGATAGAACTCAAGGGTTAGACGTACATGATGACACCTTCCTATGCATAGTCTAGTTATCCTACATGTGTCGGTTGCCTCTGGAATAGTGATTTTTTCATGGCATTATTACTTTTTCACCTTGAGTTAGAGAGCTTTCAGGATCCTTTTCTTAGCTTGATCTATTTGATGTTTTTTATCTAAGTGGGATCTCTTGTTATCTCCTCAGCACGGTGGGAGTGGACCATTTAGGTTCACAAGGTCAGGTGGTAGTGATTCTTTTACCATTTGAGATTCCGACGTTCATGTACCAATGTTGGATGATCCCTGTGGCAGTTGATCCTTCTTGATCTTCACTGTTGGATTTGTACTCTTCTTCTTCTTGATCTTTTTCCTTGTGATCCTAGTGTATCTTGTATTAGTTTCTCATAGATATCATGTGTACTTCTTTTTAGTTATTGTACTACATACCCTACGACATGTGTAGTGGATGTAGATTTATGGATACCTTATGGTACCAATTGTTTTTATGTTATCTTTATGTGATGTTTCTTTTATCTTTCTTTGTTTATATGAGTTTTGTAATTGTACCTAATCTAATTAATTAATTTTATATTCATGTAATCTTCGTCATGGAATCCTTGAGAGTTGTAACCTATGTATTTGTTCATTTCATTGTATTCCTTCCGCATTGTAAAACTTTGATGTTCTTGTATGTTAACTTTTAAAAAAATTTATTCTGCAAACTTAGATGCATGTTTAGGTTAAGTTCTCCTGGGTTCTCTAGCGGGGCATTACATTTTATTTGTGATGATTGTTTTTCTATCATACTTTATATATTTCATATTTGATTTGGTCGGTAATCACAGTTAGCTATTTACTAGTAATCGGTAAAGTGAATAGACAGATTGATATTTTATGTTATCGAGCTGCATAATTTGTTGGAATTGTTTTATAAGGTACATCTTTGTATTTGGGACTATAGGATAACTAATCTAACTGATTCACCCCCCTCTCTATTATTCTAACATTCCCTTTATATACATTTTGTTGTATTGATTCAATATGGGGTATCAAAAATGTTTGGAGTTCCATAGGATCCATTCTGATATGATTCTCCTCTTTTCTCAGCTCATATTACACTCCCATTAAGTGCTCCAACCTTTCATAATATTCCTTGAAAGAATTAGGCTCAATGGAAACTTTAGACAATTGCTCGATGAGCTCCTTTTCCATATTATCATCCTTTTCTTCGATATCCTTGGTAAAATTTGAAGTTAAACAAATTTTTGAAATAATAAAAGAATAATTTGTAGCTTATTCTCCAATTCAGAAACTAACTCAGATAATGTTACTGTAGACACCTAAAATCCCTTTGCCAAATAAATTTTATTTTTTTACAGAAATCCCTGATGACATCATCATTAATTAATTAATTAATTAATTTTTATGCCATTATCCTTTCCTATTTTAATTAAAGAATCCCTTCCAGAAATATTTAAATCCAATTTAGATATTTAATCCCCTATTTATTAAATTACTATTTAATAAATAATGTCACAATCCTAAATAAATTAAATATTTATTTAAACCCTAAAACCCTAGAAACTTCTAAAAAAACCTAAACCTATCTACCCTTTCCTAATCCCATCCTAAATCTTCTTAGAGGGTGATTCCTAACCCTCTTAGTCTAAACCCTCATCCTTTGACTTCTGGTCAAACCCCCTCATTAATGAGCCTTATAGACTCATTAATGGCTCCTTACATCCTCATTTAAGACTCTTATAGCCATAAATGAGAGCATATGTCTCATCTTCCACCATTTTCCCCTAATCACACTTCCCTAGTGTTTCTCACACATGTGTGAGAAACCCTTGACTCTTATCCCTTTGACCATACCTCTAATCATACCCCTAACTCTACCCCTAACTCTGACTCTAACCCTAACTCTCCTTCCTAACCTAATCCCTTCCTCAAATCCTATAAATACTCTTCATTCCAAGAGAAAATCACCAATTCACATAATCATATTAAGTATTGTTATCATGCTCATTTACATTTAGACTTAGCTTAAATCTTAATATTGTTAGATTTAGCTCATTTTTATGCTTTCTTAACTCACATTATCTTAGCATAATGTATTAACATAGCTTATTTCATTTATTTTCATATCCTTTTCATCATATCACATCTATCATTTGGTTAAAATCAACTTAGCATAAGCATTCTTGCATAAAATCTGCATTTTGGCTTCATTTGGTTCCTTGGGGTTCTAGGGGCAAATCAGGTTCACCATACCTTATTCTATGCCACTATTGGGTATCCTTGGTCCCTAAATTATCCTAAACCTTCCTAATATGCATTTGGGACATTCACCTAGTGTTTTGAGAGCACACCAACATCCCTAATCCGAGAGTAAATTAAACGGTGACACGGTGCACCAGTTTAAACTCTATCTGAAGTATCATGCAAATAGAGCTACCATATGTTTAGTATATTATTCTTAGGATTATGTTTGAATTTATATCCATTTTATAAATAGTTTAGGTTTTCACTGATCACATTTTGGCACAGCTGGTGGGACATCACACGCCTTCAAACTGCATTTTTAGGGGTTTTTCAGCCAAAAACTCACCTTTTGAAGCATCCCGGACATCCTCTGCTATAGGTTCATATTAAATTCCTTTAATATCATTTATTTTCGTATGGGAACCCCCAATTTTCATATGGGAACATATATATTGTTGTTTGAGCCATTTTGCATGTATTTTGGGCTTTTTTCCCACTTTCTAGCTCAATTGTTGCATGGGTACTCATGTATTGTCGTATGGGTGCTTATTTAATGTCATATGAAACTAAAAATTGAATAAATACCTGGTCTAAATTTTCATATTGGAAGTAGAGGGCTTGTGTGAATCCCTAAACTTGGTTTTTATTGACTTTTAGGGTTTGTTCGGGGCTCCTAGTGACCCTAAGCTCCAAACCTGTAAGTTCTAACCCCATTCTCTTGAAGGTAATTATTGGAGGCCATTTTAATAACTAAAACATCAAATCCTTAAGTCTCAAAAATCTTCTTTCATGATTAGGAACTAAAAAACTTCATTTATTGGGCTTAAAATGAACTTCCATCTACTCTCGCATGCCTTAAATGGACTAAATTGCATATCTTTCCTAAACATTTCCTAATCAATCCTAATCAATCCTAATCCATCCTAAATGTTCCTAAATCAATCTTGATGCATTTTTCTTGACTAAAATAAAATTGATTTAAAAGATCTAGAGTGTTTTCAAAGTTTTACGCATTCCTAAGGCAATCTAGGAACACCTCACTTTGGCTCTAAAGAGAATCTTAAAACAAAAAATATTGAATAACCATAAAGAAATGAATAAAATTCAATATCAAAATTCATTACATTAGATTCCTTAAGAAAAAAAAAATATTGAATGCACAAAGTGAAAACAAAGAAACTTCATTTCATTTCAAAAGTTCAAATTTGGGATCCTAAAGAGCAAACTCAATCTTGAATGCAAAAGGGTAAAAAAATTGCAACATCTTTTTTTCAAAAATATTTCTTGCTTTCAAAGAATGAACAAATCAAAATCCTAAACATATCTATTTTCAAGTCTTGGTTTGAAAAACACTTAAATCAATTTGGAAAATAACTCTTCATGGTGTGCTTTTAGGAGTTTCTTTCAATTCTGCAAATCCTATTTAGACTAAGTGACATAAAACAAACTAATTAGGACAAGTTCATTTTTTCTACTTCTAGAGAGGCCTATCCAAAGATAAAAATGCTTCCTCATTGGATAACCACCTCAAACTGGTACTTCCCCAGCTAGTATAGAAATAAAGTGTTGAGAAAACTCTCGCTTCATATCCTCAAGCTCAGGCGATGCGTGTTGATGGTAGCCTGAGGTAGGTGAATATCCCTACTATTTCAGCATGGTCAACTAGGCTCTTAAGTGAATCATGTGCATATGAATTGATTGGGAGGATGCCACAGACCTTATCAAACACCTATTAATTAGAGGCTCCCCGATCTACTCCCAAAGGTATCCAAATCTTTGTGCAAGTACTGATCCAAGTGGTTTCCCAGATCAACTTAAGATTACTCCCCATCTGTATTCCCTTTTTTGGTACCAAGATATGATAAAATATTTTGATACTATCCTATCCTTAGGTAGTTCTTTCTTGAAGTGTTTTCAAAGCTCAATGCAAAGTATCAGTACCAGGCTAGTTTATTTGGTTCACCAATTCTCTTAATTGATTATACACACACACACACACACACACACATACAATCACACCAACATAAGTAAGAAAAAACTCTAAAGATACAATTAGATTTCATTCAAGAAAAATTTCTTGAATTGTACTGGTGAACCAAATAAACTTCCAAGTCAATGCAAAGCATCTATTTAACATACACAAACGAAGAGTTCTACACACAAATATTTTGCCATATTAATCCAATCCTCCAAAATCTAGAAGTCATCCAAGCTTTCAGAATCATGTCATCCTAGTCTCCTAATCATGGTCTTTCTCTCATCCCACATCTTCCCCATCTGGTCTTGTCCTTCTTTCCTCTCCATATCTTAGGTTAGCAGAGTCATCTTGGTCATCCCTCATCCCCTTTCCATCTTCTTCTAGAGTCAATATTTCCTCCTATCCTAAGCTAAATCCAATCTCAGTATGAGCTTCTAAGGCATCCTAAACCCAAGTCTTAGTCTTCCAATCCATCTTCATCCTTCATCCGCATCCAACTCATCTGCAAGTCAGCATGTCTCAAATCTATTATGATTAGTTTGGTTGTCATGTCTTTTCTCCTACTCCATCATATCCTAGTGATGATGAAAGTCTTGTTGATCATGATTAGTACTTTGAAAACCTTAGCAAGATTTCTCCAAATATCCACTAGAATCCAATCATTCCTCCAAACTATCCTATCATTCCTTCATGCATATCCACTAGTACTCCTTATCATGCCTTTGACAAGGGAAATCCAATATCCTGTTCATCCACACCTTCCTCCTATCTTGAGCTTGCATATCCCCTACATACATCCTTCCTACCTCCATATTCTTCCATGGTCATATCCAAATCACCATCTTTCCACAATAACACTACCAATTACATCCCTTATCCAAATGCTCCATCTCCTTATCATCTAACCCATTTTCAAATCCAAGATCATATTCTTCCCATGCATTACCCTGATCCCCCATCCTATCTTGATCCACCATCCACTATATCTTATCTTAATCTAGCATCTTCCATTCTTACCTTATTTACCACAAATACTCTTCCACAAGAAGAATGCATCCCTCAACCAGCTTCATATCCTATATCCATCGATCCTACCTCATCAGATAGTCAATCTAGTTCACAAGCTTCCTCTATGCCTACTTATGTGAACTATCTAGCCATGCCATCCTCCAACTCCTCTTCTACATAGTCATCCCCTCAAGCAAGTTCACAATCCACTATCCCACCTTCATGTGTGGATTATTCTATCTCACTATCTCCTACACACTCCAAACCTTCACCTCAATCTCCATGATGAAAGACTCCAAGGAGTTTCACAAGGAAGCCAAAAAAAAATCCCTCTCTTGAAGTTGAAGAGCCATGCAATCTTTCTCCCTCATGTGAATCCATTAGTAATGAGGCCCATAAAACTCCTACACATATCATCCTTCTTCCATCCATCCCATATATTGATCCTTTTCCATCCATCCCACATATTGATCCTCTTCCATCCATCCCATCTATTGATCCTCTTCCATCCATCCCATCTATTGATCCTCTTCCATCTATCCCATCTATTGATCCTCTTCTATCTCCTTGCATCATTGAGTCCCTTCCATCTACTGACTCCATCCAATTCCCATCCACATCTCCTGATCCTAGCATTATCCAAAGAATATCTAATGAGCCTCATGAGTTCACCCTTCTTCCTGCCATCATAATTGTAGAATTTCCCATCCTCCATCCACTCCATCTAAAGATTCCATCCATACATCCTCCATTTTTCTATCCACACCAATCCAACCAAATCAAGATCTTGTCCAAAAGAATGTTGAAATATCCATCAAACTAAATCAAGGTCCTGTCCCCTCACTTCAAAAACATTGCTTCCATCACCCCAATCCAAGATCCTATTGTCCCAATTCCTCCAATCCAAGATCCTAGCATCCCAATTCCTCCATCCCAAGATCCATTACCATCCTCCAATCCTAGTCAAGATCCCATCATCCTACCCTCTCCACTTAATAATCCTCTAACACCTATCCCACCACCATCACTCTATCCTCTTGGACCACTTACATTTTTCAAGGAAATTCCACTCGAAGAAGAAGAAATCAATTTCATATCCCCCACACCGGCACCTAATAATGGATGTTTGTCTTATTCCCTAAGTCATGAATATCCTTATTTTGATAAAATTCTCAAGAAATGGAATAATCAAGTCAAAGGCCTAGGCGCTCTTGAACAAGGAAATATGGATTCTATCCAGGACAAGAAACATCCAAAATCATGTGGCCTTGGTCACACATCCAAAGGTACTTCCTCCAAAAATGTTGGTACAACTAAAGCTAGATTCAAGCATACTTTCAAACCCACCATCACATCTTCCCATCATTCCTTAAAAGAATACAATGTCATTCCTCCTCCTCCATCATTGCAACCAAAAATAACCTATCACATTCCTCCTTCATCTTCCAAATACCTTTTGAGTCCCTATGTCCCAAAATCTACCAGTACATATCCTCTACATACCAAATCCATTTTGGGGCCTTACATCAGAAAATATCATCCCCCATCTTATCTTACTTGAACCTTCATCCAAAATCTGAACATCCCTAGTCAGGATCAATAAAGGCACATCCCCACATCTCCTATTTGCCAATCTCCTTCCATCTCTCCATCCATATCTCCTCCATCCCGCACACCTCCTCATATCCCTTCCAATGTTCCTTGCAACAATTTGGATGCCATATCCAATATGCATAAATTTAATTATCCACAAAAAGCTAAATATCTCCATGTCCACTCTAAAAGACATGCTCAAGAAAAGAAAAATCCAATCAAGAAATCCAATGCATCCCAATGGCCACAAATGCCCATCAAAGAAAAATAAAAATCCAATGCGTCCCAATGGCCACAAAGGCCCACCAAAGCTAAAACAAAGACTATGTGGATCCGAAAGCAAAAAGATGCAATGTATCTAAAAGAAACATCTACTATGGCATCCAAAGTTACTAATCCAACAGCTACTCATTCCTCTTATCCATCTCCTAAATCTATTTTGGGTCCTTATATCCCAATATCTCCTATCATAACTCCTCCATCATATCCATATCTACCATCCACATCACATCCACTTCATCCACCCCCATCACAACATGTGTCAATGTTGGTCCTGACAACATCTCCCTATCATAATCACTTTCCATCATTCCATCCAAATAATTTCTACCACCATCTCTCTCATCCCATGCATATCTCCCATCTCCCCCATCCAATCCATGCCTTTTCATAATCTATCCATCCTAATAAATTTGTACCAACATCTAGTCAGCAAATCAAAAAGTTAAAAAATCAAGAAAAATATCAAAAAAAGAAAAGAAAGAGAAAAACATTTGTCCAATAGTGAAAACTTGGCAATTTAGGCACCTTGGACAAGTACCATTATGAAAACCTAGTAAACAAGCATCATGCATAATCCCCCCAGTTCCTCTCTATAATCGGGGGAAATTTCCTTCTATCACATCCTATCCAGCATTTCCTCCATCGCACTTGTCTCTTTACCTCCTTCATCCTCCTTTGGATCTTGATGACAAAGTAGAGACCACCAGGTATACATACTTTTAGGCACCTTTTTGGTGTCCATTTCCCCATCATATCTTTCAACCACCTATCCTCTATCCACCTCTTATCCTAAGCTTGCATCTACCTTCATCATCCTCTTATCATTGTATCTTCCACCTAATAGTACCCCCTCCTAATTTCTTTGAATGCATGAACTATCCTAAGAAGGGGGAATCTTATTCCTTGGTAACATATTCCTTGGAGACCTATCCAAATCCTTATCTTCCAACTTCCAATCTATATCTTCCTCCATCCAAATCCTTATCTTCTACAAGAAAATCATCTATCCAAATCCTTAGCATTCCTCCAATCCTCAGCATTCCTTCATCCAAATCCCCAACATTCCTTCATAGAAATCCTTAGCAATTCCTCTATCCAAATCCTCAGAAATTCCTCTATCCAAATCCCTCAACAAATCCTCTATCCAAATCCCTCAGTCTTTCCTCCATCCTTCCATCACTTGGTACTTCCCTTGTCATTGGTATCTAGCTATAGACTATCCCCATGCAATCCAATGCCATACCATCCATATCCAAACATTCCCAACAATCTTCCAACATCTAAAAATCCTATTCACATCCTTTAGCTATCTAAAGTCCAAACATCCAAGATCAACCCAATTAATCCAATCCCATCCTTAGTCTTGTTCCTAGTCTTGTGGAAATCCTTGATCTCGATCCAATCATCATCATTGGGATGTGTCCTTCCTAAATCTATGTCATTTCAGGACACATCATCCATCATACACCTATCCACCATCAGTCCATCATGGCTTTCCAACCCAACTGGGGCATCATCTTGCATATCTTTGCAGCATCTGCTTCATCCCCAATCCATTGTATATCATATCCTAAGTCTTGTAACCTAGTGTCAGTCCTATCTCTACCTAAGCTCATTTGTATGTATGTGTCTTTAGGTCCAATCCTCGGCGTCATTTAGCCCTTGTGTCATCATGACCTATCCAACTACATGCTTTAGCAATCATCCCTTGGTCCTTTTGAGGTTCAAGTGTCTCACCTATCTCTTCTCATAGGAATCCTTATCTGGTTATCCACCATCTACTTTGTGTCATATCCTTTGAGTTTCTCAATCCTTATCCTAAATCAAAAACATCCCAGCACTACCCTTTGACTAAGCATTGTCTAGGGCATCTTATACTTGTCTTTGTAGGTTGTATCATCTCGAGCAAGAGATTGGCATACAATGGCAATAATCTTGTATTCCAAAGATCAAGAGTTTATCTTAGGTTGACAATCCAATCCTCTCTTATCCTACATCAGGAAACAACAACTCATCCGTGACACTTAGTAATCCTTCACCATCCTCATCAATCAAATCAAATCAATCCAATTCTTTATCAATCAATCATCATCCATCATCCTACCTATGGAAAAAGGTGTGTGAGATACTTTTTATTTCATTTGTTCCTTTGGATCTTTTCTTATCTTTTTAGCTCTCTTGTACATATCTCCCCATCCTTTGTACCATATCATCGTGTCCTATTGTATATATCCTCCTCATTCCTGTAGTAGATTTGATCAGATAACTTATCCCACCTAACCTTGTACTTCAGCAACATCTTTTTTTGACTATCCTTATCATGTGATTATCCTTGATCCATCATTTTCCAGAGAACCAACAACACATCATTCTCCTCATCAAATGGTTCCTTGAGGATGTATCATTCCTCCTATCTGACCTAATCTTCCATCAATCAAATTAGGTCCATGTAGGATGTATCCTTCCTCATGTTCAGACCTAATCTCCCCCCATCAGTCAATCAATCTATCTCCTTGGAAAAGGAAGTCTTTTGGAGTTATCATTCTGATCTTGGATTTTGTCCTTTGGATCTTGTTTATCTTTTACGGCTTCTCATTTTTTACTACTCAAAGTCACCACAATCCTTTATATCATGGTATGCAGTGAATGAGGACAATCTAGGGAAAGGTATTTTGATCTTTTATTTTTGCTTGAGCGTCATTTGACTGTTTGTAGTTTCTCCAACATCGTTTCCACCATGCCTCCTCCAGGTTTCATGTGTGATGCTAGGGAAACCCTTTGTGTGCTTGTTTTTTGTCTTAGTCCTATGCAATGCTGGTGATAAGGCCTTGAGTTCCCAATAACCTTGGTAGGTCTCTAGCATTGCTATATCAAACTAGGTTGTGCTCTCAAAAATATCTGACACGATGAGCTCCCCAAATCCCCCATCCAACATCCAACATCATCCAACATCATCCTGCATCATATAGATTAATCTTGCATTTTTCATCCTTCATATAGCTTCATCATGCATCCTGCATCTCATCCTCATCTTGCATTCATCCATCTTTTCTCTTGGAAGGACATTTGTTTATCCCCCCTTCCCATCTTTCTTCATCCTTTCCCTTTTGTGTTCTTTTCGAGAAAATTCCACAACATTTCCTCTTTGCATTATTTTCTCAAGCGGGCACAACCCCTTATCTTCTATTCTAGCCTGGGGCATCTTATTTTCTTATCTTTGACACCATGCCACTTGTGGCATCACATCAAAGAGGGGAAAATGTAGACACCTAAAATCCCTTTGCCAAATAAAAATATTTTATTTTGCAGAAATCCCTGATGACATCATTATTAATTAATTAATAATTTTTATGCCATTATCCTTTCCTATTTTAATTAAAGAATTCCTTCCAAAAATATTTAAATCCAATTTAGATATTTAATCCCCTATTTATTAAATTACTATTTAATAAATAATGTCACAATCCTTAAATAAATTAAATATTTATTTAAACCCTAAAACCATAGAAACTTCTAGAAAACCTTAAACCTATCTACCCTTTCCTAATCCTATCCTAAATCTTCTTAGAGGGTGATTCCTAACCCTCTTAGTCTAAACCCTCATCCTTTGACTTCTAGTCAAACCCCCTCATTAATGAGCCTTACAGACTCATTAATGGCTCCTTACATCCTCATTTAAGGCTCTTACAGCCATAAATGAGAGCCTATGTCTCCTCTTCCACCATTTTTCCCTAAGAAAACTTCCCTAGTGTTTCTCACACATGTTTGAGAAACCCTTAACTCTTATCCCTTTGACCATACCTCTAACCATATCCCAAACTCTACCCCTAACCCTGACTCTGACCCTAACTCCCTTTCCTAACCCAAGCCCTTCCTAAAATCCTATAAATACTCTTCATTCCAAGATCAAACCACCAATTCACATAATCATATTAAGTATTGCTATCATGCTCATTTACATTTAGACTTAGCTTAAATCCTAATATTATTAGATTTAGCTCATTTCTATGCTTTCTTAACTCAAATTATCTTACAATAATGGATTAACATAACTTATTTCATTTATTTTCATATAATTTTCATCATATCACATCTATCATTTAGTTATAATCAACCTAGCATAAGCATTCTTGCATAAAATCTTCATTTTGCCTTCATTTGGTTCCTTGGGGCTCTAGGGGCAAATCAGGTTCACCATACCTGATTATATGCCACTATGGTGTATCCTTGGTCTCTAAATGATCCTAAACCTTCCTAATCTACATTGCAGACATACTCCTAGTGTTTTGAGAGCACACCCACATCCCTAATCTAAGAGAAAATCCAACGGTCACAGGGTGCTCCCGTTTAAGCTCTATCTGAAGTATCATGCAAATAGATTTACTATATGTTTAGTATATGCTGTGTTGGGTATCTTCTTAATTTTCTAAATTTCTTGTCCAACTTTCAGTTCTTGCTTCCTTTTTCTAATCTTGTGGTTATAGATGTCAGAATGTTTTCAAAATTTTGTCACAAACTTGTTAGAATTTCTTGTCTTAGGTCTTGTTCTTGAGAAGGCACAAATTCTTCAAAATATAAAACCCTAAAACTTGGCCATTTTTAAATAAGCCCTAAGCCGTTCTCTTAGCTTTCTATTTGAAGGTTACTTTTTGAAAGTTCACTTAAGTTCATGTTGAGAGCACGTGCTTTAAATATCCTTTTCTTTGAGTCAAGAAGCCCATTGATTTAATTATTTTATCCTATGTCCTTGGTGCTTAGAAACTTTGCAAAATGGCAGTGTTTTAAAGTCTTGTCATATGGTCACATAGGCTTGTTAAAGCCTTATGCGACTATGTGACTAAGTCTTAATCTTGTGATTAATGAAGCGGCAAGTGGTGGGACCATGGGTGAAGGTGCTCAGCCAATAGTATTTTAACGGCTGGCGGTTTTATAACGGCTGGCGGTTTCTTAACGGCTGGCAGTTTCTTAAAGGTTGGCGGTGTTTTAAAACATAGTCGCATGGTCGCATAAGCCTCCAACAAGCTTATGCGACCATACGACTGAGCTTCGTGCTTAACTTTGAGTGCTAGCGGATAAAGTTTGGAGGCTAGTCGCATGGTCGTGTTAACCTCTAACAAGGCTATGCGACCATGCGACCAGCATGTGTTTGAAAAGGGGTAACCACTGAGGGATCACCGCCAGAAGGGATGTAACATTGAAGGCTACTCGCATGGTCGTATTAGCCTCCAATAAGCCTATGCGACCATGCGACTAAATTATGCGATCGTCTGTCAAGAAAAATCTACGGCCAAATTTCAAATTGAAGGTGAAGTGGGTGGCAAGTCCAGGCTAGCAATAGTTTCATCTCCCACAGAATTAATGACTAAATCATGCGAGGTAAAGTGCCAAAATAATTGTGAAGTGATTGCAAATATTTCAGAATCTAGTTTCACTTAGAGAACTGTAAAGATATAAGAGATTTGTAGAGAGCTCGGCTAATTGAGTTGCAGAAATTAATTCTCGTGTTCTTGGGTTGATAAAACAAGGTTGGTTACTTCTGTGCTTTCTTGTTTGATTAAAAAGAGTTGCTTTGTCACCATTTTTCTTTTGCGCCAAAGTACGGTAAAAGTTTCAAATCCCAAAATGCCACCAAGAAAAGAGCTCTCTAGTGAAACTGATTATTTGAAAAGGGGTCTTCATGAAGATTTGTTACAAATGTTTCCTAGTTCAAAAGTAAATTTGACCAGTGTGAAACAACTAACACCAAGAGAGCCTAGGGTGAAAGTGGCGGACGGGTTGTATGACATAGGAAATTACATTAAGGATGCTAAGGTTGGTTTTCTTAATGCAAGTGGTGTTTCCGACTTTATTGGGCTCACATTATTTACAGTTGGATTTAGTCAAAGAAATACTCCTGTTCCCACTTGTAACATATGGGAAAATGACTTGGGTAAGCTTGTAGTGCCAGGAGTTTTTATGGATGCAGATTTAATGACTGAAATTGCTAAGAATTATGACCCTATCACAAAAGAGATTAGAGGTGTTAGAGGGCAAAAACTGTTAACAATTTCAGCTGATGAAATTAGAACTGTTTTCAAATTAAAAGACCCTTCACCTATCTTGGAGCCGATTGATTTCAAAGAATTAGGCGAGGTTTATGAGGCATAGAAGCATGTCTTTAGAATTGGCCCGGTAAAGGATTTTTGTACCCGAATTGGGAGAATGATTGTCACAGGATTAGGTGCACAGGAGCCGTTTAAAATGGAGTATTTTGATGTTTTGGCAAGAGGTGCTTACTGGTCTTTGTGTCAAGTTCTTGGGGAAGATGCAAGTGAGAAAATTCCACAACACTTGATGTATATGGTAATCTAGGTGTTGCACCCACATTTGTCAGTTACTTTTGATTATGCCCCTGTCATTGCTGATTTAATCCATGATGGATTAATAGGGATTCAAAAGGGTAAAGTTAGTAGATTCTTCTGCTGGTACTCTTTTATGATGTACATGTTTTTGTTTAAAGGTTCTGATTATTTTGAAAAGGAAATGGAACTATCTAAGCAAAGAAATGGAGAAGATATCCCCGTGCAGTTGTGGAATTCAAACATGACATGGGACAGAAAGGATAGCAGTTACATACAATTTAACAAGTATTTTGCAGCAAGATTAAAATTATTCTTTGTGCATGACAGTCCTAGAGTCCCTGCTGCCCTAGCTAAAATTGTCAGGCCACTCCAATTTGCAAAGGACCTCAACATTGTGCATAATTGGGGTGATTTTATTTTCTATCCTTATTCAACTGTTATTAGATTATATGGCTATAAAGGAACTCCTTTTATTTTGCCTTTCCAAGTTCCTCTCAAGATTGGTATTGCGGAATTTTTCAGGCAATTGGGGGACATTGAGGAAAATAGTATTGCTAAGGGTAGAGGAACTCTGTTCCCAAATATCACAATTGCCCATCAATTTATAATCACAAAAGGTGGATGGCTCAATATGCACAAGATCTTGGAGCCTTATCATTTGACTACTACAATTGCCAGGACAATAGACCTAGAGGGCTTTTACAATGATATGTTCAGAAGAAAGGTCAGATGTTCAGCAGTGAACCACATTTTCAATTTCCCTGAAGACATCATCAGGAATACCCTAGGATTACAAGATCAAGAAGTTAGGAAGGAAAAGTGGTTAGTGTATAAGAAAACTTTTGATTTTGTAAAACAATTCAATCCTACATATGACCCTATAGGCAGTATAAGTCCTATGGGGAAGAGAATAGACACTCTAATGGGTTGTTTCCAAGATATTTTTAAAACTCTGGAAGAAAAGAAGAGAAGAGCCATGGAGGAAAACCCTGAGAAGGCTAAGGCATTGTTGGGAAAAAATGTATTTACAAAGATTTTGCCTCCTGGCAAGTATATGGTGCAAGAAAAGACTGGCTATGGTATAGTTGTCCCTGAATCTGAAATAAAAGAGCAGAGGAAAGAAAAGGAAGATATCTCTTCTTCATCAAAGCAGGGTAAGGAAATTATAGATTTAACACAGGATCAGCCAGATGAGGACATCTTGGATTTTTCACCTCCCACAAAGAAATAGAGGATAGAGGAGAGGCCACAGGATCCAGAGGATCAATACTCTCCTTCACAATCACCTTTAAGTATTAAAGATGATCGAGAAATCATAGAGCAAGTGCAACAAATGGGATCTCAGGGTCAAATATTCATGACTCATGATGAAATAAACGAAGGAATTCCTAAGCAACCAAAAGAGCCTGAATTAGGCTTAACAGCAGGGCAACTTGCAGGAACAGAGTTGGATCCCATCATCAAGTTAGCATGTGAAGAATTTTTGGCTGATGATGCTTTTGTGAAATCCAGGGCCTTTTTGCAATTTTTATGGAAGATGAATATCAATAAATTTGAAGAAACCTGTGAGAGGAAACATAAAGAAAACCCTGATGTTGATATTAAGGTTATTGAAGATGAAACCAGGAAGGAAATGACAGATAATTTTGAAAAGATTACTCCAGAACAAGGAAGAATAATGGTAAAGAATGCAGGAGTATTAGTCCTCCCTGAATGGGATATAGTTGATGCAATTGTCCTTGATGCAATCAGAAAACAAGTTACACCTGCATACCAAACCAGGGAAGAGGCAGAGCAAGCTATCAAAGGAGTTGCATTCAGCAATGACCATCAAGCTTTGGTCATATGGTCACTGAAAAGGGATGAGAAAAATAAAGGAAAGCAATTGATTAAAGATAATGTTTCCAGTGGTCTTATAGTCAAGAGAGTAATGGATACTTCAGCAATAGAAGCATCAAAAATGGTTGTAGCAACAGCTC
This sequence comes from Chamaecyparis obtusa, assembly GCA_027943335.1. Classification (NCBI taxonomy): domain Eukaryota; kingdom Viridiplantae; phylum Streptophyta; class Pinopsida; order Cupressales; family Cupressaceae; genus Chamaecyparis; species Chamaecyparis obtusa. Next base: position 263,760 of record BSBK01004301.1, on the reverse strand, counting down.
ATCTTGCGGAGAAGGTGGTTGAAAGGGAAGCTAAAGAGAAAGAGGAGTTAACAAGAAAATTTGAAGAAATAATGAGGGCATATGGAGAGCTGAGACAAGGAATGTTTGAAAAGGACAAAATAATTGATGACTTAAGGAAAAGGTTGGGTGAAGGAAGTCCAGTCCATATACAACAACAATTGCAAATTTCTTCCTCTGCTACTGTTCCTTCCTCATCAAGTCCCATCATTGAGTTTCCTATGTCTCCTCTTCCCCCTTCCCTAAGTGGTGATGATGCAGAGATGAAAGGACATAAAAAGTTTGAGAAAAGAGTACAAGATACTATTCATCATCTTGTTAGAAATGTAAGACCCAAAGAAATTTATAAGTGTGCAGAGCAATTGTCTGACATTTTGCTTTCTTTTGATAAAGAAGAGAATACAGTAGGCCAAATTTTGGATACATGGGTACCTAGGGAGAATATTTTGAAAACTTTAATTGGATCAATTAAAGACCATGATTCCAAGTACCCCGAATTAGCTAGTACTTACAAAATTGTTAAGGCCCTCCTGGATTTTGAAGTAGAAAGAGTGGAGGTCAAAAGGAAGGTAGCTCTTCTAAGGGTGAGATATTTTCAAAGTGATTTCCGGATATTTCCTGGTCTAGTTAGATCAGATGGAACAATAAAAGAAAAGGGAAAATGGTTTGAGCAAATTGAACATGAAATGTTGACCAAAATAGAAGATGCTATACACACTAAGGATACTCTTCCTTTTGTATGAACAATGGAAATGCTACAGGATGCTAGGGTACATTTTACCAAGGTAATGACTGAAGTACATCCAGTAGTGACCAAATGGAAGAAAATCTTACCGAAAAGGGATGAAATTCTAGCTTTTGATTGGCCTACTGAGGATATTTTTTCAGTTTGGGAAACAACACTTTTTTTAGAAGAAAGTAGAGGAGAAGACACATCGTCTGAGGATGCAACGGATGCCACCACCCCAGCTCTTTAAAGAAACAAGCATTTATGTAACATGTGGCAGAGGGCAAACAGTTTGGAAAATGGTAACAAGAAAATATCCACTCTAGCATTTTGTCCTTTCAGAAGAAGAAGATGAGTAAGATGCAGTTGGCCCCTGATCCAAAATATGAGGGAGAGCATGTCCAGACAAAGGATGATGTATGTTAGCCTGTGATGGCGGTCATCATTCATGTAACAAATTTAGTAACTACTCTGAAGTATCTACAGACAAAGGGGCCACCTGTGAAAGTTGTTAAGGACAGTTGAAAGTGTGCCTTACTATTTTTGTCTTCTTTCTTTCTATTTGTACTGTCTTTTGTTTTTAGTACAAGATCTTTTGATATCCATCTGAAGCTTGTTGCATCCTTTCAAGGATTCGAGGATGGCTGATCAGTATATATAGGAATTCTTGCTCATTCTTAAGGGTTGGAAAATGTTTTTTGTAAAGGAGAGGTCCGGAATATAGAACCTTATTTTCTTGAAATCAAGGAGGACTGCATCAATGCATTTGATCAATTAATACAATACACTGGAGCTTTGTTACTATCATTTGATTGTCTTTATATGTGGAGTGTTTTAGTTTTCTTATGTATTTAGATTGTAAGGCAGTTTAAGTACATCTTTCACAAGGTGAATGTAGGGGTTGAGCTTAAGTTTCTTTCAAGGAAAGAGTAAAATCTTAGGGGAGGTCTCTGGGAATTAAATATCTATATGTGGATTTGATGATAGGTGTAGGAATGGGAACAATGATATGTTAGACATATCATTTGAGTTTCATTGTATTTGTTTTAATAGATATATGTGAAGGTAGAGTTCGACTCTGATGCCCAGCGGATAAGGGACTGGTTTTAGATCCATTTACATTGGTTTACCATCCAAGATATAATTGACTAAAATTTTACTTTATATGCATAATTTCCAGACTTGAGTCATTTTATGACAAGTTCATAAATATGTATTTCAATGCTTTGAAGAAGCAATAAATGAGGTTAACCTTTCCCTGAGTTTAACTCTAAAAGGAAAAAGGATGAATATCCTTAAACCATTGTTTCGTGTTGCTGTTTATATAGTCCACATCATGATGTTGTGTATCAAGATAATTTGGGTTATACTCAGAGTTTTAGCAACTTATTGAGTTGAATTTTGAAGGCAGTAACAAAGCAGTGAAGGAGCAAGTTCTCAATTCAGAGCTCAGTTGAACATTGAATTGATAGAGGTACACCCGCCTGAGTATATATTACTCAAAGTGAAGAAGGTCTTAACCTTAATACCTTAGTAGTTTGTAACTTGCTAGGTTATAGCCATTGGGATTATTTGAGTAATTGACTAATCTGCAGGTTCAAACACTAACATGCTGCTTAGGCTAATATTTGAATTTTTATGCATGTTCCAAACAGGTTAGGTTTTCACTGATCACAATTACCTTGTCCAGTGCCACTGATTGAATAATTTCTTCAATTACTTTAGTCTCCATTTTCTTCTTATGCACTTGCAGCATATATTTTGTAGTATTAGTACTAGGCTAGTTTATTTGGTTCACCAGTACAATTTAGAAAATCCTATCTTGTTCAAGAAAAAGGCAAAGACATATTGTACAATTTCTATAACATCATTTTACTGCTTCTTTGGAATTAGCTTGTCTTGTATAGCCTTTATCTTGAGTAAGTCTCTGAAATCCAATAGTTCCTTGGGGCTCATGCTTGAAATATCAACCTTAGGAATAATTATATGTTGACTCAAATCAACCTCTTTTTCATGCTTCCTCTTTTTGTATTTTCCTTTCTTTGTAGATGCCTTCTTTGCATCAGATTGTATAATGGTGGTGTCATCAGGTTTCTCTTCTTTTTCTTCCTTCTTCTCTTATTGTTTATATTCTTCCTCTTCCTTTTTCGCTTCTTTCTTCTCTTCATTTGTGTCCTTTACTTTCTCTTTTTATGGTTCCTTTTGTTATTCTGCATTCTCGTTAGGATTTAGTGACTCAGTGGTTTCCTTTTGTGATTTGGTCAGGGTAGCTATATCATTTGGAACATATCTTGTTACTTATGAGATTACTTCTTCAATCTTAGGAAACTTTAGTACCTGCTCAATAATAGGATCTTCTTCCATCAATCTTGCCTTTGCAGAATCATCTATATCCATTTCTTCAATTTCTTTGGCCTCAATTGTTATCATGTCTTCATCATCTTTTATGTTCTCAACAAGGTCTTGATCTATGATATCCTCAATGATAAATTCATGTATATTTGTTTTCAAATCAATTGTATCTGAGTTTCCTAATTTTTCTTTGACTTCTTCATTAGTCATTTGATTAAGAGAAAATATTTTTCTCCAAAGATCATCAGTTTCATTCTGCACTTCCTCTAACTTAATGACCATAATACTTAGTGCTATGCTTTTTACTTGGAATCTCTTCAAGTATTCTTGTAGTGTGTCTTTGATTCCAATATAGGTTAGGTAGGAGAATTTAATAGCTAGGGACCTCTCCTTCATTTGCTTCTCAACTACTAGAGCATACTTCCACATAGCATTAATTTTCTAATATAGCTCATTTCAAAATTTGATGCTACATCTTATAGGTGTAGTTTTGAATTTGTATAAAGTGAACACAATAGCCTCTTATATTTTATCTTTCTCTTCATCATTCCTCTTCTCATATTTTAGTTTCTTCAAACCTGAATAACCTCCATATTTCTTTAGTGTTATAAGATATTCATCAATGCTTTTTAATTTTGTTGAGGGATTTTGTACAACCTTGAATTATGAAATGTCCTTAGATTTAGTTTCACTATCTTCTTGTAGTTTCAATTTACTTCTATGCCTTCTAGTAGCCTTTTTCTCTCTTATGTAAGTTTTTTGTCCTTGTTGGTTCTACCTCTACTTTCTTCTTTTCTCTCAATGTGGAGGAAGACCTTGTTGATGGTCTAACACCGATTAGACTAGGGGTCTCTTTCTTCATTCTTTCCTTCTTCCCCTTAACTTCTGATGGTTCAGAAATTTATTCTTCAATAGGAATACCTAGATTCTTAAACAAAGTATTAATTATTCTTATAGTCTTTCTTATGGCCTTAGGTATCAAGATACCTAGTTTGATTTTCTCTTTAACCTCTTCAAAGTTACCATACCAAGTTTCCCTTCTATCAATTGGTTTCTCTAAAAGTCCTTTTATTTGTATTGATGTAGCATCAATATCCATCTCATATCCCATGGGTGGCAGTCACATGGTTCTTGGCTCCACAGCTCTTATTATAAATATATTTGTATCTACTTCAAAACATAAATCATCTTTATATTATTCCACCAGCTGAGGTAGAATTATGAATCTTTTATGTATCTTAATTTGAAATTTAGTAAAGTAATCCTTCATGACCATATAAAAAATTTCTCCTATGCTTTGAATATATTCATTGATTTGGTAAGTAATCAGGTTATCTTCTTTCCATACTACTTTACCAATTGTAGGAAAGAAGTTTTGAAAATAAAAGAAAATGCATACTAGTAATGGTTTGAACTTCAATGTATTGGACTTTTCTTTCCTGATAGTATTCATATTGTCATCTAATTTCTTCAACAATATTTCACATAAGTCTATCTTCATATCCTTTTTCACAATCTTGTAGGTAATGTCAACTACTCCATAGAGTACACTATCTACCCGAGATGACTAGAAGATTTGGTAAGATATAATGTTGCTTGTGAATCTTAATTCAGGCTCATCAATAGTAGAAAACTTCAAACCTATATCATCCCATTCAGCTTGAGTAATCTCATACAATTTATTATTTTCAGTTTGCTCATATGCCCTCAGTCTATCACCGACTGGAAATCCTATGATAATGTGCAATACATCCACCACATAAACTGATCATCTACTTGGATAAGTACCATCCTCATCCATTCTTATTTGAAAATTATTGGTATATGCATAGCATGCACCAAACCCTTGATTTCCAAATGTGTGTGGTCATCTTTCAACTTCCCATTAATGTACAGATTCCTGTAAGATGTGTCAATTTTAGCTTGGTGGATGTCTTCAATTTTGCAATGAATGAAGGCTCAAACATCTTCAATGAGTATAAACCTTGGTGGAATCGATGATAGGGTACCAGACTTATCTATTTCTAGAGCAATGGTAGGAGGAAACTAGTATTTAGGATTGACTGGGTCAATCTTCTTAATAATAACAAGCTTTTGAACTTTTGATGTCGTTGGGATCTCAGAAATGATCTTCAAACAAATAGGGTTTCACTTAAATAGTATTTATATTGTTATAACATAGCTCAGGAGATGCCAAAAATACCTTGAATGTGCTTTATACTACTTGGAATGCTTGAATGATTGCTTGAATTCACTTGGTAGTCTTTTTTATGTCAAATGCTTCAAATTCTCGTGAACATGTAAGGTGAAAATGAAATAGCATAACCTCTATTTATAATTTTTCTATGATTAGGGTTTCCAATGGATATATTATTTACATTAAATTCTCTCTACTGACACCATTTCACCAATAACTAAAATACACTTTCTATGACCGAATGGAACAAAATAACTTATACACTTTACCGATCAAAATATGAAATGTCAACATCACAACTTATATCCAAATGCATCTTAGTATGCTAGTATGGATCTTTACACTAATTCTAGGAGCTGGTTTAAGATAGAACTTCGGTTATCAGCTCCTACACATACCTTTGACCAATTAAATAAAGACAGGTGCACCCAATCCAGAGGATGTGGTGTCATTAGTTGTTCCAAGTTCAGTTCCATCATCTTGAGACTTCCTTCTCCATGTCTTATTCATCTATTCTCTTATCTCATTAATATTAACTTGAGCTTTTTCATTCAGTTGTTCCTCATTTGGGGCTTTACCTTGGTACATGCAATCTTTGGCTGGGTGATTGACCTTGTGACATTAAAAACAAGTCATTCTAGAGTTTCTCCATGACCTTCTATTGTTCATACCATGCATCCTAAATAAATTTGTAGTAATGTGACCAAATCTTTCACATGCAGTACACATGATTCTTGTATTATAGTCCCATGGTAAAGTTGATCCTTGTCGGTTGTTTGTAGCATTCTATCGAATAGGGACCCATGTCTCATTCCTTCTTTGTAACTTGAATTATTTAGACTTATGACCATATCTATTACAATTTTTACATTAGCCCTTAAAGTTTTTCTTCCTTGAATTTTTAACAACCCTTGATATACACTCAAATGACTTATGACCAAACTTATTTCAATTGTAACAATGACCATTAAACTTAGGAGTACTTGGTGGATTACATATTTTTCTCCTACAGACATTTGTTGTGTGTCCTAGTTTCCCACAATGATAGCATGTAGGCTTTTTTGTCTTCTGTGGGTTAGTAGCATTATCTCGGTTGGTTTCTTGTTTGGAGGACTCACCCTTCTTGGTAGTGTTATTTTCATTATATCCAAGTCTAGTAGTATCTCTCAATTTTCTCTGACCTCTTAGTTGTTCGTCCAATATCTTTAGTGATTCTTCATTTCTTTTCAAGACTTCATTAGCATCTTTCTCAAATTTTAGTTCATTCTTTAGATGTTCATTCTCAGATATCAGCTGAACAATATCTCTCACTTTCCTTACAACATCCTAATTTTATGTTACTAGTTGGTCTGTCAAGTTGTAGTGAATTTGTTTCAACCTTAATATTTCCCTATCTTCCTCATTTAGCCTTATATTCAATTTTCTTCTCTCATCATCCACCATTCTTTTGTCATCCTCTACTTTTCCTTCTTGTTCTAGGACTTCACACATCCTTACCAATTGGGCTTCTTGTTCTCTTTTTAGTGATTTCACTTGATCAGCTAGGTTTTTATTCTTTTTAGTTAGTTCTGATATTGCAGCTTCAGATTCATTAGACATACTTCCTTTTGAAAATTCTTCAAGTTCTTCAACCTGATCTTGTGTATCTTTCAATTGTTTTTTTTTTGGAAAAAAATTATATTAATATTAATATTAATCAACTAGTTCAAAAAGGGATCCTGGGGAAATAACCAAGAAAGAAAACTCTGTTCATAACCTATCATAATAAAAAATGGACTTTTGATCGTCTGAATAGTACCTAGACTATCCAAAGACCCAAGGCCATAAATAAACCTAATTACAACATACATAATAGAACCCCAATACATAATGGAAATTCACATCTACATTTGTAACAATTACAAAGGAGACAATAACATATATCGAAACCTAAAGTGCCCAGAACCCAAAGCCAATTGTAGGCCCAATTACAATAAGAATAACCCAACACCCATTTACACCTTTAAAGCACAACATAATGTGAAAATAAACATGTGGATAGATCAATGAAACCAAAATTGGAGAAAAAAACCATCTTGGAGAAAAGAAGTCACAGAAAATCCCACCAAAGAGAAGAAGAGGACATTCATCTTCATATAGTAATAAAAAATGCACTATCCATTTGACGTTGTAAATTGCTCAATATCATAGGAGAAAGAGTATAGTGTCAAATACTTGCATCAAAATATTAGCCCAGAAAAAACCATAAATAGGGCACATTAAACATCATGGTACAAAGCCCCCACTACCAAACTACGATGGAGGTGATAAAAATAGGGAGCTCCACAATCTGTCAGCTTGAAAATGCAGAAATTCTTATGAACCTAAGTCACCATGGGATGCAACATGAGAAGAAGAAGATTCCGTTGTAGATGAATCTGAGGCACGTTCAGGAGTAACCAAAGGAGCAAGACCACTATGTGGAGATAGATTACCACCCATAGAAGAAGACCCCGAGCCCAAATTGGAGGAACGAGAATTTGACATCAGACCAAGTAGGGCATATGTTTTTACAAAAGCCTTACCCCTATAACCTGCATCAAAGAGAGTCCTATTAAGGAAGTGATCAAGGGGCATAATAGAGGATGAGGCAAGAAAATCCTTTATCATTGCTAACATCATGGTAAACTTATCCGAATTTAAAAGAAGGTGGCACAGAAATATACCACCTATATGAGCATCACCTTGCTAAAGATCGTAATTTTGAACTGCCAACAATAAGCCATTATCTTGAGTAAATTGGGGCAAAATGACCCAGTTTGCAATAGTAAGCAACATGGACCAGGACTGAGATAATTCCAGTAGATTATACCAAAAGATGGAAATAATTTGGGACGGGAAGATAATACTTTTAAACTGGGGAGATAAAAATGACTCTCCAATTAGCCTCTGAATACACCTAGAACATTTTGGGTAATGAATGACAAACATGGAATACGTGGAAGCATCAGAAACATTACCTTGAAAGGGAATTTTGAGAACAGGAGAAGAGAGATGGACTCGAAGATTAAAGGGCCTAAACTTATCGAAATATCTATTAATAGCCATAAAAGAAAGATTGAGTAGAGGGCTAGAAGCTAGAAGGATTGTATAAGGAAAAGGAAAAGAGGGGCAAGAAAAGTATATAATGAAAAGAAAATCCATCATAAGAAACAACTTCCCAATTAAAAATATGATTGAAAGACAGCAACCATTTGAATCCAAATGTACAAAGAAATTCTGAAGGATGACAGAAACTTAAAGTGCCAGCCACTGCCACTTGTGTGAGATCCATCAAAAGATAATCAAACAATGATGAAGCTAAGCCACCCTGCAGACTAATAATTAGATCATCAAATGTTTTGTACTAAAGGAGAGAATACACACGTGAGAGTAATTAATGAAAATCGAGAGCCATCATAAGACAATCAAATAATGACAAAATTGAGCCACCCTACCAAGTAATAATTAGATCACCAAGTGATAAGTACAAATGGAGAGAATACACAAGGATGAATAATTAATGAAAATCTTAAGAATCCATAGAACAAAGATCTCATAATACAAGCAAGTTCCTTGATAATAAATAAATATTCATATGGGGGTAACAAACGCAGATTAGACAGACTCAATATGAATCAAATTAAAGATAGTAGGATGGGAAGCTGGGGATACTAAAATAGAGGTATAAGAGAGATGAATGTCATCATCACCTAGATTAAGAAGCAAATCCGCTAAATTATTACCTTCTCTAAAGGTGTGGGTTAAGAAGCAATTTGAAAATGAATCAAGAAGGGACCAAATCTGAGACAAAACATATTAGATGTGCCTTGAAAAAGAGCATCTCTTAACACACGCATTGATAATCACTGAGGAGTCACCTTCAACATGAAGGAGTTTGACATTTAGATTCTTAGCTACAGAAAGACCATGCAACAAAGCATATTCTTTCATCAAATTGTTTGTTCCTGGTGGGATAGGATGAGCCTCAAATTAAATAGCAGAACCATGACAATCACAAAGAACAAAACCAACCCCAGACTTACCTAGATTTCCCTTTGAAGAACCATCAAAATTAAGTTTAATAAAACTAGGTTGGGGAGGAGACCATTTAATTGATGCTCTAGATTGCAACCTATCTTTATGGAAGAGGGAGAAAGGAAGGGAAGGAAACATCAAACCCTTCCATTTCATAGAGGTAATACCATCCCAAGAGGAGAATCCCTAATTCCCCTTAAACTTATAGGAATAAGCATTGGTAACCTCAACAATGGAATGATGGAGCCTATTAAGAATAGCATCAATAGATGAGGTATAGTTGTGAAAGATCTGTTTATTCCTCTCCCACCAAATAGACCATAATATCAAATATGGGGAACAAATCCAAATGCAAGAAAATGTAGATTTAGTAAACAATACTCGCCAAGATTGAAAGAGGTCCCATACAGACAATGGGAGAGGCATAGGAAAATCCAACTTCTCTAGAACAAAAAGATAACATTTTTGGGCAAAGGGGCAATTGAGGAAAAGGTGATTAGTGGACTCTTGAGCCTGATTACACAACACACATTGAAATGCATTAGCAATATTGAGTCTAGATAATCTTTCACTCATAAGGACATGATTCCTCAGGACAAGCCAGGAGAAACAGCCTACCTTAGGTAAACCTAAATTATGCCAGCAAAAAAGTTTGGCCCTCTACTTTATCTTGTTATTTTGACAAGATTGAGCCATCTCATATCCCAACTTAACTATGTAGTTTCCATCTAGGGATGGAGCCCAAAAAAGATGATCAGAGGCCCTAGAAAAGACAATGGATTGTCTATAGATAAATTGATTAGTAGAAATGGTAGCTTGAGGATCAATAAGAAGAAGGGAGAAGTCATTCCATATGACTAATCTAGAATGAATATAAACTGTAGATACATAGTTAACTAGTTTGGGACCCCAATGCGAAGAAGCCACTTCCCAGATATCTAAGAAAGGCTGAAGACTATACAATGGAGGCAAACCATTCCATGAATCAAGCCATAAATTGACTGACTCACCATTATGGACTTCCCAAGACACGGAAGAGGTAATAATATGCCTAGCTTTTATCATAATGTTCAATTGTTGTCCTAGCTCCTTTCTCTTGATGAGTGAATGTTTTAATTTTTTACTCAATTCCTCATTCTTCTCATTAGCGATCTTCAGTTCCATGTTCATGTTTTCAATCATCCTTTCATACCCATAACTTTCCATCTCTTCATATCTTTCCTCTCAAGTGGTTCGACTTCTTAGTAAGAGACTGGGCTCTGATACCAATTGTTGGACTAATTATGTAAAGGTGAGTAATGAGATGGGAGGGGTAAATCAATACTGTAAAACACTTTTAAACTATCTAAACTTTCTTCCTTAACCATTTACAGATTCCATAACTTTTGCATGCATGTCATAAAACATATAAAACATGACACATAGTTCATAAAACATTCATTTTAGTATTGCAAAAATCCTTGTTAGAGGATAAAAACTATGGTGGGGATGACACCTAGAAAAATTCACTACTGTAGTAAAAAGTTTGCTTGGTTAGAGCTACGCTATTATCTATTTTTGATAGCTTACCCTATTAAGAGTATTAACCCAGTTAAGAGTCTTAAGACTAGTTAAATCTACCCTCTTAAAGGATTTTACAATTCTAATCTAAGCATTGTATCTGGTTAAAGGATTTACAATACAAGACTTGTTAGAATCTTCTCAGTTAAGAGACTTTACAATTTTGACTACTCTTTAATCAGTAACACAAACTTGTATGTTAAAATTGCATCTACTTATGCTTTTGAGACTCTATATTCTCAATAACTTATTACCTCATACTGTGTACCTATCATAATAACAATTCTGTACTCGGTAGATTCAACTCTAAATCACAATTACTCTCTCCTCTTTACTTCTTTGTTACTCGGTGGCTTCTCTGCTCATCACCTTCTATCTACAATATTTTCTTCACACATGCAATATCCTCGTATGCTCTCTCTCTCTCTCTCTGATCTTCACATTTTGATCCATTTATATATAATTCTAAAAGTGGTGGAAATGTTCTAGAATCATCTCTTCAAGCAGTGCTAGCATTGGTTACTCCTCCAATGCATATATAATACTTAATTCACATTTGTATATCTCACCTTTCAATCATGCATAATCATCATGTTTAAATATCCAATGCTCTACCATACAACACTACTACATTTAACCTTATTTTTCCATCAAAATTTTTGACCAACAAATAAAAAGGTTTTGGTTGGTTGGATTATAGAATGAAAAATTTGATTTTTTTTAATCCATGGCCATGTTGGTTGAAATTTCAACCAATACCATGGTGGTCAAAATTTTGACCAACATAGGCATAACTTTAAAAAAAAATTTAATTTATCATTTCATTATTTTCCATGATGAAGAAGGGTAGTGTGCGAAGGAGGATTATTTGCATTTTCATTTGGACCACATTATCTTTTCATTATTCCCCACGGCGAAGAAGGGTAGCGTGTGAAGGAGGATTATCTGCATTTTCATTTGGACCGCATTATTTGCATTGTAAGGATTTTCATTTAGGTTTTATCTATAATTTATGGCAATCTCAATATCCTATACTTGTATTACAAGATATTTTTGATGAATGGGAGGGCGTGATTCAAATTTTTTACTTGGATGAGTCAAGGGGCATTTTCATAGTTTTGTTTTGCACCCACAACTATGATCTTGTATGAAGTGTTAAGAAAATTTATATACCTGGTGCAATCCATTTATAATATCTTATTTCTTCTCTTTAGGGATAAAATTTGATAATACCTTGGTCAATATTTGTTCATAAAGATTTAGTTTCAATGCCCTTCTCCAAAACAACATTCTAGACACACGACGAGGAACCATTACAAGATATTTGTGGTCATCTTTTTAGGCTATAGAATGCTCCCATCTACATTGCAAAGCTGCCTTATGAACCCTGTCTTCAAGCCCATCATCTGGGTTTCAATTTGTGTTATTTTTTATTTCATCATATGAAACGTCTACAGCATATGATGGGAGAACCATCCACCCTAGAAAATAGTAGGGTGTTGATGAAGTGCTTTGCATTTCGAAGAAAACTAACTATATGATAAGAATCAAAAGTTAACTGAAATGCAGGGCACATAAACATTGGAAATACCTCCTTAATATAAGGCCTAAGTGCATGGTATATCTCCATGATAAAGTCTTTTATCCCTAGGCTCTTCTCCAAAGTAAACTTGTACATATCCTCCTCAATCTCATTTAAGGAAACATAGTAATCTAGATAAGAGTTGTAAGTGTTCTAGATTTTGGGTTGAAAGGGTAGTTGATAGGAATTCTCTCTTTGGAAAAAGAGGAAAACCTCATCCTCAAATGAATTAAAGGAGAAGATCTAAAAGGAATTCTTGGTCATTGGCATGCGTTCATAGGGTTACCTGAAGGTGGGTTATTTTTTCTTTCTTATTTATTTTTATATGTTCTTCTAGGATTTGCCTTTTTTGTCACTTTCTTTTAAATATATATGGGTTGGTTGTCCTTTTGGAAGGTTTGAAATCTTGACATCCTAAATAGAATTTTAAGCATTCTAAATTTTTGTCTTGTTTTGGTCTAAATCAACATTACAAGTTAGGGTTTTGAAGGGATATAAATTTATAAAACTATACAGTTTGAGTGTGATAATTTATGCTTAGAATTAGCAGTTATATTAGGTATGAAATAAATTTAGATTAACTAAGGAATAGTGTAAATTTTAATTGAGTCACCAATTTTAATTTTTCATGTGGTGGAAGTGTTGACAACTTAATATAACAATTACTAAAATTATTTTTACTTTCTTGTTTGTTTTTCTTTGTTCTTATAGCAATGGATTTTTTTGTTACTTTTTAAAAAATATATGGGTAATTTTGGTAAGTGCACACTAGTACATTTGACCTAGTTAAAGCCTGTTAGGATCTGTGTACTTCTTGACACATCCAAATAAAAGTTGGTTTCTTGTATATTTTTCATTGTTTTTCTGCATAATAGTTTGATTGCGTATGTTATTTCATGCTATAGACTAAGTATATTTTTCTGAAACCTATTAGATTATATGGAGGTGTGAATCTAATTCATTTTGTCTTTTGAATCACCCAATTTCATTAAGTGTTGAGAAAGATATCCCAATTTTAGGGAGTTTGACCAAATGAATGCCATTGGTATGAGGGATGTTGGTCTGAGAATGTGTGAAGGAGAGTTTTGGAGTGTTCACATGATTGGGATCAATGAGAAAAATATCTAATACAACTCAAGGCCACTCAAGATGTTTCCCAACTATCTAGTAGAATTTCTAGTCTAAGGGAGTGTAAGTTAGTTTTGAGATATCTTTATGAAAGTCCTTTTCTTGCAATATATCATCAAAAAATCCATGAATGATTTGAAAATCACCCCAATGGGTTTTTTTTAGTTAAAATATTGTGTACTTCACTAATGTGATGATTTCCTTCGATCTGACAAATTTTTTCATAACCATTCTTCCAAATTTTCCTGCAGCTATGGTAGGCCATGCCAATGAAAGCCCCGACAGAAACCTTGTCATCTGCACCTAAATTTCAAGGCAAGTGAAGCACAGTATGTTCCTTGTTTTCTATGTGCATTAATTACAGTAATTTATTATGAGGCACTGCTCGGAGGAAGTTGTCTTAATGGAGTGTAAAAGTAGGATCGCAGATCTATTTTTGAAACATAATGATAATAATGGGTTTTTTATTCCTTGTAATTTTAAATGCACATTGTCATATATTTTTAGACAAATATTCTGTAATTTTTTCCATCGAGTTGTTGGTGATTCTATCAATTTATTATCTTTGGTGGATAAATATGCCATCAAAATTTATGTCATCCTATTAATGCTATTGTTGCAGAGTAGGTAATGTGTTGGAATGTAGTGTTGGTTGGAAATATAGTATATACACTATACATCCTTGGCTTAAGAAGTGGATCTTAGCATATTGTAACTATTGGTAGGTAGTTATCGTCATACTTTGTTGCAACATATATTTAAATACCAATCTATGTAGCCTGGATGATAATCTTCCATGTTGACAACAATAGCTGTTAACAATTATCCCTTTGCATCATTATCCATTAAACCAATATCTCCACATTTTTGTCTATCAAAAATAATAAATATACATATTCTTTCAATGTAGATGTCTACCGATATAGTTGAGCATCAATTCATGGCTGAATGCCTAGCTTTTACAAAGATAACTTAGAAGTTTAAAACCTTGAATTGAATATGGAATAATTAGATAATGTGAGGTATACTTTGCAATTTTACTCTAATAAAGACATTTATTTGAGACTTTATGCATCCAAAAGCCATTATGTAGTGTTTGGGCAGAAAGATTTTTTCTAGAAATAAATAAGACTTGGTGACCAATTATATAAATTGAACTGTCAATGTAGAAGGTTGATCAACATAAGCATAATAACAAAGTTTTCTTGAACAAAAAAATGTTGATCTGACATAGTAGCATATGGTTACGTAGAACAAAACTGGTTGAAATATGGAATAAGTCAAGCCATTTCTTTTAAGGAAGTCTATTTTCAATTTTGAATATTAAATAACTTAAAATTATATGAAGGTTTTACTTTTAACTATGCTATTCTATAGGAGCGTGCTTGAATTAGGATTATGAGGGAGAAGTGTGTTGGAAAGGCACCAAAATCATATTGGGATGGTATTTGGGGTCATGACAATTGACCAACATATCATAATACAGGTGATAGTACTTAACCTTTATTAAAACAAAACATTCCAGTGAAAATATAATCTAAATAATTTTTCCAATTGCTATATAATGATACATTAAGGGTAGATCATTTTACATCATTGCATGCATCACCACCATGTAAAATATATGTGTCTTTAAAATAATTAAGATATGTATCAGTAGTTGGACTAATCATTCATCCATAGGTTCAAATGGGATAGTTAAAGATGTCATAGTTTAAGAGAAGGCTCATACAAAAGATTCACACTTTATTGGTCTTGGGATCTTAAGAAATTTGGTTTGTCTAATATAGTTTAAAAGGATCAAGATCCTTGGGTGCCAAAATGAGACTACTAATATTATTAATCCACAAACGTAAATTTTGCATTGCTAGTTTGGCTCCATGAGGTGCACAATGCATATTATTACTCGTGCAAAACTTTTAATAAATAAAGTTGAAGCATTTTATAACATTTAATTCATTGCCACCATAGGGAAATGGATTTGATTTTATTAAAAATGAGACAGGTATGTGACCACTTTAATCACCTAAAATTGGGCTAATAGAACCTAAAGTCCTATTTTCCCTAATTCAGAATAAAAGCCTAATTGTGTTAATTTGATCCTTGATTAATTAACATAATTTATTAAATTCAATTAAATCAATTAAATCTCATAATTCAATCATTTATCATCAAATAATCAAGCAAAATCACTTTGATTATCTCTTAGCCTAATTAATTAAATCAAACCCATTAAATTCATGGCTAGAGTAATTAATTAAAAGAAATGGATAAACCTCTCTAAAATGACATGTCCCCTTAAAGGGGACAACAAAGACACCTCAAGCCAATAAGAGGTAATCACATGGATCACTCACATGGATCAAGCTTGGAGGCATCTCAACCACTCATCATGGATGCATCTTGACCATTCAAATTCTCAAAGTTTTGTAAAAGATGAATTTTCAAATCTTCAATGGCTCCTAACTCTTTGATTTTTGCTAATAGTTAATTTGAATTCATACATGCATGTTGTTAATTTGATTTCATAGTTAATTAGATAACACTTTAATTTGGATAATAGAAATGAATTGATGAATCAATGGCTTTCATGTATAATTTGAATGAATTTAGTAGTTTCATTGCATATTTGCTTAAATCTCTCATTCTAACATGCCTTGTCACCATTTAGGATTATAATCTAAGAGAAAATTTCATGTCTTTTTCATACTTGTGTTAGTTAGAGAGCAATAGGATGATTTCAATTGTTATTTTCTTTGATTGATTGATTATTCTAACAATTGATATAATGTTCTATTGAAGTGTTGTGTTGCAGGTTTGTAGGTCCACAATTCACACACACATTTTTGGCACCCACCGTAGGGCCAAGCCCTAGATTTCTATCATTTTAAACTAATTTTTGTTGTGTTTCCTATCACCAAAAGATCACATAAAGAAAATTGGATAGCACCTGGGAATAATGCTCGCACCCCGTATTTCCTGGATCACATCCGAGATTTCCTAGGTCACATCCAGTAAGGTATCACTTCTGGCTAATTCAGGATCACATCTAGGATCCTTTGTCATTTTTGGGAAATAGGATCGCATTTAGGAAATTGAATTGCATCTGGTTAAAACTTTGGGTCACATCTAGGGTTATTTTCTTGAATTTTGATTTTTCTAACCCCTAATGGATTGATTTGATGTTTTCTTTGAATTTTAACAGCCAAACAGTGGTTTGCAGGATGAAATATAAGAGACTTCAACAAAAGAAACTACTAATGGTTGTGTGTAGGTTGCCTAAAGCAATCAACTAGACATAGTGCTTGTCTTTCTAGGAATATAATTACAATTTGAGTTCATCTTACAAATTTACCAGAGGATTATGCTCTTTTCCCTTGAGGAAAATAAAAAACTCAAAACTTAGTTTGCATTTTGAGGTCAAATTGGAGTAATTGAACTTAATTCTTGCATGATGTGTCTAGGAGATATGATTTGAGTTAGGATATTATTCTCTTCTATTTCATGTAGAATCATAAATTCAAACCTTGAATTGTTGATCCACTTTCTTTATTGCATTACCTTTAGAGGGCATGTTCATTGAGGGAAAAAGCTCCCGGGAATGACCCAAGTGGGGAAAAGTCTTAAGCTGACTCTTCCACCCCACTATAAAATTTGACGCTTACTTGAGGTGAAAACTTTGGAATACATAATTCATTTTGGCCTTGGAATCTTAATGATATTTTTCCAAGGACATGCTTGAAATTTGTGTAGAGCGGAGCCGCTTGAATCTTGCTTGCGAGACTACACAATTTTGAGTACTCATAGTCCTATAGGGCTCAATCCTGCTTGCGGGACTATGGGAGATGGTTATGAATGAATGTCTTCAATAAAATCCTTAAGTTATATGCTACCTGGTTCACTTCTAAAAGGTTGGTAACACTATGTGAGGCAAATAGTAATTTCCCCAAGACATTCACCATATCGAGCCCTCATTGACATTACTACTTGGATAATATGGGCTCCAATATCCATTGTGTGTTATTGGACTGCCATATTCTAAGGAGTCTTTGAGTGTGTTCATAAGTCATTGAACAAGTGTTATCAATCTCTACCTAGCATAAGGAAGGATAGGTGTGATTTCTTAATATGATTGCTTCATGTTTTTTAAATGCAAATCTCAGATAAATCCCCCCAAATGAACAAACACCAAGCACTTTTAAACACCTAAAAGTCACTAGAATCTGACAGAGAAGATACATTTTCCCAAAGCTTGACTGAAACTTGCATCAAATAGTCTATCATAATGTCACATCCAGTATCCTTATTCACACCATGCATTTTGTGTCACAACTGGTCAATCTTGGATTGCATATGGTGTCTACAATATTTCCTGGGTCGCATCTGGGACCAAAGCTCAATTCAGGGTCACATCCTATATTTCTTGGATTTGCATTTGGGGCCAAACACTGTTATTCACATTTGGTGTGTCACATCTAGGATAGAGAGCATTTCTGTACATGTTAGAGTCTAGATTTTTACATTTTCAGATACCCATTTTGGCCATTAGTAAGATTCTGCTATCAAAACACATCTACCTGTTAGCCTGGGAGAGTTATTTTTGAGAATGCCTTGTCACCTTGCATGTTCTATTTTGCATTGCCCAAACTATGGAGTGTTTTTATCACATCATCTAAAATCAAGTTCTCAGCTCACTATCAGGGTACTCTAACACTCTTTGACACTGGAACTTTCAGACAATCACAAACCCACTTGCATTTTGGTTCCCAACTCACTATCAAGGCACTTTGACACCCTTTGACGTTGGATCCTTAAGACATATTGAAACCCACTTTTGCATACTTGGACTCACAATTGGACACTTGCAAACATTTAGACCCACTTTAATACAAGACACTCTAAAATTCCTTAATTTAAGATTTCATGGTTAACACAAGACACAAATCCTACAAATTTGAAACCAATCCATTCTTGAATGAGGTACCATTAATCACATTTAAAAGAGGAGAAACTTCCAGACTTAATCCTCTATTTGGAACAACACCTAGCACTACTCATACAACAACACCTAACGTGACAAACATGAATAATCAAGAAGACTTCCGTTGGGATGAAATACACCATGAACAAGAAGACCAAAATGAGCAAGAAGAACAAAACACTCAAGAAGAAGTAAGACACCATGGAGCAATTTATGACTATGATGATGATGAAGACCCTACAAAACTTGAATATAAAAGTGTCTTAAAGAGTAAACGATTCAAAAAAATCCTTGAGAGAACTTTGGAAGAAAACAAGGAAAATCACTTCCTAGAACTTGCCTCTCAAGGAGTAAAGCTACCAAAGGACTATGAGGTAAATTAGCTTAAACAAAAGGAGGATCTCAGTCCCATGCCTATTTTCAAAAGACAACTACTTGCCATGCAAGAAGAGATCCAAGAACTCAAGAAAGAAAAGGACAAACCAACAAAACAATACTCTTTGGAACACATTTGTCCTTACCCTTTTGATAAGGGACTAAAGATGATTCCATTTCCTCAACATGTCACAATTCTGAAATATGAAAAATGCACTGGAAATTCATACCCTCAAGACCATGTGAGGGAATTTTGCACATCTAGTATGGAATTCATGCATGAACAAACGTAACTTATGAGATTATTTCCACAGAGCTTAGGTGGACAAGCAATGGACTAGTTCTTGAAATTACGTACAAGAATCAAATCATTTGAAGAACTAGTTGAGAAGTTTATTCAACAATACTCCTATAAAATCCAACACACTATGACAATGTTGAATCTATGTAATACCAAACAGAAGATGAGAGAATCATTCTTGACTTTCCTACAAAGATGGAGGAAAATATTTGCGTGATATGCTAGACAAATACCTGAAACTAAAAAGATGGACATCTTAATTAATAACTAGATTCCTAAAATGAATTTCCCAATACAACTACAAGTTCCACCAAGTTTTTATAAGATGTTAGATAGTGCCATCAAAATTGAGGAGGTCTTGATCAAGAAAGGGGAAATCACTATCAACAAGGAAAATAAAGACAAGTACTATCCCACCAAAGATAAGTACAAATATGGAAACAAGAATAAGAATGTGGTTAATGACAAAGTTGTTGATACTCCTAATACCAAACCAAAACTGGAAGTTTTTAATCTCATGACAAGTCTTCAAGAGAAAAAGACTTTGAATTCTACAGTGACACCAATGGCTAACAAGAATTTCAATAAACCTACTACTTGAACAGAGCCTTGGGCAGCAAGACCTAAGAGAATATTCACACCATTAGGAGATACATTGGAAGTGGTCTTGAAGTCACTATAGGACAATAAAATCATTACAATTTCTGACTCCAAACCTTGGGAACCAGAAGTAAAACCAAGGTGGTGGAATGATAACGATTACTATGATTTTGCTCATAATAAAGGACACAAAAAAAACAACTGTATGAAATTAAGGAATGTTATTCAACATCTAATTAAAGAAGGAAAAGTTAAGGTGGATGGACATCATACAAACAAGGATCATAAAGAATTTCAAACTCCATTACCTAGCTATGAAAAAGGAGAATCTTCCAAGCGTAACAAGATTAATTATACATACACTGATAATGATAATGTAATTCATATGGTGGAACCATGCAAACCCTCCATCCATGTGATCACTCTAAAAGGAGTCCAAAATCAAACCGAGTCTTCTAATGCTATAACAAGAAATCAAGCTAAGCTCACTCTCAAAGGAGCTTCAACATCAAATACACCAACTATAACAACAACATCCAAACAACTAGCATTGCCTCCAAATTTTAATATAGTAGACTAGTTGCAGCCTATGCTAGCTCAAATATCCATTCTAGAGCTGTTAAAAATCTCTCCTAGTCATAGGGAATTTCTTGATCAATCCTTGCTTAATACTAATGTGCTAAAAGATCTAGATGTGGATAGATTCCAAACTATGGTTGGTCACCTGAATTCCCCACATTACCTATCTTTTTTCCAAGGAAGATGAAAAATCATTGAACCAGCCACATAATCAACCATTTCATCTAGAGGTTCTTATTCACAAACACCGTGTTAAGTGTGTCTTGATAGATGGATATGCTAGTTTGAAAATTTACACATATAACTTGGTAAAACAATTGGGATTCTCTGAACATGCGATTGATCTTAGAAGAAAGATAACAATCAAAGCCTATGATGAAGAAGAAAGATCCTCCAAAGGATTATTTTTTTTACCTATCAGAGTGGGACCAGTGGAAAGAAATTTCATATGTCAAGTTCTTGATTTACCACTCACATACAACATTCTTCTTGGAAGGCCATGGATATACTCAATGCAAGTTGTGCCTTCTACTTACCACCAATGCACAAAATTTCCTCATAATGGAGTAGAGGTGACTATTCCAGAAGACACAACATATCCTTATAACAGTCTTAAACAAATAGAGAGCATGACTCCACATAATAAAGAAAGCTCCAATAAAGTTGAGACATCCAAAGAAATGGTTTTGTGAAGCTTTTCTAAAAAGGTCAATATTCAAGAAACGAGTATGGGCGAATACAAGATAGATCCTAAAATTTCTCTAATGGATCCCCCCATATCTCCTAGATCCCAAGGAAGACCTTCATCAAAATTTACACCTTCTAATGGTAGTGCTCTAACAATACATGAAGGAATCGGAATAGTCAAAGCAAAATTATCACTTGAAGAAGAAAACAAATAAAAAGTTGTCTTACAATGGCTTTATAAAGAAAATGAAGAAGATGGAAATATTAAACATGTTGAGATAGCTACAAAAAAATATGGAAAGGGATATGAGATCATGAAACAAATGGTTTACATAGGAAAAGGACCCTTGGGACAAATAAAACAAGGACTTGTGGAGCCTATACATATGGATTTCAAAAATCCTAAAGACAAGACTGGATTGGGCTTCAAGGAAGAAACATCTCATCCTATTGCAGAAAGTGGTCCTATATTTGACATATCAGGGGACTTAGATGATGAAGAAGAAGTAGAAGGACAACCCATTTCTTATGAAAGGTTGCTACTCTTACAAGAAGACCCATTATCATAAATTGGTACCAATTTTGAATAAGAGCTAGAAGAAAGACAAGTAGGAGAACATGAAGGAGAGATAGATCAAGAGCTTCCCATTTTTGACACACCTCACTTTGATGAGGAACCAAACATGATAACTTCAAGAGAACCATTGCAAGAAGAAGAGAACAATGACAATGAAGAAGATGAATTACCAATGACTATTGCCCACTTCTTGGGGGTTTCAGATGATAGTCAGGTAGAATCACACAAATATGAATGGAATTATCTTTTTGATGGTACTATGGATATAGAAGAGGCTCCTAGAGTCTTGATTAAAGAAGGAGAGATTTCTAATGCTAGATCACTAGAGTTAGGTTTGCATAACATTAACATGAACTCTAATAATAACAAAAATGAATAATAATCCTAACACTTATTTAGAAGAAAACTTAATGGAAAACATCTTTCAAGTCAATAACATTGATCATAATGCAGTACTATCTCTTGAACCTACTGAATCCTTGTCATTATTACATCTTGAATTAATAGACTAGAATGACCCTACATCCACAAGCCTGTTTTATTTTGACAATAACTATTCCCTATCATGTTATCTTAATGCTTGTGAACCCTTCCTTTCTTCCACCAGTGTAAAGAGTGAAACCATGATTGAGGAGGATATCAAGTTTCTCAGTCTCAAATGAAAAAGAAAAAGAAAAAGAAAAAGAGATCTGATGGTGAAAACCACTTAGTGGTAGTGTCAAATCCTAAAAGAGAAAAAGGAAAAGACGTATCCAATGGTGAAAACCTCTAGAGGTGCCAAAGGATGGGATTCTTGATATCCTCCCAGATCATTTTTAGGAAAGATCCTTAGTTCTAATTGAACCTACATAACCCATTAATTTGGGAACAACAGAAGCTCCTTAGCTAGTTCACATTTCTCAATCATTGATAGAAGAAAAGAGCCAATTCACCAGTTTATTCAAAGAAAAGAAGATCAATTTTGCTTGGTCTTATTTAGAAATTCTTGGATTGGATACAGATTTAATTATGCATCACTTGTCCATTTCACCTTATGTGAAACCAGTAAAGAAAAAACTAAGGAAAATGAACCCACATGTGGCATTGCTAGTAAAATCAGAATTGGAAAAACTATAGAAAGCTAGATTCATTAGAGCTATTGATTATGCAGACTGGATTTCAAACATAGTTCTTATTTCTAAGGCAAACAAATCCATAAGTGTTTGCATAGACTTTAGAGATTTAAACAAGGCTTTCCCAAAGGATGACTTTCCAGTTCCCAACATAGGCATGATTGTAGATTTGATAACAGGCTGTGAAATGTACTTGTTAATGGATGGATTTTCTAGATATAATCAAATTAAAATTTCTCTTTAAGATCAAGAAAAGACTACATTCACATGTGCATGGGGAACATACTATTGGAATGTGATGCCATTTGGTCTCAAAAATGCAGGTGCAACCTATCAAAGGGCAATGACCACAATATTCCATGACATGATGCATAGAAACATGGAAAACTATGTAGATGATACATTGGCAAAGTCAAAGATAAGGACTATACATATAGAAGATCTAAGGAAAATCTTTGACAGAATGGAATAGTTTCAATTAAGGCTTAATCCTAAGAAGTGCGCATTTTGTGTATCATCTAGAAAGTTAGTAGGATTCATAGTCTCAGCAAAGGGAATTGAGGTGGATCCAACAAAAGTGAAAGCTATTCTTGAAATGAAACCACCTAGAAACATTATTCAAATGAGGACACTTCAAGGAAAGCTACAATCCATAAGAAGATTTATATCTCAATTGGAGGATAAGGCACAACCTTTCACAAAGTTGATGCGCAAAGGAACTACATTCACTTGGGATGACCAATGTGAAGAAAATTTTTCCCAAGTCAAGAAATATCTAATGAATCCTCCAATCCTAATGGCACCAATTTATGGAAAACCTCTATTGTTGTACATATCAATGACATATACATCATTAGGAGTATTTCTTGCACGAGAAGATGAGGCCAACAAAGAAAGAGCTATATACTATATCAACAAAACTTTGGTCACATATGAGTTGAACTATTCCATGATTGAGAAAGCATGCTTAGTAGTGGTATTTTCATCCCAAAATCTTAGACATTACATGTTGGCACATAAGGTGAAGCTAGTGGCTATGATTGATCCACTCAAATATCTATTAATTGAAGCAATGCTGACAGGTTGGCTAGGAAAGTGGGTCCTAATTCTAAGTGAATTTGACATTGAATATGTTGATAGAAAAGCCATTAAAGGATAAGTGATTGATGATCAACTTGCAAAAATTCCATTAACAAATGACAAGCCATTACATGTGGAGTTTCCAAATGAGTCTATTATGTACTTGACAGAGCACCCATGGAAAATGTATTTTGATGGCTCCTTCACGCAACAAGGATCAAGATCTGGATGCTTATTCATTACACCACAAGGATATAAGATTATAAAATCATATAAGATGATCTTTCCATGTACAAACAACATAGAAGAGTATGAAGCTCTAGTGAACGGACTCAAACTTGCAATAGAGTGGAAAATTATTGAATTACACATCTATGGAGATTCATAGCTCATTATCAATCAGGTGAATGGTGATTATCAGACAAAAGATGATAATTTCATGCCTTAATAAAGAATGGTGGATGACTTAAAGAAATACTTTGTCTTCATCACATTTGAGAAAATTCCAAGATTAGAAAATAGAGCAGCTGGTGCGATGGCTACTTTAGCATCAATGTTACAACTCGAAGAAAATCAATTTTGTAATGATTTCCTGGTGGAAGAACTCCCATTTCCTGCCTATGACTCACCCAAATCCCAAATTGTTTGTGCCTTTGAAACCCTAGTTTTATCCAAATACACCCATATCTATTCTTACTTAAAAGACCAAACAATCCCTGAAGGCTATTCTAGAAATGAAAAGAGATCCCTTATAAGAGCAGCATTGCATTATATAATCATTGCTAATGACTTGTATAGATGTGGTCTAGATTGTATGCTTCTTAAGTGTTTAGAAAATGAAGAGTCTAATCATGCATTAAAGGAAGTTCATGAAGGTGTGTGCAGGTCACACTCGAATGATTTTTCATTAGCCAAGAAACTCTTAAGAGTTAGATATTATTGGCCCACAATGGAAAAATATACTATCCATTTTTCAAAAACATGCAAGAAATGTCAAATCCATGGTAACCTGATACATGCTCTAGTTAGGGAGCTAATTCCTTTCATAACACATTGGCCATTCCAACAATGGGCCTTTGATTTAGTTGGTCAGATATACCCAAATTCATCAAATGGACATAAATACATCATTACTACAATTGATTATTTCACAAAATGAATGGAATCTATCCCACTGTCTAATGCAACTAGAAAACAAATTTCAATGTTTATCTTGAACTCTATTATCTGTAGATATGGAATACCCTCGTCGATTGTGACTAACCATGGGGGTAAATTTAGAAACAAAGACATAGATGAGTTGTGTCTTCAATTCAAAATCACTCAGCACTATTCCTCATTCTATTACCCTCAAGGTAACAGATAGGCTGAGGCATCAAACAAAACTATTTTAAAAATCCTACATAGGACAGTGAACAAATTAGGAAAGGACTGGCATTTACAAATCAATCCAGCATTATGGGCATATAAAACTAGCATCAAAACACCAACTAGCACAACTCCTTTTGCACTATTTTATGGATTAGAGGTAGTCTTACCAGTTGAGGTAGAGATTCCATCACTGAGGGTATCATTGAAACATCTAGTCATTGATGAGGACTATAGAATATCTAGACTACAAGAGCTAGAATTGCTAGATGAGCATAGGCAACAAGCATTTGATCATCTCAAAGTATATCAAAAGAGGATATAACAAGAAAGTAAAACCAAGAATTTTTTAGGTAGTAGATTTATTTCTCAGAGGAAACCCTAAAAATTAACAAAATCGAGAGCAAAAGGGAAAATTTGAACCCAATTGGCCGGGTCCCTTTGTCATCATAGAAACATTTGGTTCAGGATCCTATCAATTGGCTACGCCTGAAGGAGATGTTTTACTAGATCTGATCAATACTCTACATCTGAAAAGGTTTTATGCTTGACATTCTAGAGGTAGCTTCTATACAATGAAAATAGTCTTGAAAAAAGTACAAAAAAAATTCAAAAAAAGTTCCTAAAGAAAAGAAAAAGAAACAAATATAGATCCTAAAAAAAATAAAAAACAATGGAAAAAGTCTTGAAAAAATTACCATCTCGGTGAAAACCTACCAAATAGGCACCTTAGTGAGTCCAAAAAAATTGGAAAAGAGAAAAAGTACAAAAAATTTGGAAAATAGAAAAAGTGTCTTGGTGTAAACCTGGTAAATAGGTGCCATGATAGAAAAAATACAAAAATTTTGGCCAAGTGGTGAAAACCTAGTAAATAGGCACTACTTGTAATCAGTGCTCTATCTATCAAGACAAAGCTTGCACATTTGGCCAATGTAAATCTTAGTTTGTACATATCTTCCAATCACTTTCGTGACACACCAAATCCTGAAATGAACTATCAGAAAATTGCATCTTCCTAAGGATGGAATCTGTCCACATTAAGGTCCTAGGTAAACTATTTTTCTTGGGGGGAAATGATTAAAACCATGCATGTTGCTAAGTCGATGTTAGGACTTTGTGCTAGGGTCTCATTTACCCCAAGAGTCCGCAATAGACATTAAACTAAAAAAACAAAGGTATTTATTAATGCCGCCATAAATAGTATTTCTTAATACTCAAACCTAAAAAGTGTTCCTAAACACTATTTCATGACAATAAGAGTGTTTCTAAATGCTAAATACGTGAGCTACTTATGGATGAAAGAGAATTCAATGATTGATAATAATTTATATGCGTGTGTTTGCAAAATTAATCAACAGTGTTCCTAAACACTATAATCACAACTATCTGTTTTAAAGAAAATACATTGGTTATTTTAAAGGAATAGTGAACTTTTCTTATTATCATTTTTTTATTGTTATGTTTCCTTGACTGACTCAATGATGTCTACAATGGACTAGAGAAAAAAGGACTAGGGGTATAACATTTTCTTTGTCTTTTGTTTGTGGTGATAAATCTGATGGTCTAAGGTGATCATAGGAAATGAGTGTCTATTATAAGTGTTTCCATCATGATTGGAACACCATGTATACCTCAACCTATTTCCTATGAAATTTTTAGTGAGGTTGGATTTATTTCCTTTCCTATTTTAAACTTAGGTGAAAAACTACTTCCTAGTAAGGTACATAGTAAATCAAACTATACCCAAGGATATGAATATAAAATAAAAGGTCATTGCGGGTATATATTTACACATTATACACCAGAAAAGAAAAGGGTTTATATTAAACAAGAAGTAACTGACAAAACATTCTATCCTATATGCTTTAATGTTTAGGTTATCTTTCAACATGACGAATGAGAGGGAAGTATTCATATTTTCATGATTGCTAAATCTATCAATGAAAATTGTACTAACCTAATGAGGTACCATTTACAAAACCTCTATGATGATAATTGATCCACTTTGAATAAACAATTATTGTCCTAGGTGTCTTAGTCTAGGTGCATATCATTTGGTTAATTGCATTAAGGTTCATTTTAGTTGCATATCATAGTAATTCACATTAGGTTCATTTAGATGCATTTCATGTTTTTAGTTGCATTGAAGTTCATTTTAAATTGCATTCATTTGAATATAGTTGCATACATTTTAAGTGGCATCATTATGACTGTGTGAATTCAATTATCTAACCATTTTAAAACTGAAAATTCTAAAAACATTAATCATTTGCCATGTTTGATCAAGTACATCATGAAATCATAAAGAACTTAAATGAAATGACTGAGTATATATCATGGATATCCATTTACATAAACCATCTCATATCATAAAACGTCTACATAGTGCATCCATATTCATCCATACATAAATAAAAAGTGAGATGTCCATACATTGCAGCCCATTACATCTCATACATCCATATGCATACATAAAATAAAGATTACATACATTTGCATAAGTTTGCATTCATATATCCATAAAGCTTTGAAAATACAAAAACATGAGCATATATCAGTGAAATATATCATGATGTCATCTTATCATCACCATCTAACATAATCTAATCATGACCAAGTATGACCATCACATCAATATACAAAGCTTGAGATTCATATCAGTATATATCACATGTGCAAAAATCAAGAAAAATCATATGAAGCAGCATAATCAGATAAGATATCCATGTCAGATTCATCAAAATAACAGAGCATCAATATATCATGAAGAAAGAGTATCAGAAACATCCATAACAATATATCAAAGCATGAATGAAGTAGTATATCAGAATAACATGAACAAGAATCAGTGTATCAAACAATAAAGAGTCCATCAAACATCAAAGTGTACATCGATAAAAAATGGTATAGTATACAAGATATGTCAATTGTGGTATAGTATATCAATGATACAAAAAGAGGAGTATAAAAATGTGTCAAATCTGACTGGCACCCTCGTCATCTCATATAGGATTAGGAGGGAGCACATCCTCTCTTTCAGGGATCGGTGGAGGCATCACACCATCAACCTATTGTGCTATCACTGAATACAATGGAGCTCTCTGAGTAGCAGGAATAGTAGCACAATATAATGCAAAATAATGTGTGGCCCTCTATCCCTGGTGGGTGGCTGTGTGTGCGTATCTATCTCTATCTATTCTCATCTGAGTTAGTTGTGAATATCTCTTAGAAATTCATGCCCTGAGAGTGGAAACCTATAATCATAATGCAACCTTGTCCTTCTCACACTGTGACAGAGGATCTCCATCACCACCTACAAGTGGATCCCTAGTAGGCTGCTCATCACCTCCACCATCACCACCTCCTATTATTTCCATCTGTGCATGTTGATCTATGTGAAGGAAAGGACCTATATCCCTCTAAGGAGGATGTACCCTCAATCTCCACTGTCAAATCTGCTAGCCCCCACCTCCACCAGAAGCCCATCGCCTGTTGTCATATCCTCCACCTCCACCTCTACCTCCACCTCCATCTCCTCCATCTCCTTCACCTCCTCCATCTCTACCTCTGCGGGCACCATCTCTCCCTCCATCTCATCCCCTATCCCTGCCTCAACCCTTGTCTCCTCCTCTAGTAGCTCAACCTCAGTCATCACCCTCACCAGCTGGATCATAGTCTAAAGCATTCTCAAGGTGAGGAGTGACCTCATCAGGAGCTATAAAATATGGATATGGATGCTATGAATAATATGTATGGTAGCCATTAGTGATGCCACCATCAGTAATCTTCAAATGGTAGTCCTAGGCAACAAGTGCAATTTGTAAAATCTCATGTAAAGTAGTCTCATATATAAGATGAGATCCCCATTGTGCCTCCTCATCTTGAATCAATGCATAAATGGCAGTCTCCTGTGATACACCCTACACTCTACCATACTATCTCTTGACACACATAATAAAAAACTGCTCCATAATATAGCGGGTCATGTCAATCAGATATCTTGACTAAAAGAAATATGGCATCTACCTGATGTTAGATGGCCACTGCTCACAATCCAGGTATGGCCTCCAGACAACATCTGTGATGTCATCTAAAACTCAACGCCAATAGTCCAACTTGTCCAAGTGGGGCTGCTAAAGCATACATGAGTACATATAGATGTATGGAAACTCTGCATCGCGCTACCTATCTACAATCGGTCAAGTGACGGGGATGTGCTCCCACACCTAGACCTAAAGAACCAAGATCCCAACAATCATAGTATGAGAGTGCTAGTATACAATCTCGTGAATATCACAGTACATGTGAGGGAGGATGCAGCTCCCCCAAGAAAAATGTCAAGGTGAATGTATGATATCCTCAAAAACTTTGGACCATCCGCACATAAATCCATGTTGTCCTTGGTCTGGCATCATCATTCCTCCAACTAGTCTAGCCAGATTTACAAGAAGAGGCTCATAGTTTTCCACCATGTGGTCCCAACTGACATAACACTTGGCTATGGTATCATCATGAAAAATTCTCTATGTGTCCACCATAGCCGCTGGAGCACTCGCCTCATACTCAACTCAAGATCCCATCACAGGAATGTGCAAGATGTGCCAAACATCCTCAGGAGTCACTATCATCTCACCGATGGGTAGATGAAAGGTGTTATGCTCATAATTCCATCGCTTGACAAGGGCTCTCAACAACCCATGATTTACCCAAATATCAGGTAAATTGGCCAAGCTCCAAAGGCCACAATGAGCAATAGTACGTCTATCAACAGGAGAAAGTTGCTCATGCAACTCCAAGACCTAGGTCAGTCGAGGAGATCTAAAGGAAACAACACTAAAATGTGTCTGCACAATAGAAAATAGAGGCACTATGTCAGCATTAGACAAAGGAAATTGATGAGAAATTGCTTTAAAATTTCAAATAGATGAAGTGAAATTGGCTCAAAAATCAAGAAAACTAAATGTGATCCTATTTTCCTGGATGCGATCCAAGAAACCTTAGATGTGACGCTTTAATGGGATATGAGCCAGGTAATCCTAAATATGACATAGGAAATCTGGGATGGGATTCAGAATCTAGATACGACCCTATTTTGACAAAATGTGCAAAAATGAAGAAAAGTTGAGAACTTGCATGAAAAAGACCGGATACAACCCAATAGGGTGCTATCTGGGAAATATGTAATACGATCTAGAATTTAGTAAAAAAACCATATGCGACACGAAATGTACCACGTGCGATCCCACATATGGGATGCGATCGTATGTTAAACTGGTCGTAAAAAGCTTACAAATGCATGAAATTTAAATTTTCAAAATGAAATGGGATCGTTATAGAGTACTCATAGGTGTTGCATAATGTGGTGGTCAGTCGTGTCACCTAGCTAGCTCAAATCGGTGCTTCTCCGTTGGGTACACTATTTCACCTTAGAGCTCAAGGAATTTACTATGGTAAAAGTGAAAATGAATAGTAAAATCAACCTTTTTGACCTATTTAAGCCTCCTGGGGACCCCGATGACCTAAGGAACATTCATAATAAGATGTCACAGAAGCTTCATATTGGGATCGAAATTGAAACAGGTGATCTATATCACTTAAATGCAGTAAAAATGAAGTTATAGAGCAAAGTCAACCGTTAAAATGTAGAAGTCAACATGGTCATATTGCAATCAAACAGGGGAAAAATGAGTAGAAAGAATACAAAAAACATGGAAAATCAATTCAGTAATGGTTATCACTCAGATCAATAGTCAACAAAAGTCAAAGTTTAGTCAAACACACTTAACAAAAGCTACACA
This sequence comes from Chamaecyparis obtusa, assembly GCA_027943335.1. Lineage (NCBI taxonomy): Eukaryota > Viridiplantae > Streptophyta > Pinopsida > Cupressales > Cupressaceae > Chamaecyparis > Chamaecyparis obtusa. The sequence goes on along the minus strand of BSBK01004301.1, from coordinate 232,682 downwards.
AAGCATAATTAATGCACAGAAAGCTTGTCGACAGCTGTAAAAAGTGATTTTCTCACTAATGCATCAAATTTTCAAACCCGGATATTACTTAAACATCAGTCAAACTTGGTCAACTATCTCATTTTATTGGTCAAACTTGGTCAATTAGTGTTCTGTTAACACTAAAATTGATCCTAGTTGCTTATTAACAGTTCCTAAATTATCTATACTTGATCTAGATTTATTTCAATCGCTGTAATTCTTCCTAGATGCTTGAAAACATCAATTTTATCCAAATTTATTCTAATTTTGGTCCCAAGGGGGCATAATCATACTAAAATTCAGTTCCTCAAATCAAATTCTTTGAATTCCAAGGGCATGATAGTTTTCTTCAATCAAGTTGATACTGTTAAACTTTACAACATTGATCAATTTCATCGCTTCAAATCAAATTGATTATTTGTCAGCATGTTCAATTACTACTACAAATCAAATTTAATTGGAATTTATTTTTCAAATCTCTTATCAGTTTTCATTCAATCAAGCTCAGAACTGATATGGTCAATTCTTGTTCAATCAAGTTCATAATTGATAACTTTCGAATCAAGTAGGATTTCGTTCGATCAAGTTCAGAGTTCTCAAATCTAGATAAGTTCTCTTTACTACTCTCTAAATCTTTCAGAGTGGGTTCACTGCTCTCTAAATCTCTTAAAATCAGAGTGGTCCTCACTGGTCTCTAAATCACTTGAGTTCAAAGTAGTTCTCATTGCTCTCTAAATCTCATTGAATCCATCAGTTTCGCTAAATCATGTCTTAAATCAAAATTTCTTTGAATCCTTATGTTGTTCGCAAAGCAATTCAAAGAGGGGGAAATATAATCACCTAAAATTGGGCTAATAGAATCTAAGGCCCAATTTTCCCTAATTCGGAATAAAACCCTAATTGTGTTAATTCTATCCTTGATTAATTAACATAATTCATTAAATTCAATAAAATCAATTAAATCTCATAATTTAAGCATTTATCATCAAATAATCAAGAAAAATCACTTTGATTATCTCTTAGTCTAATTAATCAAATCAAACCCATTAAATTCATGGCTAGAGTAATTAATTAAAAGAAATAAATAAATCTATCTAAAATGACATGTCACCTTAAAGGGGACAACAAAGACACCTCAAGCCAATAAGAGGTAATCACATGGATCACTCACATGGATCAAGCCTAGAGGCATCTCAACCACTCATCATGGATGCATCTTGACCATTCAAATTCTCAAAGTTCTATAAAAGAGGAATTTTTCAAATCTTCAATGGCTCCTAACTCTTTGATTTTTGCTAATAGTTAATTTGAATTCATACATGCATGTTGTTAATTTGATTTCATAGTTAATTAGATAACACTTCAATTTGGATAATAGTAATGAATTGATGAATAAATGGCTTTCATGCATAATTTGAATGAATTTAGTAGTTTCATTGCATATTTTCTTAAATCTCTCATTCTAACATGCATTGTCACTATTTAGGATTATAATCTAAGAGAAAATTTCAAATCCTTTTCATACTTGTGTTAGTTAGAGAGCAATAAGATGATTTCAATTATTATTTTCTTTGATTGATTGATTATTCTAACAATTGATATAATGTTCTATTGAAGTGTTGTGTTGCAGGTTTGCAGGTCCATAATTCACACACACAACCACCAATCCCTAAATAGAATAAATAAAATTGAAGCATTTCGTAATATTTAATTTATTGCAACCACAAGAAAATAAATTTGAGTTGATGAAAAATGAGATACGTGTGTGTAGTTTCTCATGTCACCAATATATAAATAGGACACAAACCTTATATGCTAGTTAAAAAATGTTTGGATTCAACCTATCATGCTAAATTACATTTACTTTACTACAATCCTGCATACATTGATTAACTTCAACTTTTCTCCACTATCATACAAAACCATGAAATATATACAACACTCATTGTCATGCCATTTGTAACTATAATAGCCATGAAATAACTATGAAGGAAGGTTGACAAGTTGGCTTAATGATTGTAGGAGATCACAAAAATAGACAATGATGGATATTTTGATGAAAAAAAGAGTTTTCAAGACTTTATGACTTCCCTAATCCACAAAATACTCCATTTTCACACTATGATAGTCATAACTATGTATTCCAAAATTAAGAGACATCATGGGTGTGAAAAAATCATCTCTTAGTATTTTCTCACTCGCCTTGATGTATTCACACAGTTGATTTAGTGTAGTGCCCCTCTTGTTTACAACATTTCTATGTGTTTATGTTGATTCTAGTTTTGGCTTTGTATCCTTACGATGTTTTTGTTAGAAAGTAAAGTCCACCAAGATAACTAAGAGGGGGGTGAATCAGTTATCAGATAAAAAAAACTTATAAAACCATTATCATATTTCAACCATGTAACCAATATAAACAACAACCATAGAAAGATAAACATACACAATTGTAATCACATGAAAATGGACAAGATCAATTAAGTGAGAAACCGAAGCAAAATCAAAGCAATTAAATCAAATCAAGATAAAATCAAAGCTAAATTGCAATTGAGCCATAATCAAAATTTAATTAAAAATCAAAAGCCATAAAATCAATTAAAATCAAATAAATAATGATAAATCAATTAATTGTGTAATTAATCTAATTAATTGCATAGTTTAATTAAATCAAATCAACCCATTTAAGGGGTACACATGGCTAAAGATATTAATTAAATTCAATTAATTAAATCCTATTTTCCCTCAACCACCAAATGGGAGGAAAATTCATCAACCAATAGGATTTGAGAACCAAGCTCACATGGATAAAGCCCACATCGAATCTCCACCACCCATAGGGAGAAAGAATCTTGTCCACCCATTTTGTCCTCTTGTCCCAAGCTTTGAGGAAAAAATATTTAAATGGTCTCCAAAGGTGGAACCATGGACTCAACCCTCATCAAACCATGATCAAATCAACTACACCCCGCTACCCTTGCCAAAATCTATAAAAGCAAGGCATAATTCAAGCAATAATCATCCACAATTTTTGAGAAGCATCAAGCCTCTTGCAATTTTAAACTAGAAAGGAAAATTTAGATCTAATTAGTTGTAATTTCTTTTGGAATTAATGTTTTAGCTTGTCTATCATTTCTTTCTCATATTAGGACTGTCACTAGTGAGAGCTTGCTAAGATCTCATCATTAGCATCCCTAATTAGAGAGCCATAGAGTGCTCATTTGTCTTTTAAATAGTTTAATTGAATTGCATTTGTGGTAATTTAGTTCTTATTGTGATTTATTTGACAAAGCTAACCCTATGAAGGTAATAATCCTAGTACACAAAATGGCACCCACCGTGGGGCCTTAAACCTCACTTATTTTTAAATTCGGAGAAGTAATTTTTTTCTTGCAAATCCTTTTATTGTTATCTATTTTGCAAGTTTTTCAGCGCTTTTGCAAGTTTCTCTGGCATGTACAATACTTTCTCCAGTGCGTACAAGGTCTGAAATAGTGCATCTACAAAAAAGTTGTGTGACTTTGCACAAAGTTTTGGTGCTTTTAATCTTTCTACTTTCTTGTCTTACTTCTTTCAGCGTGTGTGCCCTAACTCTACAACGCTTCCAATTTATTCTCTAACGCGTTCAAGGATTTCTCTATACACCTTTACTTAATTAAACAACGCATTTAAATTTTGTTCCTGTGCATTTAATATTTTTCTACAGCGCATTTGATAGTTTAAACAATACTTTCAATCATTTTAGCAGCGCATTTAATAGGTTCTAATGTCCATTCAATTAAACTGCAAATTTCCAAAATCTAACATTTGGAAAATGATTTGTATATGTTTATAGGATGACTGGTAAAAAAAAGTGAAAAAGCCAAAGACCAGATTCAATAGCGAAGCAAAAGCCTTGGCCAAAAGGATCCAAGAGGAGAATATTGCAAACATTCAGCTAGTTTTGGAGAATTCAAAACAAGAGGCAGAGGCATATGAACATTATTTGAAAATTGTAGAAGCCTACAAATCTAAATTTTCTTCATTAAATTGGATTTACTTACCTTAATCGATTTGTCTCAAATTTGATAAATAAGGTTAGATTTTCAATTTTGTTCTTTTTTTTCTTCATTTTGCTTGTTGGTGTCGACTATGCTGGTGTTCGAAAACTCTTATGCTCTTTAGGCTACCAGTATACCCTCAGATGGATTTTAGGAATGGTTAACTCTAAAATGTAATGGGGTCTTAGGGTAACTGGACCAACTATAGGGACTTAATATGCCCTCTTCTACTTCTGGCTCTGCAAAACCAAGGCGGGTGCACCTAATCCAGACAAAATTCAAACTCACTACACACCTTATACTTCTGGATTTATATAGCAGATCATAGTAAAGGATTGCTAAATAATAACCAGGTATTCATTGAATCAACTCTACTATGCAGGGTAAAATGGCCTTGTGACCTCAAGACTATGAGGGATTGCAGGATTGGAAATATTAAATATAATTGGGTTTCCTGCAGGATGCAGTCAACCATGCAACACTTTGCATTAGCACAGGGATACTAGCTTAAGATCAGTGCCTTATCCATTGGGCATCACACCTAAAGTGAACATAGAACACAAGGACAACTACTAGATTCATCTGAGAATCCAAGCCATAAACACAGTTAAACATCTCTTACACTACTTACAAGTATCCTTACTGATTGACCCTAATGAACCTATGCTTCACTCAGAGACTTTTAACCTGATTCTAAACCAAGGCTGAGAGATGAAACATATACACAAGCAACCAAATGCAATGAGCCAGAAAAACTTAGAATTCATTAAGAGCAACTAAAGGAGAGATCTAAGAATGAGAAACTGTATTAAGTATGTGGATTCAAATCCCTGCATTACAAGTTGATTCAGAAAACACCATAGACAATATGCAAAAGATACCTGAGGTTTTTCCCAAATGTTGATACAACCACTGGAACTGACAAAATTTAAAACCCATACACAGTCAAAATTTTGACTATTTATACCACTGGTTACCTTGGAATCCCAAACAGTAGGATGCAACAAGCAACGGGTAACCAGGGTTAAGAATTCAACCACCCAACCAATCAAAATTTCAAAATTCAAAAGCTCCTGCAGAAAGCCTCAAACAACAAAATATGCCCATGACTACACGGAAAAACATCCCAACTCACTGGACCATTCTGCAACCATAGGCGCCACCAACCAAATTAAATCTAGCCACGAAAGCATTGAATTTTGGTACCCTTGGTCGTTGTAGATCAAAATTTGAAAATAAACGGTCACCATGCATTTGGAGGGCTTCATATTCCTTAATTGTTTGCCCCTAGTCACACAATCATGTTGTCATCAACTTGACCGCCATAAGAATTCGGGCTTCATTTTATGCTTGGTCGCATGATCGCAAGGAACCCAACTCACCCTTGCAATCATGTGACCGCAAAATATTAGCCGCAGTCAATGGTCACAAACCTTTGCAAAGTCCCCGACCATATCACCCTCACAAGCCCACAACCATGACAACCCCCCAAACCCTTACCTCCACAACGGCAATGCTTAGACCGTTGTCACATGATCACATAGCCCGGAGATGGGCTATGCGAACATGTGACAAACCGCTATCCTCTACCTCCGCATAATCACCACCGCATGAAGTCAACAGAAAATGTCAGTCGCATGATCGCATAGCCTTGCAAAAGGCTATGCGAACATGTGACTAACTGCCAGTAAACCGCCACTGCTTGCCCACTGACCAATCGGGAACCACCATGCCACCACTTGCTACCGGGCCCCAGGGAGGAAGAACTTTGTCACATGGTCACAAGCCGTGAAAATGGCCCTTACGATCATGCGACAAGGCCATAAGACCACCACGTCACCACCCGCCAGCCAATCAAAGTTCAACACATCATAACACCGAGCAAGTGGTCCCAGCCAAACTTAGTGAACTGGCGACAAAGGCTATCATCAGTTCACCAAAAACACCCTGCCTCCGCTAAAAACTTTATCGATCTCGCAACCACCCTTCGCTGAATCGCCAGACAATCTGGAGAACTGCCAAATCTTTCTGCGAATGAGCGAAAAGCCTGAACTTTATCGGCATCGCCAAATCTTTATCCACTCTACCAAACCTTAGACCCCACCTGCTACCGGGCCCCAGGGACACTTGTCAACCAATCGCATGATCACATCACCAAAAACTAGGCTATGCGATCATGTGACAGCCAACCAAAGGCCGCCATGTAACTGCCTCCAGGACCACAGAACTACAACCACCACCACTCTACCGATGGGCCCCAGGGACACGTGGCAAGTGGTCGCATGATCACATGTCAGAAAAGTCTAACATGCGGCCATGCAACAACCAACCCCCGGCTACCACATCACTACCTCGGACCAGCCAGAAGAAGCCTCACCTGCCAACGAGACCACCAAATAGAGCACCGAACAAAAGAAGATCAGACGGCTGGTGCAACTTTGCATAGCCCTAAAAAACCTTCACGCTTTAACGACAACCATTGATGCTCCGACACGTCACGACCCTCTGACCAATCCAGAAATTAGGTCCCACCATCCATCGCACTTGCGCACTAAGGCAAAGTAGACCGCTAGGCAGCTAAACAGGACTGGGACCCACACGGCTAGGTGGCAAGCGGTCGCATGATCGCATGTCAGAAAAGTCTGACATGCGGCCATGCGACAACCAATCAGGAAGAGTCTGGACCCACCATCCAGTTAGACTTGCGCAGTTAAGACTGAGGTTGAAAACACACAAAGTTTTCGGCACCAAAAGACAAGTGCACAAAGCTGGAAGGCAAAGGTTGAAAATAATGAGGGTTTTCGAAAAAAGATCGAAAACACACAGGGTTAATGATAGACCGAAAGGTAGCAAGGAAGCCAAAAACATCACGGGTTTTTGAAAACACTGTGGGTTTTTGACACTGTGGAAGATTTTAAAATTTGTTTCCCGCAGACCTTAGAATTTGAATATCTTTCTAGGTTTGGCAATTCAGTACGTGTTTTGGGCTAGAGCTTGGTGACAACATGAAGCACACAGGGCAAGACACAAACCATGAAACATTAGCAGGGAGGAGGCCATTTTCAAAAGATTTTTGTTGTGATAGAAAAATGGCCTAACAGACTAATTTGTTGGAGGAGAAGTGAAAAGGAAGCAACGATCACCACTATGTAAGCATAAATAATGGAAAAATCATCAAAGCCTTTGCTAGCTTCGATTAAAGGTAAGCCTAAACTTGGTCAATTTTTCTTTAAATTGTGGCCTTGTGATTTTTTCTCAAATCTAGTAATTAAATAGCATAAAGGAAAAAATTAAGCACTTAATTAAACAAACCCCTTGTTTATGGAAAAGAGTATAAATACTCGATTCCCATTAGTTAGTGGGTTTTGGAAATTGAACCTTGTTAAAAGTGTTTGGGAATCAAGAAATAGATAGGGATACACTCTTCACCTTTTGGTGAACCAAAATCCCATAACCTATCTCTTAATTCCATTTTTATTTCTTTCAATATAAACATGCTAGATCTTTAGTGGGCTCGCCTCCTGAGATTTTCCTTAACGAGGCCGATGAGAGGGACATCCCAAAGTGAGATACATTTTCCTTTGCCGCAAAAATCTGACCCGCTATAAAATAAAATGCATGCATCCTTAATGATGTGTGTGACAAAAGGGTGTTAATCTTTCTAACTTCATCAAGTAGTTCTTCGGGATTGTGCATAACTCCGACATACCGGTTGTGGGAAGCCTCCTAATTTTTGGGGGATGAAAACTTAATATCCATTTTGAATGGAATCTTGATTAAATACCTTGTTAAAATAGAAAACCTACCTTCTAGAGCCATGTTTACGAACCAACTTGTGAACTAGGTAGATTGCTTGAAGTGCTTTTCCGTGAAAAACCCGTGGTAAAGTCCTTACAAATTCAAACACTTTTGTGTAGAGGATTAGAAAGAACAAGTGTATTTGTGATTTCTTTGTTTGAAAAATACATACAACAAGTAAGACATATCCATTTGAAAGTTCATCTTATATTTTTAATCTCTTCATAAAAGCAAACAATTACCAAGTTTAGGGAAAATAATTCAAAATCAAACCTTGTTGAATGTTGGTTTCTACACACTCTCATAAACTCAAATTATCTTTACAAGAAGACAACACTTGCATTACAAAAGAGGTCCCTGAATTTGAATCTCAAAACTCTTTCATAAATCACAACCAAGGGGATAGTCTCCCAAATATTTTTGAAAAGAGAATTGATCCAATGGATAGGAACTCCACATTTCATGATTACCTCCATGGAGGAAACAATGATAATATTAATAATGCCAATCAAGATCCTAGGGAAACACTTGAAGATAAAGCTAATAGGGAAGCTCAAGACATTGAATTTCTTGAATTCATGGACAAATAAATAGAAAGAGATAGAGAAAGATATTTCCTAAATTTGGCCCAAGAAAGGATGAAACTTCCACATGATTATGACATTGATCAACTTAAGAAATACAAGGAAGATGATAATCTAATGGGTGCGATGAGTAAAAAATTAAAAATATTCCAAGCACAAATCGACCTAATGAAGAAGATAGTTCAACCTAAGCCATTTTCTATCGAGGCCTTGTGCCCATTTCCTTTTGACAAAAGCTTGGTTATGGCACCTTTTCCAATAAATGTGGTCTTTCCAAAATATGACAAATATATAGGTAAATCACACCCACAAGACCACCTTAGATAATTTTGTGCTCTAAGTATCAAATTTATGCATGATACAACTTATCTAATGAGACTTTTTCCAATAATTTTAGGAGGCCAAGCCATGGAATGGTTCTCAAAACTTCTGCAAGGAATAAAGACATTTGAGGAATTAGCCTCCAAATTTGTAACCCATTATTCTTACAACATTGAACATGAGATTAACATGCTCAACCTATGTGACACTAAACAATGAGATGGTGAATCTTTCTTAGGGTTTCTTCAAAGGTGGAGAATAGTTTTCACAAGATATCCATGAAGCATACTCGAAAAGGAGAAAATGGAGATATTTATGAATAACTTAAATATGGAGATGAACTATAGGCTCCAACTTCAATGTCTCCCTACTTTTGAAAAAAATTATCGAGAATGGGATCAAAATTGAAGATGTGTTGGTTAAGAGAGGAGAAATCAAATTATTCAAAGATAATAAACCCTATACCAACACTAATAACAATCATGATGTATCTAATTATAACAATAATAAAGGAGCCAACAATCACAATGATAAACCTATACTATGGTTGAAAAACAATAATAAAAATCTTGTGAATGATGGAGTTGTGGAAGCACACAACTTAAAGGCTACCCCCTTTAATATATCAAGTGGGGAAAATTCAACATATAATGTAAATAAAATAAACAAAGCCCCTTTTAGTAATAAAAATACCAACAACACCAACAACAATCCCTTTAATAACTCCAATGTCGCTAAACCTAAACCTTTCTTTTTGATGCAGGAGCATCTCAGGTCTTTGGCAATCCTTTGTCACCAAAAATAGTTTGGAGTTTTTATGTGTTGCTCAGTTCTTGCTTTGACCAAGTTGGTCAGTAGTTGGTAGGTTTCCTTTGGTTACCAAGTGTGGTCGGTTATCTCCTGGGTGGTCGGTTGTTTCACTGGCCCTTGGTGTTTCTTGTTTACTGCTCGGTTATCTTGCTCACCGACACGTTTAGTTTTGGTTTCTATTGTGGCCAACTTGTGCATTTATTTTGGGTCATGAATTTAATGTTGGAATCCATCATTGGGAGGCATGTGTTCCTAGATCTGACCATTCCTTCTATTGATTATGGATCTGAAAGCCGACTCAGTTCGATAGACTCTTGTATAAATGTAGTTGTTTGGTTGTAGTTTAGGAGGCATTTTTGGGGATAGAAGATAGAATTAGAGATTTTGATAGATCCTCACATGTTTGAGGACTTCTATAAATCATTGTAATATTTGGCCCTAACTAGGAAGGCCTTACAGCCTGACATGTATGGTTCTATTTGATGAAATATATGATTGATTTTGCATTCTCTCTCTTACTATTGTGTTTGTTGGCTTCCGCATGTGTTGAGCGGGCTTGGATCATTAGTGTGTGCCATTGTTTGGCCCCTCTTGGCCCCTACCCTTGCGTCAGGTGGTATCAGAGCGAGATGAGATCTTGATCTAGGTCTACGAATCTAAGTTTGCAGGTTCCTCTTGAAGCCCTAGCTTATTGTTGTGGGGTAGCAGATTGTGAGCTGACCTGCAATTGTAGAGGGTTATCAAGATGGTTCATGGGAGGTGAGATGCAGATCTAGGATTGGCAGATATGCTAAGGTAGATTGCTGCTAGGTTAGAAGCTATTGAAACAACCCAGAGAAGCGGTAGACATCTTGAAGATGTTAGTGATGATGAAATTGAAGAAGAATAGGCGAATGCAGAACCTGCACCTGTTATGGATCAAGGTGAAGAAATATTTTTGAAGGATTTGACAAGTCTAGAGTCTACACCACATTTCAATCCTCCTGAGTATGGTGGAAAGCTATATTCTGATGAATTGGTGGACTAGATCACTAAGATGGAAAAATATTTTGAGTATGAAAACATTCCTGAAGATAAGAATGTGAAGATTGCAAGTACAAAGTTGAAAGTCCATGCATCCTTATGGTGGGAACATCTGCAATTGGATAGGAAGAGGAAAGGAAAGACAAAATTGAGGTATGGAATAAAATGGTGAATAAATTGAAAGGAAAAATCTTACCTTGTGATTATTAGATTAACCTAGTTTGGCGAATGCAAAGTTTGAGGCAGAAAGATAGCTCGGTAAAGGAATATACTGAGGAATTCTATAGATTAGATATCAGATCTAGACATGATGAAAATGATGTGGAAAGAATTGGTAGATACCTAAATGGTTTGAGAGTTTCCATCCAAGAGGAAATTAGTATGGTCAAGTTGGAGAACATTGAAGAGGCTTATCAATTTGCAATGAAGGCTGAGGAGAAATTGAACAAGAGACATGAGCAAAGACAAAGAGGTCGAGGTGGTAGATTCCCTAGAGGAAGAGGTAGATCTAATAGTGAGAATGGTAGATCTGAACCAAAAAAAACAAATCTGGACAAAGGCAAGACTGAGTGGAAAGGTGAAAGTTCATCTAGAGGTAGAGGCAGTAACTACTGAGGTGGTTATAGCAGAGGAAGTTTTTGAGGAACTTGTTACAATTGTGGAGAAGAAGGACATAGATCTTTTGAATGTACACATGCTAGTAAGAAGGTTGGTAGCAGTAGAAATGCTTTGGTGCAAGAAGAGTCACCGAATGAACCCAAGAAAGAAAATAACTTGATGGTAAGGAGAGAACTATGGAATGAAAGAAAGAAGATCCAGTAAGGAAAAGGTTTTTCAAGACCAGATGTAGAGTTTTTGATAAAGTTTGTAAAGTAATCATTGACAGTGGTAGCTCAAAGAATCTGGCATCTAAGGAGATGGTCACAAAGTTGCAATTGGAAAGATTGGTACATCCGAAGCCCTATCAGATTTCATGGATCAAAGATGAGCATACACTCCTGGTAAGTGAACAATGTTATGTGAATTTGAAGATTGGAAAGTACTATGATAAGGTGTTATGTGATATCATGCCTATGGATTGTTATCATATTTTTTTGGGTAGACCTTGGCAATATGATAGACATGCTATATATGATGGGAGATTGCATAAGTATACTATTGTGGCTGATGGAAAGAAACAAATCTTGTTACCATTGATGGAAGAACCTATTAGTAATGTTTTCACATCTGTGAAAGTTTGTTTGATGGAGGAAAGAAAGTTTGTTAACTCTTTGAAGAAGAATGATGTATGTTTTGTTGTGATCCCTAACAAACCAAGTAAGAAAATAGAGGATAATGTCCCTAAGGAGATTGATAAGTTACTCACTGAGTACAATGATATCATTTCTAATAATGTACCCAATGGTTTGCTACCAAAAAGAAGCATTGATCATTGCATGGATCTAATCCCTGGAGCTAGTTTACCGAATAAGGCACCTCATCGGTTGACACCTAATGAGAATCAAGAATTGAATCGACAGATTCAAGAGTTGCTGGAGAAAGGTTTGATCAGAGAAACTTTGATTCCTTGTGTAATACCTATTGTATTGAAACCTAAGAAGAATGGAGAATGGAGAATGTGTACTGATTTCAGAGCAATCAATAAGATAACAGTGAAGTATAGGTTTCCTATACCAAGAATGGATGACATAATGGATAGTTTGACTGGAGCAAAGTATTTCACAAAGATTGATTTGAAAAGTGGGTATCATCGTATCAGAATCAAAGAAGGTGATGAATGGAAGACTACTTTCAAGACAAAAGAAGGTTTTTATGAGTGATTGGTTATGCCCTTTGGTTTAACTAATGAACCGAGTACTTTTATGAGGCTGATGAATGAAGTTTTGAAGAAATTCTTGGGTAAGTTTGTGATTGTATATCTTGATGACATTCTGATATTCAGTAAGACTAGAGAAGAACATTGTTGCATGTTAGACAAGTTTTGTAGAGATTGAAAGAAGAAAAGTTGTTGATAAATCTGAAAAAGTGTTCATTCATGAAAGAGGAGATTGTGTATTTGGGATTTTTTATTTCAGCTAATGGTTTGAAGATGGATCCTGAAAAGGTTGAAGCTATTTTGAATTGGACTACACCTGTGAATGCTAGTGAGGTAAGATCATTTCATGGTCTGGAAAGTTTTTACCAAAAGTTCATAAGGAATTTCAGTTCACTTTGTAATGCTATGACTGAGACTATGAGAGGAGACAAAAGAGAATTCAAGTGGACACATGGAGCTGACAAAATTTTTGAGGTCTTGAAGTAGAAGGTTGCTGAATTACCTATTTTGGCATTACCTAATTTCAGTAAGGTATTTCAAGTAGAATGTGATGCAAGTGGAAGTGCAATTGGAGTTGTATTGAGTCAAGAAGGTAAACCTATTGCTTTCTTTAGTGAAAAATTGAATGATGGTAGAAGAAAATATTATGTGTATGATCAAGAATTCTATGCTATTGTTCAAGCACTGAAGAAATGGAGACATTATTTGATACCAAGTGAATTTGTGTTGTATACCAATCATAAGGATTTACAGTATTTGGGTAGTCAGAATAAGTTGAATCAGAGACATATGAAATGGGTTGAGTATTTGCAAAGTTATACATTTGTGATAAAGCATAAGAGTGGAGTCACTAACCAAGTTGTTGATGCATTGAGTAGAAGAAGATCTTTGATGACTGAGATTAAAATTGAAGTTCTTGGTTTTGATGAGATGAGAGATTCTTATGAGTTTGACCCTGATTTTTCTGAGCCATGGAGAAAGTGCAGAGCACCTATTCAAGATCAACAAGATACTAAATGGGATGAATAATTTATTCAGGAAGGTATGTTGTTTAAAAGTATTCAATTGTGTATACCGAGAGGAATAATGAGGACTAATCTGATAAAAGAGAAGCATTTTAGTTAATTCATGGATGAAGGAAATTGAGTTAATTTAATTAGTTAATTGGTTTATGAATTAATAATTGATTATTAATTAATTTAAATTATATGAAGGTGTTATTAGTATGTGTTAATAAATAGGTAATATAGCTAGTATAATTTACATTGTTAGTAAATTTTATTTAATGTATTTTAAATTAAATATAATTTTATATTATATTAATAACTTTGTTTAACTACCATGTAGTTAACTAAATTTATTTTAATATATGAATTTTAGTGGTTTAATGTATTTATAATGTTGACATTAGGATTAAAGAAATGTTATTAGTATAGCTAAAATTCATCTATGATTTGATTACTATATTGTAATGAAATGTTGAGTTAGGTTTAATCTTGGTTTTAAATTCGATCATTATGATATATTCTTGTGGCCAAATTAGTTCAATTAAGTCAACCTATGTCACCATCGTTGGATAAGACAATGTTACGTAAACCCTTTAAGGGTTGTTAATCCACGTGATCGATGAAAAGTATATAGTGGAACCATTCATTAGGAGTTGAATATTCAATTAGTTTTACACCATGACGGTAGCAATATTGTGATGGGTGGGTATATCCTATTGTGTTTTGGGAATTGGAGAAACTAGAGCTTTTCAAGATTTTTGATACCTTACCCGACTTAGTTATCACCTTCAGTTAAAACCTTGTTCAAAGATTGATTCAACACCTCCAAACTTGTGATTTACACTTCAGATGACTTAGTCCTAGGTTGTGGCCGGCTTAGCCATAGCTGACTTATCCTTGAACTGATGTACTTAATCTTCGAACATCTAGTTTTTTTAAAAACAATTGTTGCATTTTTATTAGTTAATTTTTTGGTATGACATTTGGTATCAGAGCGTAGGTTTCAACATTGGAACCTAAACCCATTACATTTCAACTCACCTAAACTTAAACTATTGTGTAGGATGTTGGTCATCACACGAGCTGACCGAAAAGGTAGGGGTCATAGAGTTGCACATGTCGGTGCAGAACAGGGGGGTGGACCATCACCACCTCCACCACCACCTCAAAACCCTAACTAGGATATTATGGAAGTCCTTCAGAATCTGATTGGGGTGATTCAGCAAAGACTACCACCCATAGTTCAATAGCCATAGAAAAAGATTTATGAAGGGGAAGCACAGATCCCAGGAGGTGGTAGAGAAACTAGCAGAGAGAGGAATAGGAGTCCTCCACCCAGGCTTGTTGAGGGTTGTGGTGATCATGAGGGTGATTCAGTTCATTAGTTAGAGGTACCACTCGAGCATGGGATACGAGTCAGAGAGAGACCCCCTAGAGATGTTGGTGATGAGATCTGAGATTTATTATGACTCTAGCCACCTTTGTTTTTGGGATCCACTAACAAGTCAGTAGTAGAGGCCTGGTTACAGAGTTTACAATGATGCTTTGGATTACGCCCTTATGAGAGTAATCTAAAGGCATGAATTGTAGTCCATCTCCTATGAGAGAAAGCCTCCACTCGGTGGCAACAGGAGGAGTCCATTGGAGGGGTGGATATTGACACACTCACTTGGGAGTCTTTTGTGGCCTGCTTTCGAGAGAGATACCTCTCCAAGAATTTTAGACAGAGACAAATATAGGAGTTCCATGACCTCCAGCAGAGAGGTCTCATAGTGGCCCAGTATGAGAGTCAATTTCTCAAGCTCCTTCCATACCTAGATTATATGAAGGACAAGAAATAGTGTATCCATCATTTCATTAAGGGACTTAATATGTCTCTTCAGGGTATAGTACGTCTAGCCTTTCCTACCACATTCAAAGAGACAATTGAGATGGCACTTGTAGCTAAGGATATCTGTACTAGACAAGAGTCTCAAGATTAGTCCCAGCACCAAAACCCTTCATCCTAGCAGTCAGGATAGCAGAGATCCTCTTGGAAGGGGAAACAAAACCATTCAGTAGGATCCTTTAAGGGTCAACAGTCTCAGCAGTAGGGATCTCATTAGGATTCTAGACAGAGGCCTTCATAGGGTTATCAAGGCTCCAAGCCCAAACTGTGGTAGTCTCAGGGCCCTAAACAAGATCAAGGGACACAGACCCCTCAAACACAGTCAGCTAGGACTCAATAGTCCTCTAGGGGCAGATATAGTGGTTCCAGTAGGATTGGAGGATCACAACAACCTACGATACGGGGAGTATAGATTCATACTTGAGGGCCATGTTACACTTGCGGTGGTATGGGTCATATAGAAAGAGAGTACCTGCAAGGACAGTCAACTAGTGGTCAGAGAGGGGCTACCTCAGAGCCTACAGCTGGAGATATGGGTAGATCCCATAGAGTATTTGCAGCAATTGATAATTGCTAGGCCAAGCATCAAGCCATGGTCATAGAGGCCACAGGTATGATTCAGGGTATCAGTATCTCTATCTTGTTTGATTCAGGAGCCACAGACTCCTTTATATCTCCATATGTAGTGGAGCATTGTGGGCTGGTGGTAGTTAGACAGGATGTTGGTTGGGAGGTCGAGTTAGCCTCAGGAGCTAGGGTGTCTGTTAGTTCCTTCGTTCATAGTTGCCAGATTTAGATTGGAGACTTGATCATGATGTCTGATCTCTGCATCACCCCTCTAGGTTCTTATGATGTAGTCCTTGGCATGGATTGGCTATATGCCCACAGCGCCAAGATGGATTATCGATAGAAGAGGGTTGATTGTGTTGATGATCATGGTACTTCTATGGTGATATTTAGGGTAAAGAGACCCATATCCCTTCACATGATTTCCACTATGCAGCTTAGGCGGTGCGTGTGGAAGGGATGTCAATTATTCACCATCACCATTAGTGATAGAGAGGAGGATTCAGAGGGGGAGCCTTTGCTCGAGGATTATCCTATTCTTTAGGAGTTTGCAAATGTATTTCCTTCTGAGCTACCTGGTATGCCGCCACCTAGGGTAGTTGATTTTCATATAGACCTTGTGCCAGGAGCTGAGCCTATATCTAGAGCACCTTACAGGATGACCACACATGAGCTCAAGATTTAGTTAGAAGAGCTCTTGGAGAAAGGGCATATTCAACCTAGTGTATCACCTTGGGGTGCACCAATGATCTTTGTGAAGAAGAAGGATGGATCACTTATGTTGTGCATTGATTATCGATAGTTGAATAAAGTAACAATTAAGAACCGATACCCACTCCCCAGGATTGATGATTTGTTTGATCAATTGTAGGGTGCCCAAGTATTCTCAGAGATAGATTTGAAGTCAGGGTACCATCAGTTGTGAATAGTGGAGAGTGATATCCACAAGACTACATTTTGTATGAGGTATGGTCACTATGAGTTCACAGTGGTGCCATTTGGCCTCAAAAATGCTCTAGTTGTGTTCATGAGCCTCATGAACGGAGTATTTCATACATTCTTGGATAAGTTTGTGGTAGTGTTCCTTGATGACATTTTGATATATTCTCTCAATGAGGAGGAGCATGAGGAGCATTTGAGACAAGTTTTGCAAGGCTTGAGAGAAAATCAATTATATGGAAGCTTGTCGAAGTGTGCTTTCTTTAGACCTAGGGTGCATTATCTTGATCATGTTATATCTAGTGATGTGATCTCTATAGACCCATCAAAGATTAGGGCCATTATGGATTGGCCAGCACCCACCAGTGTCACCGAGGTCAGAAGTTTTATGGGATTAGCAGGTTATTATAGATGCTTTGTGGTAGGATTTTCTAGGGTAGCTCATCCCATCACTTCCCTTCGGAGAAAGGGGAAGAAGTATGAGTGGACAAAGAAGTGTGAGAGAGCTTTCCAAGAGCTCAAGAGAGCCCTCACTAGTGCACTAATCTTAGCAGTACCAGATCCTTCAGTAGATTTTGTTGTATGCACAAACACTTCATTGGATGGCTTGGGAGCAGTCCTTATGCAGGATGGTAATCCTATACCTTTTGAGTCTAGGAAGCTAAAGACTCATGAGCTTAATTATCCTACTCATGACCTAGAGCTCACAACGGTGGTTCATGCCTTAGTGAGATGGCGACACTTTCTTCTAGGTCACTGATTTGAGCTTCATTCAGATCACTAGAGCCTACAGTATATCTTTACATAGCCTAATCTTGATGCTAGGTAGACAAGGTGGATGGAGTTCTTATGTGAGTATGATTTTGATGTTCATTACATCAAGGGGAAAGAGAATTTAGTTGTTGATGCCTTAAGTAGGAGGCGACACGAGCTCTCATATATGACTTCTAGTACAGATTTGAGGGAGAAAATTTTGCATCACTTGCCAGAGGATGGATTATATGTGGAGTTTTGTCATTTTATTCATTCTCAGAGACCCCTTGAGGGGAGATTTGCAGAGTATTCTTTAGAGTCTGATGGCCTTCTACATCATAGGGGATGCATCTATGTACCTTCTATGGGTAACTTGTGAGAGCTTATTGTGCTAGAGGCTCATAGAGGACCTTATGCAGCTAATCCGAGAGTTAAGAAGTTGCATGCCAATTTGAGATAGTCATATCATTGGCTAGGCATGAGATTGTAGATTTCCAGCATAGTTTCTAGATGCCTAGAGTGTCAGAGAGTGAAGGCAAAGCATAGTCATCCAGGTGGACTCCTGCAGCTACATGAGATACTGGAGTGGAAGTGGGATACTATCTCCATGGATTTTTATTATTGGTCTCCCTATGTCCTCTCGTCATCATGATTTCATCATGGTGATAGTTGAAACATTGACCAAGGTCACCCACTTCTCACCCATACATACCACATTCACAGTGCTAGCATTGGCACAGGTGTTCTTGCAAGACATTGTCAGACTTCATGGCATTCCTTGTAAGATCATATCAGATAGAGATTCACTTTTTACATCCTCCTTTTGGAGAGAGCTTCAGGTAGCTTTTGGTACTAGGATGAATTTCAGTACAGCATACCACCCTCAGATAGATGGACATACAGAGAGGGTTAATCAGGTGTTAGAGGATATGTTGCGCATGTATGTGATGGACCACCAGGTCAAGTGGGAGGAGTACCTTCATCTGATTGATTTTTCCTATAACAATGGGCATCATTCCTCTATAGGTTTGTCACCATATCAAGATTTGTACAATAGACCATGCAGGACACCACTGAGTTGGGACAAGATCGAGGATAGAGTATCCATTGGGCCTGAGTTGGTTAAGGATATGGAGCAGTAGGTGGTTTTGATTAGACAACATCTTAGAGAGGCTCAGGATATATATAAGGAGTATGCAGATGCGAAGAGGGTTGATCGAGAGTATATGGTCAAAGATAGGGTTTTCTTGAGAGTGCGCCCACACAAGAGTCCAATCCATTTTTAAAAGGGCTCTAAGTTAGCGCCTCACTTTGTTGGACCTTTCAAGATCTTGGAGAGGATAGGACCAATCACCTATCATCTAGCTTTGTCACCCAGCCTATCACACATCCATGATGTGTTTCATGTATCTGTGTTATGAAAATATATTTATGATGAGTCTCACATTATAGATTGGGATTCCTTGCAAGTGGATTTGGACAGACAGTTAGCCTTGGAGCCCATTCATAGTTTAGCCTGATGAACCCTGGCACTTTGAGGCAGAGAGTTGGACCAAGTTAGGGTCCAGTGGGATTGTTATGATGAGGTCACAGCTTCATGAGAGGATGCAACATAGATGAGATCATAGTACCCATACCTTTTTTATGAACTCCATGAGGAAGTTCATGCCTAGAGGGGGAGGATGTGAGGCCTCGCCCTAACCCATCATAGCATTTCTGATCCATTTGTATTTTGGACAGTTTATGATTTGATACTTTGATGTACTTTTGATCATTTCGATAGAGACTTATGATACTATGTTTGATGATGATGATTACATTATGCGGAATATATTTTGATGTGGATTAGAACCTAGAACATGTGGTTGATTTTGGTTATACATGCTTAGATATGTGAATTGATGAGAAGATTGGATCATGATTAGATTTTATTATTGCATGGATTATGCTCTACATTAGGAAGTAGCATGGATGATATTTCATGATGATTTATGAAATTATTATGTTTAAACATTACTGAATGAAAATTGTAATTAGGAATTGAATTTTGCATATTGATTAATGTTGCTAATTATGAATTGTATATGTGTGTGTGTGTGTGTGTGTGTGTGTGTGTGTGTATATATATATTTGCATGTGATTTTATTACCTTGGACTACTGATGCTCAAGTTTAGTGTGCAAGAAAGAGAACCATGGAATTATTCAGAGAATCAGGGCTAAACACATGTGAATTGAGTAAGCGAAGGTTTAATCTGATTGAGAGATTTAAACCTCATTGTAAAGTGATCTTGTTTGTAAATGTGATTTGAATGTGTGTTAATAGTTTAAATTCATATTGTTAATTAGCACATGTCATTGTGAATGTAATGTGTATTTTGTTGGTGTCATTTGACACTTATATTGTACATGTGGATGGTGACATGTCAAATTAGGGCTTGGGCAAGAATTCACTAACCTTATAAGATATTATATTTATCCAGCTTGCATGTAGGTTTCTTGTAGGGCTCACATCAAGTTGGAACTCGGATTTGAACTTTAGGGGTACTTTAGAGGGGTCAAAAGTGACCCTAGAGTGTATTTTTGGCCTAAATTAGCTAACCCTAAGTAGGTACCTTGGGTTGGGGGTTAGTTTTTACATATGGGAAAGCCTAAAACCTCATTATGGCCCTCCAAAAATCTTACTTTTCAAAAGTGGCGAAAATGGAGGTGGCCACATGCATTCTAACTTGCCCCACACTCCTTGCTAAACCCACAATTAAGAGGGGGGACAAGAGGGAAGACCAAGGACTTGGTGTCATGTCTCATTTAATGCTAGATGTTGAGTACATTCTAGAGGTCTTTTTAGAGGGTTTGGAGAGACTTAGTGGGTGTTCACCCACTCTCTAACTTTAGAGACAAATAGGGTTGAAGAAATGAAAAAGGACAAAGGATAAGGAGCTCTTCTCAACTATCTCTTGCCATTTTGCTTGGACCAAGGTTGGTGAGTTCTTTCCATGGAGAAATGCTCTTGCATTGTAGTTTTTTTTTGTGAATTGTTGTTTTGATGAACATGTAAATCTTGTATGGTGTTCATATATGTAAAGCTTTCATTGTGTTCTTGTATGTAGATTTTATTGTTGTTGTGTTGGATTGGGATGCATATGGATTTTGTATGCTTTCTTTTTCTTTTGGTTTGGGAGTAATGTTCATGGGAGTTAAGGCATTACTCACCCTTTTGTGAAGGGAAGAAGTGGCCTTGGGTGAAGGGGCTAGTTGGGCTCTCCATTGTAGTGAGAGTCTCTTCTCTTGGGGAAGAGGGATAAATTCATGGGGTATGGGCTCCATGAAGCCATTTTGTATACTTGCATCTTGAGGATGTAATAAGTAAATTTTTCATATGGAAAATTGATAATGTAGCCTTTGAAAGGCATGGAAACACTTTGTTGAGAATTTAATTTGGTATGGCATTCTCCTCCTTGGAAAAACCCACCTTCACCCTACTTCAATGGGTTTGAAAAATCCATTTGTGAAGCCTTAGGTGGGAGTTCTTTGTAGTTTTGTTCCATTATGTATTTTGTGAGCTTGTGGTTGTATGTACCCGTTTGACTTTGATTCTCCAAGCTCGAAGGTGGTCTCCTTGAGACCTTGGTTGGGAGGTGACCTTCCCATGGTTCTCCTCTTTATTTGTAGGTTTGAAGGTCATGGTTGCAAGAAGAAAAGCTTTGGGAAGTTTCTATTATGAAGTCTTTGTGGAGTAAACTTTAATTGTTGTGTTATTGGAACTTTTGAAATGAGAATTCATCTCATGTTGATCATTGTATTGAGCAATTGTGATGTGTGTTGAGTTATTTATGAAATTGATCCTTATTCATAGTAGGATGGATTCAATGTTGATAAGAAAGCAATGTATTTTAGTTCATAAAATGTAAAGTCTTATTGTTATGTAAATCTTATATTCTCTTTAATGTATTGAATGTAAAATTTCAAGTTAAATGCACTCTATTTCCTCTCTTGAACTCTAGATTTCTACCACAATATGATCAATCACTTTACCTTGAATTCAATATTGCAATCCCAAATATTTTGAGGAAAACATGATAAAAATGGTTTATTAATCCAATTAGGACATTAATTAATAATCACCTATTACCAATATTCTATAAATAATTCTCTTAGTGTAATGCACCAATAGAAGATATATTGCATATAGTTAACTTCAACAAAGACAAAACAAAGGAAATGCAATGTTAGAGGAGATGGCAAAAAAAAATATCACTTTCCAAATTTTTGAGAGCCAAAATGCTCTTTGGAAAATGTATGGAGAGGGATTTAATTCCCTCTTTACACAGAGAATATTCCCTTCATATTCCCCTCCTAATTAACGCCTCTTAATTAATCCTTAGTGCTAACCCAAATGTTTTAATAAATAGAAAGTCATAATGTTTGCACCCAACTCGTGGACCCCACACCTTTATCTCTCCTCGCACTTTATTACTCTCTATATGGGCATAGGAAATTAGGAAGAAGAAATCAATTTTTAAAAAAAACTTACCTTGCTTGCTTGTTGGGAGAATTACCTTTTTGATCACCATCTTCATTGGGTATAGCACCACCCACCAAAACATGTGCCCACCTCCATCTTCTTCTCCATACGTACCATGCTCACCCTGGCATGACTCAGTACTTACCTTGCTTGCTGACATGTTCACCTACCCCTTACCATTCATAATTCCCTTGCATTTGGGTATAAGTTTAGGCTTTTGGTGGTCCCCAAACTCTAAGTTTCTTAAAATCTGCACTCACCTCCTTGAAAGAATTCAAAATTCTTTTGCAGGCCCCTTGACTTATGTCTTGTCACCTCACCCACTTGGCACTTGGGCCATGGGGAAGGGAGGGGTGATGGGATAGGGGGATAGGTAAGTGGGTAGGGTAGTAGGTTAGTAGGTTAGGAATATTTTTGAGATTTGTTTTAGATTTTAAATTGTATCCTTATGCATAGATAGTTATTTATTTAATTTTATCATGATTAATTGAAATGTGCTTTTCATGTGTTCAAAAAGGATAGAGCTTAGTTTAATTATTACTTTAACTCTAGGTTTATAAATTGATAAAGTTAGTTAAATTAAAACAAGTTTAATTTATTGAAGATTATTTTATATTAATTTAGTTTAGTTAATTCATGGACGAAGGAAATTGAGTTAATTTAATTAGTTAATTGTTTTATGAATTAATAATTTATTATTAATTAATTTAAATTATATGAAGGTGTTATTAGTATGTGTTAATAAATAGGTAATATGGCTAGTATAATTTACATTGTTAGTAAATTTTATTTAATTTATTTTAACTTAAATATAATGTAATATTACATTAATAACTTTGTTTAACTATCATGTAGTTAACTAAATTCATTTTAATATATGAATTTTGGTGGTTTAATGTATTTATAATGTTGACATTAGGCTTAAATAAATGTTATTAGTATAGCTAAAATTAATCTATGATTTGATTACTATATTGTAATGAAATGTTGAGTTAGGTTTAATCTTGGTTTTAAATTCGATCATTATGATATATTCTTGTGGCCAAATTAGTTTAATTAAGTCAACCTATGTCACCATCGTTGAATAAGACAATGTTACGTAAACCCTTTAAGGGTTGTTAATCCACGTGATTAATGAAAAGTATCTAGTGGAACCATTCATTAGGAGTTGAATATTCAATTAGTTTTACACCATAACGGTAGCAATATTGTGATGGGTGGGTATATCCTAATAGATTTTGGGAATTGGAGAAACTAGAGCTTTTCAAGATTGTCGATACCTTACTCGACTTAGTTATCACCTTCAGTTAAAACCTTATTCAAAGATTGATTCAACAACTCCGAACTTGTGATTTACACTTCAGATGACTTAGTCCTAGGTTGTGGCCAGCTTAGCCATAGTTGACTTATCCTTGAACCGATGTACTTAATCTTTGAAAATCTAGTTTTTAAAATTAAAAAAAATTGTTGTGTTTTTATTGGTTAATTTTTGGGCATGACAATGCCCCTAGTATGGGTAGTCCTTGATTGGGTGGAGCACCTATTTGAAGACCACTAGGTTTATAACCTTGGGGAGCTATACTAGGTGAACTTGTTGCCATTTTTTTTAAGTACCCATTGGATGGGTTAGGGAAAATATGAAAGGTATTGATATAGTGATGAATGTACTAGATATGGCTGGAAAGTTGGCAAATAGGAGATTATTATTTTGGACCCTAAGTGTAGTGGAAGATGTGGTGACTTGGGACATATGTTGAGTAGTATTTCTAGATGGTAGGGTGGAAGTGAGTGGAAGGGACACCGTTTAGGAAAACCAAGATGATGGTATGGGAATGTACTCTACTATGGTGGATGTGTTGAAAATAGTAGGAAACTTAGCATCATTTTGTATAAGCATGTGAAGGAATCAATTTGGGTGAGATGCCAGTATGGAATCTATGACTATGTGCTACCTTCTAGTCACAAAAACCAATGTCAACCTTCTCTTTTGTGAATTTAGCCCTAATATTTTCAAGATATAACTCATCTTCTAGTTAGTCCATGACCACAAGCTACAAAGAAAAAGTTAGTCCTAAAAACCTAGAAATTAGTTTTGATAATCCATGAGTGTACTAGTGGTTGCAAGATACAAGCATTTAGTGCCAAAGAATTGGAAGACAAGGAAGAGGAAATTGGAATCCATGGGACTTGGATTCTTTTCAACCTTGGGATATGGTGTAGGGCACCTCATGAGAACAAAGAGGGTCACTTGAATGACCTAAAGAAATGGGAAGGATAACATGACCTATAAGGTCATTGAAATGATGCAACATGGCCTTTGAGATATTTGATGTAATAGGCATAGCATAGTAGATGTGAGACAATGTAATATTGTAAATATGCAAAATGATGTAAAAGATGAGAAATTGCCAAAATTGGCATAATAGGCCTAGAGAGCTAAGTATAGGTCATTAAATGAGTTTAGGAGGTTTAAAATTGTGTTGAGGTCCTAAGAGGACAAAATCCAAGATTATAGGTTATTAGGAGTTTATTTAAATAAGTTTTAAGTTTCAAAATTTTAAATAGTAAAGTCTATTTCCAAGATGGAGGGAAAATAAGAAAACTGATGTAATTTGTTTGGTTAAGGAATACCAACTATCCAGAACATTTGGAAGGGTAGTTAGGGGCTATATGAAGCCTTCAAAAGTCAATGTATGTGCATAATGGAAGAGGATTTGGCAAATTGTACAAGCTGTTATAGTTTTGAGCAATAAAATTTTGAATTCTTGCATTTTAGACATTTGTTTTGATCTTTTATTGATTTGAATTCATTTATATGGTAGAGGAAGAGCATTCTAAGTTGTTTTAAATCAAGTTTTAGGCATTGTACAATTCTGGTCTGCCATTTGGATTGGATTGTCTTGTACAAGCATTGTTTAGAAACATGAAATGGTAGATCCATCCCCTTTATGTATTTACTATCAATTGAGGATGGATCCTAACTTTGTGTAATATAATTTTAACCTAGTAAATTTAGGAATGAGAAAGATTTTTTAGGTTGGTATTGATTGGATGAAGGTTGATGGGGTTGAAGGGTATTGAATTTGAGGCATGGGTATAGCAGCATGAGATCTGCTAAAAGGAGGACCATATTTTATGCAAGAATATATTAGGGGATGTCAAATATATGGTGAAATATCTTTGGTTGGGTTGGAACAGTGTTTGGAAAGTGGACATTGGGCAAGCCCTAGGTTTAAGGTGGTTTTGAAGACCAAATTGGGCCTTTTATACCTAGCATGGCCATAGGGTCAAGTTGATTGTATTTTCTTCTAATTGGAGTCAATTACTAACACTTTTGAAAGTAATTAACATAATGAAAATCAAAATTTTGAGTGATTCTTCTTACCTTGTCCAATTATGTGTTAAAAATTCATTTGTATCTAATTTTTGCTTCCAATGCGTTGACTCATAGTATGGAAGACGATCCCTTTTTCTCTTTTTTCATTTCTACATTTACATATTTTCAACAGTGTGAATGTATCTTTTTATGAAAGAGAATCATAATTTTAGATAAATGAGAAATTTTATGCCACTAAATCATATGCATAATTTTGGTTTTGTAAGTGATGATCAAAGACTGTATTTGCGACTTTCTAGAATAATGAGTGCGACAACCAGCCTATTTAGTGAGTGTGAAGATACAAAGAGAAGAGTGTGGCGATATGATATGAAAAGTGTGTCAATATGATATGCAAAGTATGGTTGCTAGGGTAATCTATGTTTGGTGTCTCTAGTAGATAGAGGTGCAAATCCTGGGTGTGATATTCATAGTGCAAAACCATTCAAGAAAAAAGGCTAGGGGATAAAAAGAAAAACTATAATGTTCTTACATATAATAAACTACCAAATTGATTGTCCTCCCACCAGGCCCATCATGCCTCTTCCTACCAATATTGAAAATACATCCCAATGATATCACAGTGGGTTTTGCTAATTATAAATAAATGCCAAGGAATCATAATATAAACTTACTGTAAATCTTTGCATTCTGCACTTCGTCTATCGCTTCATCCCACTTCAAAAACTCTCTTCGCGGGCAATCAAAATAAAAATGATTTCACTTTTTTTTTCATGTATACCCAAAACTGTCATAATTTCGATGGTCTGTTTAAAACCCATCGGAATTCTGACACCATTGGGGACTATTACAAAAAAAACCCAAATTCATAAAAAAAAGTTATCTGTCAGAAGTTTCCATCAAAATTGGGCCCCAAATGTAGTAGTGTCAAAAACAAAATTCAGAAGTGGAAAAGAAAATAGGCTACAAACAAGGCTATATAGTCATGGCTGAATGATTCCGAGCAATGAGTGTGCAAGGTTCTTTTGGTGGATCTGTCGATCAAGTAAATACGCCAATTGATTTTTATTTCAAGTTGAATACTTTACCAATTACTATATTTGATGTTAAGTTCCAACATAAAGTGAATATATTTGTTTTAAGTAAGGAAACAATGATTATATATTTGTTTAAAACTTTAAAGTGAATATATTTAAATGTATCAAATTGAATGATTAACATTTCTTAGTATTTGTCTTGTATTTATATGTATATATTGTCAATAAATGCAGTAATTATTTACATTGGAATGTAACCTGTCGATCCTGATACACCATTCGAGCATGACAGAGGCATTGATTTGAATGCGAATTGTAGTACTCAAGGTATACATTTTCTATTAGAATTTTGATTATTGAATTATTAATACAAGTAAACATTTTAAAGAGCGTGTTGAGGTTCAAGCCGCTGGGCAAGATGATGTGGTTGGACAAGGTAAAGAGCGTCACGTTTATGTTCTTTAAAATACTTAAATGCTTGTAACAATTATGATAATATACTTTTAAAAATTAACCCCAATTATGATAATATGTTTTTAATTTAATCCTTTTATTTGTTATTGCAAAGGACCCACCTTTGCAAAGGATAGTGAGATCACGTGCACAGATGAGAAGAAATGATGACGACGAGATGGATATGCCTCTACAACAATTTAGGGAAGCATAAAATAAAAAAAAAAGTCAAAAAATAAATGATTCTCATTTATGCAACTTAGTTGATAATGACTGAGGTTTATGTCTCGATGTTTTAATCTTATGTGTTAATGAATGTTATGATGTGTTAATAAATTTTATGATGTGTTAATGAAAGCTAATGAATGTGTGTTAATGAATGCTAATTAATCTTATGTGTAAATGAATGTTGTGATAATTCATGAATGTTACATTTTATTAATAGATGAATGACTTTTAGATGTTAATGGGGAATTTAGAGTGATGTTAGGGGGGGAGGGGTGGGGCCAAATGAGCTTCCACCTTCATGTGGTTGACCCTGATTAGTAGAGAATATTAAACTATTCTTTAAACCAAGTGAATAGGACATTAGGTGGAGATGAAAAATGCAATAGGTTTGCATTTTTTATAGAGGTCTTTAATTAGGTATTTTAAGTTATAGGCCATTGTGAACATTGTAATTTTGACTCTTATAGGAGAGGGTAATGTCCTCAACATGAAAGAAAATCAAGACTTTTTATTTGCTGGCTTGTTGAGGATAATTTCTTGCCCATAGCTGCCAGAGTTCTAATGTTCACGATGGTTTATAAATTAAAAAAACTTATAGACCTATTAAAAAAATGTAAACATGGTGCATTTTTTCAGCTCCACGTGTTGTCCATGCATATTCTACGTAGTTGCACATGCATTCTCGATTCAGAGTGGTAGAATCTTATTTTGGATACGAGGGAGAGAAGCCAAAGACATAAAGCACATGCACCAGAAGATGGGAAAATAATGTCACTTTGCAGGTTTGGAACCTTTTTTAATAAGAAGTGTTTTTCCTTTATTAATTTCATATGGCTTCATAAAACATGAACAACATCATAAAAAAATAGAAATGGCCTTGAATGTGTGCAAGTATCTTAGCTGGTCAACCATATTTAGATGTATGCTTTATGAGGACAACAAGCTCCTAGTAGTATCCTGCTTAATGGATCATATGTATGAGTATGACTGACTGAATAGGGTGATTGTATAATTGTTTCATGGTGAAGTATTCTTTCCATATCTTCGCATTCCTAAACTTAATTTCATTTGAATTTTTTAATATCTAACTATGTTCCAATTAAATAGGTTGAAGATGTAAAACACTCTGCACCAACTAGACTAGTTCTTTACTTTACTAGAACCAAAAATATTCTTTACACTATTGGAGGTCGTGTGGTTACAGTGTAAGTTCTTCAACACTTATCAGCCTTCCACTATTTTCATTTTGTGGCTTAATCATATTCATTGTAAGATGCTTGTTATAAATAAGACTCACTGCCAATACCGTAAGGCCCACTATCAATACAATAAGGCTCACTGCCAGAAAATATGAAAAGATATAGAATCTGACAATGATATCAACAAACTCCCACACATGACCACAGATCTCCTAAAAATAGATTTGCAATCACTTTGCATATCACCATGCATGAGTCTCATATATCACACTAAAGATAACATGAACAACTCAAATCCTCACTCTACTTATGCATCTTGATGAGATCCACCAAGTTGGCCAACCTTTGTAATGCTCCTCCATCTCTCTTCATGTTATGACCTATTTTAATCCCATTTTGGATGTGATGCAGATTTATATTTTTATGTGTAGGGTTTCTATGCCATGGTTTTGTTGAGATACAGATGTTTGTGTGTATATATATATGTTTATGTTTAGTTTCTTTGAGATTGTACTTGATCAGTCTTATGATGGAACATAATGGTAAGGGTCTCTGATGTGTTGATCAATTTTAAGTTGTACTCGTGATTGTTGGCATAGTGGGTTACTAACGCAATGATGTCCTTGATTAAGTTAATGTAGTGTTTATGTATAAATGTAATAATTTATTTACTTATTGATGTGCTAATTAATTTGTCATGACATATCTTGTTAATTGTTTATCTTTGGTAATTATAATAGAATTAAAAAAAAATGTAAATAAATTTATTTCAGAAAATAGAAACCTTAAATATTCCTAAGCTGCTTAACTACTAGGAGAATAGGCCTAGAAAGCACCAGGTTTGGGATTTTTGGGTTGTTTAACTTGCTTGGATGATTCCAATGACTTATTGAGGGACATTGAAGATGTTTTCAATGGTGTAGAGTGGGTGGTTTTTATTATTGCATGAATTAAGTTAGCATAATTCAATTCAAGTATATTAAACATAGGTCATTTTATGCATAAACTAGTTGAATTTACTTAGGGACATTACAACAAGTTATCACAATGGTTGTTTAGTGACTATATCTACCATTAGAGCCACTTCATATGCATAGGGGATGAACATGTAGATTTTCCTAATTAAGCACTATTGGGAGCTTACCCTACAACACATGTACTATTGTGAATATCATCACAAGTCCATTTGTTGCTAGGTCTAGCTCCTAGTATTGCTTGGTCAAATCTACATGTTTTTCACCTGTGCATATACCTTCTCTAATAAACTCTTATATGAGTAGGTGATGAACATGCAAATTTGCCTAAGCACTACTAGTAGCTTACCCTGCAACACATACTATTGTAAATATTATCACAAGTCCATTTATTGTTGGGTCTAGCTCCCAGTATTGGTTGGTCAAATCCACATGTTTGTCACCTGTGCATATACCTTATTTTATCCAATCTTATATGCATAGATGATGAACATTCAGATTTTCCTATTCAGTATTAGGAGCTTACCCTACAACACATGTACTATTGTGAAAATCATCACAAGTCCATTTGTTGCGGGGTCTAGCTCCTAGTTGAATAGAGGTAAAATGGAATCACCTCTATTTAAATGTATATGTATGATGTATGGGGGAAATATTAGATCCACTCCTAAATCCAAATTCTCAAAGGAGAGATCCAATTTGATCAACCAAAAGGTTAATGCACAATCGAATCAACCTATGGAGAATATGAAAGAGAGAGAAAAACCCTATATTTCCCTATGGTTGAATTGAAGTGTTTGGAATTCAAAATAATTGTAATACAAGTACTAACCTCAAATTAGGGAATTTCTAGAAAATGCCAATTTCTGATGTCTGTGTGTACATTCATGTAATTCTCCAACCTCTTTCAAATTGGAAATGCCAAGAAGAAGAAAACCCAGAATTCTTTTGTCTTTCCGACAGTAGGTAGTCTTTGACCCTCATAAAAGGTCAAAGGCTACATTCTTTATTTGAAGGTCAATTCTAACTTTGTTCGCAGATCCCAGAAGTTCACCGAAAAGGGTATTCAAATCCACTATCAGATCCGAAATTCCACACATGTACCTACAAGAAAAATGGTTTTTTTTTTTTTTTTGGGGGGTTTGCCTTGGTCAAACCCTAGTTTGGAATCAACCTTAATATTGAAATTGAAATGGAGAATGCTAGCAAGTAGTAGAAATGGATCTAACAATGAAGCTATGCAATTCGATATATATGTAATTGTATTTTGAATGTAAACAAGTATATTGATATGAAAGCTTGAACACAACAATGGTAAATGTAAATCAAACCTCCATGATTGTATGCTTGGAATCCACCATGATAGAAGAATGAATAGATCTTGAAGATGAACAAAAGGATCTTGAAGGAAGATGACACCATCATGATGGCTAGATCTAGGATTTGAATGATGAATCTTGAATGCTTGAACCAAATCCCTTCAAAGGCTTGAATGCTTGAATCCTTGATCTTCAATGGAGAACTTGGATGGAGAAAAAGACTTGAATGCTTGAATGGATGCTTGCTTGATCACCTTGAGAGCTTGAGAGATGTTCTCACAAAACTTGGTGGAGAGATATGAATAATGGATGTCAAAATGAGAGAGGAAGGCCTCCTTTTATAGTGAACTAGGGCACAATCCTCTAGAGGGGCCACCTTGGAGAATTAAATCCAATTAGGTCCTAACCTTTAGAAAATGTACCTAGATTAAATGAAATTAAAGGATTTACCATCCTGAAACTTGAAATGGCCGACCCAAAGGCGGGAAACAAATATCCCCGAAAACTTGACACCCAGAAATCAAGGAATCTTGAAATTTTGAACTGAGGGTCAAGGACGAGGTTGGAACTGACCAGGTCTTGGTCGAGGTTGATCCTAACCAGGTCAAGATCGAGGTCGACTTTGACCCCAAAAGGTCAACTTTGACCTTTTGGTCAAAAACCTCAGGATCCTGTCCCAGAGTGTTAGGAAATGTAGATAGGAGTGAAAATCAGGGGCAGAAGGAAACATAACAAGCATGACCCGAGAAACAAGCTGATTCTAGGTACTTGACACGACCTAGACTACTCACTCGGAGGGCTAAACACTCTTAACATGGAAGTGCTTCCATTTTAAGATGATACACTGGTAATGCTTGGTCAAATCTACATGTTTGTCACCTGTGCATATACCTTCTTTGGTCAACTCTTATATGCACAAGTGAAGGATGATCAACTCCAATCTCCTATTTGTATCTATATGTTATCAAAGCAATTCCATTGAGAATATTGTCTACTTGAGACATTTCAATTGTTGAAGAAATTGTTAAAGAAATTGGTATTTGAATTTTAATTCATTGGTTGTGTGATTAGAGAATACTTTGCATGATTGCATTCCCCAAATCATTACTGGCAAAATTTTGAACATATCTAAATGAAATTATTTATCCCTGACATACTTAAATGGAAGACACCAAGAAGTACCAAATGATGAATGCTCAATTGTTGTAATGGAAAAGCGTAAAAATCATCCATTTCTAGAACTTGATTTTCTATAGTCTTAATGATTTTTCTGAAGTCCTAACGATTTTTCTTATTTCTTGTCTTTTGTCCCTTTTTGATTTCCTATGTCTATGCTTGGTGACAGGATTTTGAACATTGCTGACAAAGCGTGTTTCTTTTTTTAATTATTTGATTGATCCTCTCACCTTTTCCTTACTTTGTAAATTCCATTGTCCCAATCAAGTTTTGCAGTGTTTTTTTATTAGGTTTCATGTTTTTGATTGTGTGGTTCCGCATTGTTTGTTGTGTTTGATAAATTAGGCCTTGAATTTGACTTTTCCCATGTCTGAGTTTGTGCCAATTGTGAAGTTCACCTTCTTTTGATGGTATATTTCATTCACCTATGCATATACCTTCTCTAATCAACTCTTATATGCACAGGTGATGAACATGCAAATTTGCCTAAGCACTACTAGGAGCTTACCCTGCAACACATATACTATTGTAAAAATTATCACAAGTCCATTTATTGTTGGGTTTAGCTCCCAGTATTGGTTGGTCAAATCTGCATGTTTGTCACCTGTGCATATACCTTATTTTATCAAATCTTATATGCATAGATGATGAACATTCAGATTTGCCTAAGCAGTATTAGGAGCTTACCCGAAAACACATGTACTATTGTGAAAATCATCACAAGTCCATTTGTTGCAAAGGTCTAGCTCCTAGTAATGCTTGGTCAAATCTGCATGTTTGTCACCTGTGCATATACCTTCTCTGGTAAACTCTTCTATGCACAGGTGAAGGATGATTAACTCCAATCTCCTATTTGTATCTATATGTTATCAAAGCAATTCCATTGAGAATATTGTCTACTTGAGACATTTCAATTGTTGAAGAAATTGTTAAAGAAATTGGCATTTGAATTTTAATTCATTGGTTGTGCAATTAGAGAATATTTTTCATGATTGCATTCCCCAAATCATTACTGGCAAAATTTTGAACATATCTAAATGAAATTCTTTGTGCTTGACATACATATATGGAATACACCAAGAAGTACCAAATGATGAATGCTTAATTGTTGTAATGGCAAAGCATAAAAACTGTCCATTTCTAGAACTTGATTTTCTATAGTCTTAATGATTTTTCTATAGTCCTAACGATTTTTCTTATTTCTTGTCTTTTGTCCCTTTTTTATTTCCTATGTCTCTATTTGGTGACAGGATTTTGAACATTGCTGACAAAGCATGTTTATTTTTTTTATTATTTGATTGATCCTCTCACCTTTTCCTTACTTTGTAAATTCCATTGTCCCAATCAAGTTTTGTAGTGTTTTTTATTAGGTTTCATGTTTTTGATTGTGTGGTTCCGCATTGTTTGTTGTTCTTGATAAATTAGGCCTTGAATTTGACTTTTCCCATGTCTGAGTTTGTGCCAATTGTGAAGTTCACCTTCTTTTGATGGTATATTTCATTCACTCTATATGGAATACTATTTTATTCAATATTTTATTTCAGCTTGATATTTCATCCATTTTTCATATACACAGAGAAATGGACAGTTCTAAGACAGGTTTCTATGGCTATGATAAATGTCCCTCTGTGTTGACAAAATTAGAGCTAACAAAATGGTTGTTCAGTGACTGTATCTGCCATTAGAGCCACTTCATATGAACAAGTGATGAACATGCAGATTTGTCTAAGCAGTACTGGGAGTTGACCCAACAACACATGTACTATTGTGAAAATCATCACAAGTCCATTTTATGTTGGGTCTAGTTCCTAGATTTTTTTGGTTAAATTTGTATGTTTTTCACCTGTTCATATACCAAATGATGAATGCTCAATTGTTGTAATGGAAAAGCATCAGAACCGTCCATTTCTAGAGCTTGATTTTCTATAGTCTTAATGATTTTTCTATAGTCCTAATGATTTTTCTTATTTCTTGTCTTTTGTTCCTTTTTTATTTCCCATGTCTGTGCTTGGTGACAAGATTCTGAACATTGTTGACAAAGCGTGTTTCTTTTTTTGATTATTTGATTGATCCTCTCACCTTTCCTTACTTTGTAAATTCCATTGTACCAATCAAGTTTTGTAGTGTTCTTTATTAGGTTTCATGTTTTTGATTGTGGGGTTCCGCATTGTTTGTAGCTCTTGATAAATTAGGCCTTGAATTTGAATTTTTGTTCACTGTTTTATTTCAACTTGATATTTCATTCATTTTTCATATACATAAAGACTACACATGTTGATAAAAAAATGAGCTATTTGATTTAGGTTTACTATTCATGATTGTAAATGATCAATATTTTTTATGGTACTCCTTGGTGTATTCCATTTAAAAATAATCATATTTATATGGCTATGATAAATGTCCCTTTGTGTTGAGAAAATTAGAGTTGATAAAATGGTTGTTAATTCAGTGTCTATATTTGCAGGTTGTAAACAAATCATCCTTCTTCCACCAACATTCTAGTCAATGTACAAGTAACGAGTCATTCCATTCAAGAAAGTCCATGTCTGACAATATCAACCCATAACAAAATAAGGAGTATGCAAAATTCAATGTATGTAGAATTAATTTTGCAAAATTAGCCATGTTGATGATGATTATGAAGAAGATTTGAAAATGTTGACCCAATCTAATTGGATCAATCATCATTTTCGAATCTTCTTCATCAATCACCATCAGCCATTTTCCAAGAGAAACACCTTTCTCTATATGAATCTTGGTTTACATTTCCATGTAATCTAATTGGTAATTTGGAGCCATCAATGGAAACTTACAATCCTAAACAATTAGTATACCATTGATGGCTTCATAATTATTAAGTGAAAGGGAGTTTTCTAATATGGAACCCCCTTTGGTGATGATCCTACGTAGTTCCACATAGACACAACATGTTCCTTAGAAGACTTTTAATCTCACAATAGCTAAGAAACATAAATGTAGGCATCACTGTCACAATTCTTTGGAGATACAACATAATTAAGTGGTATACCCAGACGATGCAACACAAAGAATACTACTCCTCTAGTTCTAAGTTGACACTATAGGATCCAAAAACCATAGATAATGATGGCTTTTAGACCCTATCTTGATTGGTTTTTGGACCCCACAGTGTCAACTTAGAATTACAGGAGTAGTGGTTGCGTTGCATCATCTGGGTATACACTCAATTATGTTGTATCTCCAAAGAATTATGACCATGCGTGATGCCTACATTTATCTTTCTCATTTGTTATGTCCCAGGACCCCTTATCACCCTTTACAATCCCTAATAATACGTCTTAGAGGTCTTAAAGTGTCGTAAGGGGTCATAGGATGCTCCTAGGAGGGTCCAGATGAGCCTCCACCTTCACGTGGTTGGCCCTATTAAGTAGAGAATGTTAAACTATTCTCGAAACAAAGAGAAGCTCAATATTTTAAGGTCTCACTCCATGCACGATATATATATTTTTAAAATATACAACATACAGTCACAATTATGATGGTCATCAGAGAACGACCAATAGCAGAGCATTGGACACAATGGTTATCTGTCAGAACTCTTTAACAGACAGTCGTCGCTTGTACAACATTTATGTCACATGACCGTCATAATTGCAACACCAATAATAAGTCCCAATGACATTTTGACCACCTCTTTGGCTATGTTTGCAGGCCCTTTTACCCCACACATTGCAATGGTACGTGTCGTCGCAATTACGATGACAATCAAATTACGACCGACAAAGAGCACTCGAGACGGTGACTATCTGTTGAAACTCTTCGATGAGCAATCATTTCTTATACAGCATTTTCGTGGCACGAACATTGTAAGTGCAACATCAATAATAAGTCCTGACAACATTTTGACCATGTTGGCAGGCCATTTTTTCCTTGCATATTGCGACAGTGCATGTCGTCGCAATTACGACGGTCATCCTAGCCATCGGTGCTATTGACACCAAAACTACAATGGTGGTTAATGTCGCTTGGTTGATGGTTTTGTGTTAGAATGGCGATGGATAGTCATTGGAAAAAGGACTCAAATGTATTAGTGTCAAAAAGCTAGCTAGTTTAGAGTGCTCACCTTCACAATGTTTTCAAATTGCTTAGGAATATCCTCGCATACTATGAACTATGATTAAGAGTCACTCATGAGCTACACCTTTGCTACAAAGACACAAGTTCTTTCTTGGCACATTTATTTAGGGTTGTCACATCGACTTGTTTCACATTTAAGATGATGAGAGCTGCTCTAATTACGTTACTGAAATTTTAGCCTTTCTTCAATTTCAATCTTCAAATAGACTTTTTCATCATACTTCTACACAAGATCAATTCTTTGATGTATTATTTTTCCTTGCCATTCCATTTTATCCACATGAAAATTTTGATTTTCTTAATCATCCACAGGAGACTTCTTAATTTATCTAACACCATCTAGTTTATCTCCTCGTCAATATTAAGATATTCATACCAATGAATACCCATTTCTTTATAATTTTCTTTATCCACTTCTTATTTATGTACTCATAGCCATGTACATATGCCTGGATGGAACCCTTCACGTTGTAAATGAAAAAGTTTAATAGGAAAACATCATCGATTGAATGAGTGAATGAAAGTTTTTAATAATGTCCATGAGGCCAAACAACCTATGAGACCCATGAGTAGCTAGCAATGAAAAGAACGAGTGGAACCAAGCTCTGCGATCCCCACCAACAAGATCTCTCTTTTTCTTTCTGTAGCTTGGACATTTTTCTATGTAATTTGATTAGGGAATCTGCTACCTATGTGATCTTTTCTTCTTCAAACAAGTTTCTCAAGGTGTTCACTTTTAAGGTATCAATGTAATTCTCTCGAATATCTTTGTAGGCTAAGCACTCTATGATGTGATGTCATTCGGTCTCCACCACCCCTTGAGTGCAATAACAACATCTTCTATCTACCCACTCTTCTTTAGGTATCACCCATCTTCTGGTTTCACACCTAAATTTGTGTGAACTAGTTCTTATTTGGACAATTAATATTTTGCTTTCCATTTAATTCCCATTCCTTTGTAATTCTTTTGAGTATGGTCATGTGTGGGATTAAAATGTTTGATGTAGTACTCCTTCCTCCCAAGATGCCTTGTTCGCATACTTCCCTTGAATTTTCCTTGAACATACTTTTGTATTTCCTCATTGATGCTTGTGTACTCATTTATTTTAATACCCCACTTATCCATACATTTATTATTTTGTTTCATCTATGTGCTCTTTCGTCTATCTAATTTCTCTTCTATTGCAATTTTTGGCCAGCGATGTTTCTCCATGTTTTCTAATCTCCTTAAGTAGCTTAACAATCTGCACATAGTTTCCACTTCAATAGGAAAAGCCCCTGCCTTCGCCAACACAATCTCATATGGAATAGATAATCTTATTTTAAGGCTACTCGTGATTAAATATTTTTGCAATCTTTCTATCTATCTCCATTTACTTGTTGGAGTGTTACTGCCCCAAACCTCGCAGCCATATGGCACAATTGACACTACTAGAAGCCCAAAGAGAGTTTTCCTAGTTTTTAGATCCCATAACTCGACACTTCTACATCTGTTATGCAGTGAGTGTAGTGCTTTCCATCCCCCTTGTAACATTTTTTCTCTACAGGTTTCCCAACTAAGTTTATTGTGGAAATCAAGACCCAAGTATTTATATTCATTGACCACTTGCAAAGGGTTGTTTTCAAAGATGTATTCACTATGAACCTTCTTTCTTTTCAAGGTAAAGATCACGATCTTGGTTTTGTTGGTGTTCGCCTGCATCCCAACCTAGTGACAAAATAGCTCCAGGACTTTCAAGTGCTCCTACACATCTTGTGTTGTTTTTGCCATTAAAATGAGATAATCCCCATAAAGAAACAACTTTATTACATCGCTGGACAAATGAACCCCACCACCACCAAACTGGTCTATCTATTCCTCTAATCTGTCAATGTACATTCCAAATATAATAGGGGATAAAGGACATCCCTCCTTGACCTCTATAACACTTCCGAAACATTCTAATAAGCCTTGTTTGGTTCTGATTTTGGGTGATTTTGGGCTAGACTTGGTCATATAACATATGGCCAGCAGCCCTATAATGTAACGGGATTGAAAATGGGAATTCCTGATATGAAGCAATCCAAAAGCATCGAGAGTGCATATCAGGACAAGTAGGTAAGTAATTCTTCAATTCACGTTTAAAACACGGATTCAAGTTGGCTCTTAAAAGTACGACAGATGGGCAAAGGAAGACAGGAATCCACGATTTTTTCAGGAGGAAATAAATTTGTATGAGGTGAACCTTTCGTTTCTAGACTATTGTTTCGAACTGTTTTGAATTGAGAGAGGTGCGAGGAGATGTCAAAGAACAAGCTGCGAGAACTCGCACAAAGGCATTACCTTAGCCTGCCCATCTACACCTCCACCAAAGATGGGCCAATCCATACACCTTAATTCAGGGCAACTGTCACATACAATGGGCATGTTTATCACAGCCCCGGCTACTAGAGAAGCGTCAAGCAGGCCTAGACTGCTGCCGCAGAGGCTGCTCTTCGCCAACTCGAATTGGGACACAATCATCAGAAAATGAAGGAGCCTGTGAGTGGTAAGTTTATTCTTATATCTGTGCCTGAATGGAGATGTTAAGTTTATTGGTTATTCAAGTAATTTCTATTTGGGGTGTACTTACCTTGCTTTTGAGGGACAACCACTAATTTTCAATTTTCTCGGGTATAAAAGTACCAAGTGGTTTGTAAAAGATTGTTTATTGCCAATTTCTCTTTGCTGGCATGTATCTGGTAGTCTCGAGGGCGATGTGAAATAAACACTTATTTCCATAAGTGTTTCACTAGATAATCGTGAAGTGTGTCTGGCATTACCTTTTTTGGAGAGGTGGGGGTCACAACAGTGTTGTCGAGGATAATATAGAGCTTATTTTTTTGTATTTGAAGTTAATTTTTCGAGAAATTCTCCTTGTTTGGTGATTTTATGGTTGAGGGTGTCTGTTACATCGAAGTCCATTACATGAGCTTGCACCCACAGTAAACTACCTTAAGTTAGCTATGTAATTTTGAATATTTGGACTAGCCATGATTGCTTGAAATGAGAGAGTTATTGGAATGTATTCTTGAGGACAATCACCTCAAACTAACATGTGGCACTATGTCTAACAGGGGTTCTCTTGCCCTGATTTTGGTTACACCCAACCATTATTTTTTCGTACTCCTTATGGATAAAACTATAGATTGTTTTTTAATTTGTTTATTGGTAATTTCTCCATTTTGGTTAGCCAATAGCTTAGATAGCAGTCATCATCTTCTGTCAAGGTACCCAGACTTGCATCTACTCTCATCCGTTGGCTATATGCTAGAACTAGGAAAAGAGGAGGCCAAGGGAGTAAATCACTTGAGGTCAGCTGAGTTTCTTTCCCTTGACTGAGTGGATACAAGCCATTGATCT
Organism: Chamaecyparis obtusa; assembly: GCA_027943335.1. Lineage (NCBI taxonomy): Eukaryota > Viridiplantae > Streptophyta > Pinopsida > Cupressales > Cupressaceae > Chamaecyparis > Chamaecyparis obtusa. The sequence goes on along the minus strand of BSBK01004301.1, from coordinate 193,374 downwards.
CTTCTCCTGATTGTTTGAGGGCTTCAACGCTTATCATTCTCCTTTCCCTATCCTTTGAAGGTTTAATTTGTGCTCACTTTTAAATTTGCTTGCGTGCCTAAACATGTATCGATTCTCTTGTAAATGTACATCCTTACCCCAGCACCAAGCTAGGGGATTGGAAGGGGCACTTGCAATTTTTAAAAAATTAATTGTAGCCTCTCTCAAGTGGAGGTCTCAACTCTCCAACTTGCTTGGCATAGAACATGTGACTCTGGGATTTGAACCTGGACCAATTATCTTGTAAACACGAAAGTCCTCTGTCAGAGTTGGATGCATATCATTACCAATTTCAACACTTAACATGTCACCTGATGGTCTCCAGACTCTGATGCAGTAATAAAAGCCCCAGTGGTTTATAGATTAAGCTTGACTGATGACTCATTCGGTACAAGTTAATGCTTCTTGGACATGCACATTTGTGGGTCTGAGTTTCTCAAAGTGACAAGAATTTGTGCCCTGTTCTCAGAACACCCATCTTTTGCTTCAGGGTTGTTTTGGGTATGCACTTTTAGCCTTGTTGTTGCTTAACTTCTCTCAGGGTACGCCAGTCTTTCATAATGCTGCATGCTAGAGTTGTTTCCAATATGTTGGAAATCCACTTTTATGTTTCCAATTCCAAATGTTTCTGGTCATTTTCACGAGTCTCTCAAAGTCTTTTCTGTTGGATCCTTTGAATTCGAATTTTTGCAATTTATGTTAAGCTTGAAATACCTTTCCTGGTCCTCTAGGAGTTTCCAATTGTTTCCCAATAAAGCTTTCAAGGGTTTTCAAAAGTCTCCACTGGTTCTGATATGGTTTCATGGGATGTTCAACCACCAATTCTGCCATATCCTAATCCATCTGGCCCTGGTTTAGATTCTCACATTGCAAAGTTTCCGATTGTCCATTTTCAGTCCTTGTTGCAACTTAGATTTTTTTCCAACCTCGTGCTTGCAGATATGTGTTCGTTGAAATGGCAAGAGATGCGTGTTAATTGTTAATGGGTGTACTCACCTTTGCATCAGCTTGTATTATTTTGCATTTCCTGCTATCTTGGACTGGACACAATTGTGATCTCAAGTGTTGGGTGTCCTTGCCTTTTGCACGAGGGAGTATGTTGCAACTTGCATCTTCAATAGGCAATACATGGAAGTAGCTCAAAGGTTTTTAAGATGAAAATAGTTCCATTGTAACTATTTTAGATTTAATAGTTCCATTTAGAATCCAGCATCAATACCTACTGTAGGCAGCATCATACCATTGCATTCGACACATTTTTAAATAAAAATCTCAGATTATGTTGTTGGTTCGGTATGTACCATTTCAGATTTAAAGTACTGATAATTTCTTAGTATTTTGCCCTTGTTTTTAGCTGGATTTTGTTTACTATTTTTATGCAAATATTTGTTATTCCAAAAACAAAAAAAATTGAATATTAGAGAAAAAAATAATAAAAAATAAATATATCAGAATTTGGCACTTATCCGGGCAAGAGTTCAAACGCTGATCCAAGATAAGCTCTTCAAACAAGACAGTTATTTGCCTTAAGGCCAATTTGGGATCTTTCATTCGTACTCTTCCATATCATTTTCCATGGCTAATGAGAAGTATTCACCAAATATATTCCATTGCATTCGAAGGGGGGTTGTGAGGTATCTGAATACACAATATCTCTATCCAACCAAGGGAATGTCTACATCATCAATTGGGTACTACAGTTATAGATTCATCATCCTGATGGTGCTACAAACTTGACATGACGTTCTCAATTTATTTATTTATTTTTTATCAAGACCTCCTAATTTCAATCATTGTGGACTATGGAAGCTTGAACTATTTGTTACTTGGCATTTCCACTATAGTTACCTGGCACGGGGGACAAAAAATACAGAGAATAGAAATGTTTGCTGAAATTTGCTAGCAAAATACATTTTAATGTACATACTCCTTGGGCGTTGAAATTGGAAATAAAGTTGATGGCATAACATTAAGTGAACCTTGGAATTTAACTTTTGTTTAAAATCTAAGTTGTTGAATTGGGCACAGGTATGGGTACATGGGTACAACATGAAGGTATTCCATTTACTTGGGAGGGGTTGGGTATGTACTGGGTACATATGTATATATCAATCATCATACTTAGATCCTCCTAAGATCATCGTCATTAAACAAACTGTTGGAGATTTGTCATCCATAGATCCTCCATGGGATATAGCTTTTGCTGCACAACTTTGATATTAACTCAACGTGCAAATTTAAGCCAAGATTGCCTTTTTCTTCACTCCCCGGTGCGGTGTCCCAATAATTCTCAACAATGAAAACAAGAGTTTATATTAAGATGAGGATTAGAAGCATGTCACACCTACACGCAAAGTTCTACGATACTACGAGTTTATCATTTTTTCCCTGCAAGCTAGCAAGATCAATGCTCTGATATCACTTGTAATGTTCCTTTTGTAAATGCCCTATTTTTTGCCCTAAATCACAAATAGAACAAGAAATATAATGGAATTAGTAACATCCATGTACCTAGTTGAGATCATGCAACATGTTAGGAAATCATTGAAACATAATCCACTATAGATCTTACTTATTAGAGACATCAAAATCATGGATCATTCATACTAGGGTTGGGAACATTAATTTAACTATAGACATATATTGATTGATGGATTCCAACCATACAAGGGCTAGGATAAGGGGCATATTAGGGTGCCTTAAGCAATCCTCTACCCTAGGCCCAAGAGTGGATGTCATTCCTCTTTTCTGTCATGTGGCCCTTTGCCATCCATATAAGGGGGTGTACCTAGTGAGGAATATCTTAGCCATTCCCTTCTTCCATTGACACTCTTATCCTCCTTATGATTAGAGTTCCTTAGCATAATGGTCAACCAAGGTATGAGTTTGAGAAAACTACAAGAGGGTGTCCAGAGTGTCCTTCCCTTCTAAGACCAAGGCCAGGGCACTCCTTGCACCCTATTTACCGCATGGGATAACTTGTCACCACCATGAGGTGGCATTCTTAGAAGAGGACCTCATAACAGTTCCTCCCTCCTTGTATTCCACTATTATCCCTACCATGATTGGTTACAACAAACATATAAAGAGTTACACATCACTGCATGTATTCTTCAAATAAAAGATCACATAATAATACCATATTCATATACATTTCATAAGCAAGAAATTATAAATAGGATTCACTATGATGCCTATTATGAGAACTGGTACTTCATGCCAATTTATACATATAATATTCAAATTGTAGATGCCTGAGTAAGATTTCTATAAGTTAGGTCTGATTGGTTTTGTGATTCATCTGATTGGTTCGGTGATTCATCTAATTGGTTTGGCGGTTCATCTGATTGGTTTGGTGATTTAAGGTTTTGGTGAGTTATGATTAGGTAATTGTTGATTAGATGATTGAAAAGTGACGAAATAATGAATGTTAGTTTGACATATTGATAGATGGTAGTGGAATGAATGTTGATTTGATAGAGTGATGCTTGATTTGTAATGTCCCAAATGGTACACCTCAATTGTATAGACACTTCCACCATACTCAATGACACATTGCCACCCTACTAGTCAGCACTGCTACTGTACTAGTGGGCACTACCATCCACCAGTTGGCACTGCCACTGTACTAGTAGGCACATTGCCATCCAACATCACCACCCAACACCACCACCTGACAGTGTCACCCGACACCGCTACCTGACACTGCTACCTGACACTCGACACCCTTTGACAATGGTTGGCCTCCAATATTGTCATACGGTCCGACACAGCCACCTAGTACCACCACCTAACACTGCCACCTGATACTCGACACTCTTCGATGATGGTTGGCCTCCAATATTGTCGTACAATTCGGCACTGCCACTCGACACCACTAGCTAGCACTGCCACCTGACACTGCTACCCGACATCGCCACTGACACTTGACACCCGACACTGTCACCCATCACTTGACACCCTTTGATGATGGTTGGCGTCCATTATTGTCGTACTGTGTACGGTGTGTCTACTAGGTCGTATGGTCAACGAGGCCTCATCCGTATGTTGATGCTTCATCTTCAAACAAAGAACAAAACCTTGCGTGTAGGGTATGTATGGGTTCAACAACAAAGTATGTAGTCAGGACGATGCCCTATGACACCTTGATGCGGTGAGTATTATTATGCCCAGAGTATAACACAAATGAATACCACAATGACACAAAATACATGAACATGAACCAAATATGTGAATGTCAGAATATATATATATATATATATATATATATATATATATATATATATATATATATATATATATATATATATCGTAGATTACACCAAATTGGTCTTCAAATGAAGACTTTACAAATTTGAGGCTCAATAAGAAATATCGAAATGATATCTCCAATGGCAGGCTAGGGTGGCTGCTAACCACCGAAACTACGATTATAGAATAGAGAGGATCTTCCACCTTTGAAATTGCATACAAACCCACTTTCAGCCTTTAGCTTCTAGAAATACAAAGAAGAGTTCAGATACAATCCATGATGATTTATAATGTCTAGCCATCTCCTTATAAAGGCCTCCAAGAAGTGTCTAGAAAGTTACAATAGGTTGTAGGCTGACATTTTATTATTATTATTATTATTATATTATTATATTATAATTTGGGCCCTTCTTTATAACTAAATTAATTAATTAAAGAAGTCCTTTATAATATTATTTAATTTTTTGGACCACTTAATTAATTAATTTAACTAAGCCGCTTTATTAAAATTGGGGATGTTACAAATCCTCGCCACCCTAAGATTGCTCGCTCTCAAGCAATCTGCCATCAAACCGTTCGCCCATTGCGAAGCTCCAGGATCCCAAACCAAGCGCAGACATTGGTAGTCGTATCTATTAAAATCTCCATGCTGCATCATGATCACATGCACATACTTGGATGCAGGCAAGACGAGTAACTTTCCAACAAGCTTCCGCTGCGCTACTCTAATATAAATGTTGCCATGCCTAGAGTCACCAGGAACCCATGGACACCAATCATAAAACACATCGATGCTCAGATCCAAAGCCTTCATGCTATCAATCTCTTCTGGAATCTCATAGCTCAGGTAGATCTTGTTTCCACAAGGAAGCCCCTCACATGGAGAGATTGTAATCATGCATGCCTCATGCACAATCAAAGGATAAACTCCATAACCAACCAATTGTAGTTGCTCCTACAAGAGATCTTCGGTAGCATTTCCATGAAGTTGATCAACCACTAGTTGAGCCTGCTCATTCGAAGGATCACTAATAGAGCCCACATTTCCATCAAGTTGATCGTCGGGTGCTAATTCAACGAAATTTGTGCAAGCATCTTCTTCACCTTTCTGGTTGTCTTGAAAATTTGAATGTATTACATTTGAAGGGACACTTGCTGACTCTTTCTTATCCAAATCTTCTAGTGGATGTAGTGTAGGCATGAATTCTTCTTTAGGATTTAAGGTTTCGTGTAGCCAATTGTCAATCTCTCACTTCAGATTATTGTTGTAGAGTATATTACCTCTGGATGGATATTTCATTCAAAGGTCTATGTAGTCCTTGGGAGATATGTCCCTTTGCCATCCACCCTCAACCCAATCTTGCTTGATTTTCTTTAGTGACTTGGCCAAAGTGAGTGGATGCGTTTCTACTTGCTCAATCCTGGGAAGGAAGGTCGGCATCATCAGCCTTGTGTTGAAGCACTTTGAATCTCCTTTCATCTTTGCTTCTATCAAGTAGTTAAGTGTCTCCTCCATCCATTGGTACCTTCCTGTGAGGGTCTAGCGGAGCTTCTCTTGACTTCTTCTTAGCTCCCTCAACGCATCTTCCAATCCATCACTTGGTGCCATGTTTATCCCAACAAACTGACAAGGTCACCAGCTTTGATATCATTGTAATGTCCCAAATGGTACAGCTCAATGATATGGACACTTCCACCGTACTCAACGACACAGTGCCACCCTACTAGTTAGCACTACTACCGTACCAGTTGGCACTACCACCCACCAGTTGACATTGCTATCATACCAGTAGGCACTCTACCACTTGGCACTGTTACCTGACATCGCCACCAAGCACCGCCTCCCGGTACTGCCACTTGACACTGGCACTTGGCACAGCTACCTGACACTTGACACCCTTTAACAATGCTTGGCTTCCAACATTTCCATACAGTCCAACACTGCCACTCGGCACCACCACCCAGCACTACCACCTAGCATTGGCAACCAACACTGCCACCCAACACTCAACACCCTTTGACGATGGTTGGCCTCCAATATTGTTGTACGATTCGGCACTGCCACCCGACATTGCCACCCAACACTGTCACCTGGCACTGCCACCGACACTTGACACTCGACACCCTTTAACGATGGTTGGCCTCCAATATTGTCATACGGTGTACAATGTCTACTAAGCTGTATGGTCAATGAGACTTTTGTCGTACGTTGACACTTCAACTTTGAACAAAGAACAAAACCTTGCACGTAGGTTATGTATGGGTTTGACAATAAGTATTTAGTTGGGACGATGTCCTATGATGCCTTGATGCAGTGAGTATCATTATGCCCAAAGTATAACATAGATGAACACCACAGTGACACATAATACACAAACATGAACCAAATATGCGAATGTCGGAATATATATATATATATATATATATATATATATATATATATATATATATATATATATATATATATATATATATATCAAAGTTGGAACACTTGCGAATGGCGATTACTCACCAAGTTTTTATGGCTCGCGAGTTTCTCCCAGAAAAACTCGCCCATGCGTGACTTCCTGAGTTCCAACGTTAAAATGAAAAAAATGGCACAGTTGGATCTATTTTTTTGTTTGCAGTGACTTGAGTGAAGAGTGGAGGAGGAAAGTGGGCTTCCAAGCCCTTGTTAGGTGATTGCTTTGCTATTGGAGGCGGATTCGAGTGGATTTAAGGCAAATTTCAATTAGTTTTTCAAGAAAAAACACATTCCTAGATAGGTTTGCTTAATTTTTTTATATATTTTTAAAAAACATTCTATTCTTTTTTTGTTGATCTAAATGAATACAAATTCATTTCTAAGTAGTTAGAAATGATTTTGAATCATTAGAACAAGATTCAACCTTATTTTTGACAAGTTTTGTTGAATCTATCACTATTTTTTTGAAGAATATCTAGTTTTTTTAAAAATATCAAACCCTAGCAATTTGTTTAGTTTTTTTTTCTAACTTTTTATGATGTCTAAAAATATTAAAACTAATTTGGATAGTTTCTAACTTTGTTTATTTCTTTTTCTAAAATATTTATTTTATGTTTTTAATTTCTATGTGTAGGGAAGCAGTTAACGGTTAACCATTAAATCAACATGGCAAATTTAGAGGAAGTGTGGCCACTAACACCATGCCCTTCTAGATAGATAGGCACCCGACCTAAAAATGCTAGAGATAAGATATGGAGGTATGCCTATGAAGCATCGGATCAGCCTAGGAAGGTGATTTTCATAAACTATGAGAGAGTAATTTTTGGAGGCATAAACCGCTTGAAATACCACCTTGCAGGCATTAGGAAGCATGATACAAATCCATGTGACAAAAATGCAGAAGAGATAAAAAGTTTTGTTAATGCCCTACTTGAAGCCGGGGAAGAGAAAAAAATGCAAAGGGAGAGGGGAAGATTAGTTGTGAGGGAAGCCATGCTGATACTCAAGGTTCTCCTATTGACATTCAAGAAGAAGAAGCAACACTTGAGAGCATAGTGGCTCTCTTCGGGGCTTGCGCATTCACAAACTTGTTGGCTAAAAATTTTGTAAGCTACTAAGACTGCACCTTAAAAAATTGTAACTTTAGGCAATGGTATAATGAGATAAATCTCTCCTCTCAGCAATAGGGGAGGCTCCCTTCTTACCATAGGTGGCTTCAGTAGGATTTTGACTAAAATCGAATAAAGGGTGATTCTTTCAATCTTTTCCTCTTTTTTCAAGAAAAGATTCACAAGTAAAAACAACTTATTAATTCTACAAGGATTTCCTACTGCTACGATAATACCGGTGACTTAGCAATTGATGTAAGAACAACTCCTAAGGCAGCAATTACAAATATATTTGGTGGATTAAGACAAGGGCCCAAAGTCTCTTGTGATTAATCCTATTCAAAGAAAACAAGAACTAATAATGAGGCTCAAAGTCTCTCACTAATGATTCTAAAATTAAAAGAAAAACACTCAAAATTGAAGCTCAAAGTCTTCAACTCTTAGTATTTACAGCCACTATTAGCTATAGCAATCCTCCTCCTGTAGCTCAAAGTTTCTCAAAAGGTGAACTGAAACTCCAATGATTTACACAAGTTAAGCTATGAAATGAATTCATGATCAATTAAACAATGTAACATAAGAAAACATCATTCAATCACAAGATTTGCAACAAAAAGTTTGGAAAATCTTGTTACTTATATTCACTTTTGAAAATTCGTAAAATGAAACACAAAGTTTTCACCCATGCACACAAGTTATCAAGTATAGTTTTCTTGCTTCCAACAAAAGATAAAAATATTTACAATGAGCTCTCCTTTATATAGCAAAATAGGAGAGAGAAAAGGGGAAACCCTCAATCACTTTGATTTATTCAACAACCTACTAGCTACTTTTGACTTATTCAATGTTACAAGGCTTAAAGCACTTGCAACATGATTACATAATACTGGCATACATGAATATGTTTTCTTGTAATTACAATCATCACATGTACTACATGCAATCTGTCAATCATATGCTAATAAAATAAAGAAAAAGCATCCTAGGCACTTGGGAATTAGCATCAGAGGGTATTTACATAAGCCTCAAACTTACGAAGAGACTCATGTATAATAGATGGATTAGGTGCACCTGTATGCTGGACAATCACAGTAACCTTGCGTAGAACATGTGACTTAGTATAGCTGGTTACTTGGCTTTGGAGTTGATTCAAGGACATCTTGTATTCCATGAATCGGTCAAGAATGGTGATACTGAAATCATTTGAATCAACATGAAGACAGATCATTTCTGAAAACCTTGTCATCACAACTCCTTCAATCAGCTTACCGTCTTCTGAGAAAACTTCACAAGACAGTTTATTGAACTCATTTTTTATTTGACATTCCTGTTCATTCCATGAGTTCAATGTTGATTGCAAATATGTGACCAATTTACTTAAGGCCCTTTCCTTGTTGATCATTAAATCAAGAGACTCAAAATATGTATCAATAGAAGAAATGATTTCAAACTGACACAACATTTTAAGATTGAACTCTTGCATGGTTCTCCAGATATTTAAATCTTCATTCAAAACTTTTAGCTGCTGATGAAAAGATGAAATAAGTTCCCTTATTTCATTGAGAGTCAAGTATATATGCCTCAAAACCTTGTACGAGTCCTTAATAACCTGCATTCCTTGTGTTTCTATTTGATCACACCATTCATCAATTGCTTTCGCCTTCCTTTGGCACTTCTCATAATCCTTGGGGCCTAATACTGAAATGGGAGAAACATTCTGAGAATTGTTCATCATTTCTATGGTTTCAAGGAGGCGTGCATTTTCTTCCTTCAACCTGTTTTTCTTTTCCCACAGTTTATCATTCCTCTGTGTGAGTTGTGCAAGGGCATCTTGAGCGTTTTGTTGACAACTCAAATGTGTCTTCTTACCAAGCTCTACCCTTGTGAATTTATAATCAGAAAGTTGCCCCTCTTCTGTAGGCCTATCAATCAAAGGCTCAACAATCTCAACATACTCGCTTGCATTGTCTTCAACCACGATCCTTGACACTGTTTTGGCCTTCTTGTTCTTTGGAGCTTTGAAACTTGGCTAAGATCAAAACCCCCCAATGGAATCTCTTCCTTCTTCCTTTTTTGGGTTATGGCACTTAGCCAAGAAGACAAAGAAAATGAAGAAGATGTTGCTGCAGATGTAATGGCTAGAGTGGTAACCGGATCCTCTTGTGCAACTATAGCTGCAAGAGGAGGAGCCTCTGTTAAGATTGCCATGGGAGTAGGGCTGCTATGAGTAACCTCTGACTGAACTGCTCCAACTGCACTGAAGTGGTATCAAGAACCGTCATATAAGAGATGACCATAGAAGGAATAGTCATGGAGTATGCATCAAACACACTCTCAAAGCTGTGGTAAGAGTCCTCAAATATAACAATAGGAGTAGTTGATGAAATAGACGAGGTAGGTGTTACCATGATTGAGTCCATAGGAGGAATCTGCTCCGTAGAAAATACATTTGTAGGTGTACCCAAAGGTGAATTGGGAGACTCATCTGACACAAGAGATGAATCAGGAATCGTTGTGGTAACTAAAGTATCCATAAGAAGAGGTACAACAGGTGAAGATACCTTAGGTGAATCAGGCATCTCATCATCACTAGAAATCACTTGAACCTTTTTAGGTTTTGTGCTTTTAACTTCAAGAACTCTTCCTGTGTCCTTACCTCCCTTGATAGTAAGCTTAGGAATGGTAGAAATGATAGGAATGATAGGATCAGTTGCTGAAGAGGATGCACCATCTTTGGTTCTACCTTTAATCTCTGATCTCCTACCAACTGGGCCACCATGATCAAAATCCTTTCCTGATCTAATTTTGATGCTTTTCAAACCCCTCCTTTCAGCCAAATGTTGGTATTCGCAAGGATGGACTGAAAAAGGTCCCATACAGAAACTCTCTCTTTACCTGACCAAGATGGAGACAAAATAGGCAAACTTTTCAACATGATTGTTAGTGTAATCGGGATCAAGAATGTTACCATCATCTTCAACCCCAGGAGGAATTTCTGCAAGGTTGAAGTCAACAATCTGTTTAGTAGTCACGTGACAGTAATCCATCCTTCATACATCTGCCTTAGTGCAAAGATCAATCCGTATGTCTTCAAGTCGATAAACGTGCACAAACTACCTCCTCATCTTATCATTAAGCCCTCGCCAATCAAAATGACTCTTGGCCATGAATTTCTTCAAAGTGATCCTCTGAAGTTCATATTCCATGTTCTTGGCTTTTGGCACTGTATCAATGGAATATCCTCCAATTTTCAGTGGGTTTCGTGAGGAAATCCCCACACCTAGCCTGTGTAATGTGTTTTGATGCATCTGGATAGCCATGAGTTGCCCAGCCAACTCCATGAGAATGATCTTATCTGTTGGGTATCTTGAGAGTGTATGAGGTTCGCCTTTGAAGTAGCGAACCCACGTGTAAGTGTAATTAGGAAACTGGAGAAACAAGTAGTCATACTCATTCACCTTGACCCATGCCTCATTAGATACACGCTTGTTTGGAAGACTTTTGTCAAATAAGCACATAAAATGCCCATAGAAAGCATCCTGGACTTTGTGGTAATGAGACCGGCTAATCTTCAATACAAGCTGAGGGAAATATTCCCATACAGGAACTAATGATCTACCTCCTTTGGTAGATAAACCAAAAAAAGAACCAAGTGAAGCAATGATGTACACTAGGTATGAGTTCATATAAAAAAGTACAAGTATTGACAACTTGAGATAGCTGTCACTAGTACAAAAACAACAATATATGACCAAATAAACTACCAAAAAGTGTAGATAAATGACCAAATTTGGTCATGTGACCAGTGGTAGTTTATTGCCGGTCATTTATCTTGTGACCAAATTTATGACTAAACTATTTTAGTCATTTATTTGGTCATTGATTTGGTCATATATTTAGTCATTTATTTGGTCATTTGGTAGTTTATTCGGTCATTTATTTAGTCATTTATTTGGGTTATTTATTTGGTCATTTATTTAGTCATTTATTTGGTCGTTTATTTGGTCATTTATTTGGTCGTTTATTTGGTCATTTATTTGGTCGTTTATTTGGTCATATATTTAGTCATATATTTAGTCATTAATTTAGTCATATTAGGGCACGATGGAATCGAACCATCATCCTCCTACTTGTAAAGTAGGTGCTCTTCCATTGAGCTAGTACCCTTTAAAGAATAATCATACCATGTATACTAGTATTTTCCACTAAACATGATTTCAAGTTTTTTCTTCTATAGTTCAAGGGTTATGATAGTAAATGGTTATGAGAATCATTGAAAACAAAGTATGTCAAAGACTGTTATGAGGTAAAGTTTACGATTGTCATGTAACGAGGAAGAATCACAGGTTCCATCACAATGAGAAGCACATTCTATATATGAAAGAAAATGTAAATTTCTTGATCTAAGGGGCAACAAAAGGGCAAAAAAATAGAGTAGCAACCTCCATGCAATTTCATGAATAAAGGAGAAAAATTCAGAGATTAAAACTCTTCCTAATGACTACAACTGGACTAAGTACCATAGAACTCTTCCTAATGACTGTAACTGGACTAAGTACCCAACTTTAAACTAATCCAATCCTTAATCCAAAAATTCACTTTCTAGACCATTGTCATGCACCTAGAGCCTCCAACCTGTCCAATCTTCAAGAAAAGCTTCCACCGTTGTTCTAGCACCTTAGAAAATCATAGCATGGTCAATGTACCATGTTCCACTAGCCTTCCAAGTCTGGTTGAGAGATCTGCAATGCAACTCACTCCAAGAGCATAATCTCCTTGTAGCCCTGTCCAGTAAGTAATCTGACTTTAACTCACAAACTTTCCAAACAACTAGGGAAACCCTTGATAGTTCCATACACCCTTTACAATGCTACTAAACATATCCCAAACCCAGGGTATGTTACTTTGGACCAACTACTAGATCCGCTACCTTTGCAACAACCAAATAGGCCTAATTTGCACCCATTTACAAAGCAACCTATACAAGGACTTGCTCCCTTGACTCCTAACCTTGAAACAGTCTTAGTAAATGGGAAAACACTAAGGATTATAAAGTTTTTAAGGCACCATCATTCACCTATTCTTCTAGGCATCAAACCCTCCCTTCTAGGGTCCCTAGGCTAGGGCTTGTTCACAAGGACACTTGCAAATCTCTCTAGATCCCCCCAATGGATCTAACACATCCCTTTGGATTTTGTAACACTAGATCCATCACAAAAAAACACCCATCCTTAAGAGTATTCGTTCACATTAATGACTGGTGTCAAACCGGGCACCCTTCAATCAGCAACGTACCACCATTATGTGGTTTTCCCAAACTCATTTCACATATCCCTACATTAAAACCATTATGTACAAGGATATAATACACCATTGTACCTCTCCCACCAATCACAATAGCCACAGGGGTGGGAGAGTGACTTCATTGTGAAGATTTCAACTCCTAAATGTTGACTGTGACTCCACATCAGGAATAGTCAAGGACACCAATTAATTCCCTAGTCTTATTAGTGGTCAAAACATTGAAATAAATGAATGGAAAGGTAAAAATTCACCCAAGACAATGATCTTACATTATCATCCAAACAAAATCATGTTTTATCCAAGCATATGAATTCCCTGTTATGAGGATTGTACCCACGGGATAGAGATTCACAGTGTGCAGAGAAAATATTGTTTATTGATTGGAATCGTTACATTGTTGATTCATTACACATCCAACTCCACATCAAATGTAGAAGTTTGGAGAAGTTTGAACTGAAGAAAGGCCAAGCATCTGCTATGTGACTGGCTTGTTTCGATTGCAGACCCCATAACTCACGTCTGGAGTTGAATTAAAGCCCAAGACTTGGGATTTATTCATTTTTTGGTTGCCTTAAGAGATCCCAATCACTGTCCCTGAAAAACCAATAGGATTGTGAGGTGCTCCTTCATTAGGTGCCATAATTAGGCCTGTGAAGACCCTGAAATCATGAAACTTAGAAGAATTTCTAGGACTTGCTTTCTTTGGAGAGTTGATGTCTCCAGGAGTAGGCACGAGAAATGCAAAATTATAGGAGTATCCTAAAGGATAGATTGGTACTGTCCTCACATATGCAATTTGGAGGCCTAGAAGGAGACTAGTGCAAGGAGATTTTATACATTCTAAGTGATGGTAAGGACAATTAACTACATTACATGCTCATTTTGGTGTGCATTGATATAATGTGCATTGGGCTTGTGACCCTTCCAACTTGCTACATTTCCATATTTTATCTCACCTCAATATTGTATTTCTAGTATTTTCACATTTTGTTGTGATGTTCAATTGAGTTGCATCATGACATTAGTGTATCATAATAGATATTTGGTGGCTATGATGAGTATTGTGTGTAATAAAAATGGTTCTGCATTTTGGCATCAGCCTTTTTTCATCAAAAAGTTAGTGATTGCATATAGTCATATTGTAAATATTTCCTGTTGCATTCCTGGTGTAATGTATTCTAAGGAGGCTAAGACACAGAATGGAGCCATTGGAAGTTCATCTTTACAAGGCAAGTGTACGTTTTTTGGTTAATCAATTTGTATGGCATTTGATATTTTTTTTTTGGTTGGCCAATAAAAGAAAGCCAATCTTAATTTACTTTCATTTTCTGTGCAGTGCCCGGCTTTAAAAGAAGAAGTTTGAAAAAGAAATCTGTAGCAAAATTGGTAGAGAAATCTATTAATTGTGATGACAATTGGAATGTACCCTTTCTAGCTAGTGTAAGTGAGGATTTGCCTAAACAGTTGAGAAAAAAGAAAGAGAAATCTCTGAAGGTTAATGTGAAGTATAATTATCCTTTGTCAGATGGTTGTGCTCGTTCTTCTATTAGTGGTTGGTCATGGCACAAATGGTCACGCAATGCTTCTCCTACTGAGAGAGCACTGGTGAGAGGTTTTCGAGCTCTTGCTATCGATCAGACTGGTGGTTCACAAGACAAGCCTTTAAAATTGGTAAATGAGAGTCAGTCAGCCCATACAAATAGAGCAAAGCTTCGTAATCTAGTGGCAGCTGCAGAGGGTACTGAGCTACTCAAAATCACCCAATTGAAGGTTTAAGAAATAATGAATTCAGATTCGGTTTATATAGTACTCAGTTTTAATCAGTCCACTAAATAGATCTGTCTAATTTTATTTTCATGTGGTGTTTTTTCTAGCTGTGAGAAGAGATTTCAATTTGGAAGAGTGTTTTGGAAGAGTATAGGGGGGAAAGATAGCTCCTATACTCCTCACATGTAAAATTCATTATCATTAAATGTTCTGTCAAATGTGCATTGGCAGTTCTTGGTTATATGTAGTGGTGGCTCTTTCAATGGAGGTTGGCAACTTGCATTCAAGAATCTGGTATTGATGTGGAGAATTGAGTTGTTGGGCCTCTTATTTTTCCTTAGGATGACTCAGTGTAAAAATGTGTGAGAGATTGTAAGAGAAAGGATCATTGGATAGACAACTAGAGGTCATTTTCTCCTACTCTGACCCCATGACATTAGGGTTTTTTGATGTTGTGCTATGTACAAAAAGCGTAGGTATGGGAGGAGCACCTAGCTTAAGTGCTATGATCTGCATGGTGGTTTTATCAATATTGGTAAAGTCATTGTTGAATGTTAAAGTTGTGGCTTATGCAAATATTTCTTCTAAAGGATTTTAATTAAATGTTGTTTTCTGCAATGGGGGAGTTAAAAAGGAGAAAAGAAGTTAGAGCAAGAGCCCTTGGCAAAGGTAGGGATCGCAGAAAAAAGGAAGGAGATACCGCAGGAGGACAATTGTGTAAGGAGCTAAATCTCCTTCACACTTACTACAATGATGAGGGTAAACTACTAGAAGGGCTAATTGTAATGCACTCTAGGAGACATTTAGAGGTTTCAAGTGACCATACCATACATGTTTTTAGTGTAGACTCTAGTGTAAAGGAAAAAAAAGAACTGATTCATGGGTTTTGTTTCTCAGCACCAGATGTCTTTGCATCTAAACTACATGAGAGTATGGGTAAACGCAGTAGTTTGATGTATGTTGAAGAGGATGCAGAGTAAGAAAAGATTAGCTCTTCTGGTATGCATAGGTGGGGAACCTATTAAATCTACAACAGGGGGATCTTTGCATAGTTTACAATTTTGAAAGCAAATTCAACTGAAGAGTAGGGCTCAATGCCATGTGTCACGGCCTCTGATTTTTTACAATTTTTTTTTGCTACTTCCCTATTGTAGTATGTATATATATTATAAATCCTGACATGAAGGCTGGTGCATTTGGCTCTTTGCAGTATGAGTTGACCTTAGCTCTAACTTGAAACTGACAAGGCATTTTATATTGTGGATGATAATTCTTTGTAGTTTATTTTACTACAATGGCCTTTTAGTTGAATGCCTACATACTATCGTTCTATTTCCTAGGTTGGGGCCCATATAGGTACCTCTAATTAAATTATCTAAAAATAAATAAAATAATATTGAATAATAGCATTGATAAAATATTATATAATATTAAGTATATCATATATATTAATAATAGATAATAAACAGAATGTGTCAACAATAATTATTATATATTTATTTTTTAATAATGCATTTATTACTAACATAAAATATGATATTGACAAATAAATATATAATAAAATGGTCATTTTGACAACAACGAATTTAATTTAATTAAAGGATATTGCAATTCAGGAAACTACCAGCAGCTTAATCCATTACACTGGTTTGCTGGAATGCCATTTGAATACAAGGACAAAGCATGAAACAGCAGGGAGTATGATTGGATACAGCGACTATATATTCACAGTTGCAGAATAAACTTATTTATGGTCTCCCCTGTATATAATTTTCTTATGAACCAAAATATTTTAATGAGGATTTCATAAGAAGGTTGTGTTTACCAAACATAGTAACGAGGGTTCGGAGACTGACGCTTTTTTAATAACACATTCATTTTTTAATGATCTTTTTACACCTGCCAGGGTCCCTGCCTGGTGCACCAGGGCACTGCCCAGCCCATACCCAGTCATCCACACTGTGCTCAGGGTTGACCGCCAGGGATCCCATCAGACCAATTTGGGAAGAGCATAGGGGCAAACCCAATAATATTGTATATAACTGACATGCCCCACATCTCAACAATACTCAACTTTGCACAACCTTTTTGTTGCCGATTAAAAAATTTATTCCATGTGATACATGACCAGTTTAATAGCCAGGTGATTGTTGATTGAGGATACAATATTTAAAATTGGTTTAAACCTGAGTACATCACGGGATCCCATAATCAGAAGGATGAGCCCTTCTTTCTGTCATTTGAATGCACATAATGATCACTCTGCTTGAATAAATTGACTAGGTGATCATGATAAACAGTTTTTGGTACAATAGCAATTATCAAAATACACAGTTAACAGTAATGCACTCATTGACTACTACTTAATTATCACATGCATGATTCGTGTCTAGTACTAATGATCTATATTGACTGACGCTTGAAAGTGCAAACTATGTATAGTAATCATAAGACTCCTGCATAAGCCATGAAATAAAGTTAATGCCCCTTTGCCTCACATTAGGCTTTTCTCTGGCACTAAATCATCAATATACTAGACCATCTGGCAAAACAGTTCAACATCACAACTAAGCTTGAGCTCATTATGTATTCAATGGTCGATGATAATCAAAATCAAAATCAGAACATAGACTCCTTTTTAGTATATTTTTTGATGCAATCCTTATACTTAAGTCCCGGCTGATGATAAGTTCTAAAAACATGCTCCTAATTAGCATGTCTTTCAGAGATTAGTGCCTTAAAAGTAAAACTAGCTTCTAAATGAACGCATTTCTGCAACATGAAGTGGATTCTAAGTCTTTAAATAGATTCGTGTGTTTTCTACTAAATGGACAAAAAAAAACTTTAACACTGCCAAGCTTTTATTGAAGACAATACTAAAAATAAGTTTGATAATAGTTAAGCCAGTACTGAAGACTTACTTAAGTGCTGAGTCTAATGGCTGTGTATTTGTCATAGAGGCAATATAATCCTGAAATCCAAGAAAAATACCAGATCAAAAACAATTACACATTTTTAATTTAAATCATGTTCATCTCAAATAAAGATTGATTAACTTTCCAATACTTACTGCTGTGCTAGCTACAACATGATTTTGATTCCAACAGCTGTTAACCTGCTCTTCTGCTTTAAATTCCTTGAACTTCCTAGTGATGAACACAGTATCTCCATGGACCTGATACATGAAACTGTATGAGCACAATCAAGAAATTAAGGTTTGTTTGCCATAAAAACATCAGTGAACCCAACTCTCTGAATCTTCAAAATCGCAAAAGACAAGAACAAGCAGGCATTTAGTTTAAACTTTAAACTATTAATAAACAACTTCTTTTCTCAAGTTCATCCTTTTGACAAACCATTCAAATTTCCAATCATCATTACCTCAAACAAGAAAGAACAATTGCAACGAAGAACCAATACCAATTATGGACAAAGATTTTAAGCAGAGACTATTGCCTAATGATTATGAATCATGATACATTAAAGAAAACAAAAGAATTCCTTTTCATATTAATGCTAATCTACACAAGAAAAGCCAGCAGCTACAAAGAGTTACATCATACCTCATTGAGTTTTTCCCAGACCAGGTCTGGCTGTTTAATATAACCTTGATCTGTTGCTAAAAGGTAGATTTCTCCATTCAACTACAGATTAAGAAACCCATTAGACACTCAATAGAACTTTCTATAATGAACCAGATTATAAGACACCCTTAACAACACACAAATGGGAAAAGTCGAAAGAAGCCACAGACCTTAAACATTGTGCTGAAGTGATTGTTGCAAAAGAAAACACAAAGTTCGCGTTCTTTCAATCCTTCTTGCAGACAGAAAAGCCTAGAGGTACATACAAAAAGAGTTTGAATTGTAAAATTACAGTTTTCCACTACAAAAAAATCTGATGAGCTACATAGAAGTTGATCAAAATTCCAAATCAACCAGCAACCCACCCACAAACAGTCAATTGACTTGCATTACTCCTCAAAAAATGGTCTGAAATCTGAAATTAACTGAGATCTGAAATTCCCCAATTCATAAATTCTTATTGTATTTTTTATTTTTCTTATGAACAAAACTTGAGTAGCTCATGTTTTATTGTGTTTGTCTAGAGGTACATACAAAAAGAGTTTGAATTGTAAAATTTCAGTTTTCCACTACAAAAAAATCTGATGAGCTACATAGAAGTTGATCAAAATTCCAAATCAACCAGCAACCCACCCACAAACAGTCAATTGACTTGCATTACTCCTCAAAAAATGGTCTGAAATCTGAAATTAACTGAGATCTGAAATTCCCCAATTCATAAATTCTTATTGTATTTTTTATTTTTCTTATGAACAAAACTTGAGTGGCTCATGTTTTATTGTGTTTGTCTTCCTCCTTTTCTGTCCCTTCAATAGATTTCAGTCCATCAATTACATGTGAAAATGGCAAGTAGAACTAAAATTTTGGAAGAGAAAATTATTTACAATAGGAAGAGCAACTATGGATATGCTACCTCTAAGGTGTACCATCTTATCACCAAATACATCATTCCAGAACTCTGCAATTTCTGAGCAGGTTTCAGTTATGAGTATCTTACCTGTGATATTTTTATCTGGATTCAACTGCATAATTTGTGTCGTACTCATTGACTTATCAAGCATAGTGTTTCACAAGAACCCATCTCTGATAAGCACAAATGGTCCACTTAGTGCTCAATGAATCTAGGTGATGCTCACACGAGTGAAGCATCAGAGCTTCCTATTAGACCACTCATCCCAATACTCACATATTGGAGGAAATTCTATGGTTAAACGTGCTCGAGTCGGACTAGTGCTAGGTCGGGTGATCGCCTAAGACATCCTAATGCTTGACCACTGTGAGCATTGCCTAGATGCAATGAGTTTTAAGTGGACCATTCATGCTCATGAGAGATGGGTTCTTGTGAACCACTACTCATGAAATATGGGTTAATGAGTTTGATTAAAAATTATGTAGGTGAATCTTGATAAAAATATCATATTATTTGATAAATTGCAAAAACACTACCTAGTTGATAGTATTTTATTTATTAAAACAGACTACCAAAGAGGTCATACGACTCCAGTATTTCTGGCACACAAGCATAATGCCATTTTTAAAATTGAATATTCCAGACAGAAAGTACTACGAAGGCTGATACAAAGGTCACTAACATTAAGAAGGCTACATTTTTTAGTGCTTCTGTTCTCAAAAATGTTGTTGTGCCAAGGTTGGAGGTTGTTATAGACGAGGAGAAGAAGGTCACCCATTCAGATTTGATGGATGATACAGAGAAAGCCATTCTCGATCCACAGAGGGCCAAAGTGAAGTTAAAGGCGGACAATGTTGATATTTGTTACTCTCATGTTTTCCAGAGTGGTGGAGAGTTTGATTTAAGGCCTGGATCAGTGAGCAATGATGAACATCTGTACTATGATGCTACCAGTGTTATTATCTGTGCTATTGGATCCAGATATAATAGTTATTGCTCAAATGTGGCAAGACCTTATTTGATTAATGCTGAAGATGTTCAGGGTAAGGCCTACAAGGCTCTTTTGAAGGCACATGAAGCTGCCATAAGTGCACTCAAGCCAGACAAACCTCTGAGTGCTGCCTATAAGGCCGCTGTGGAGGTAGTTCAAAGAGATGGCCCTGAAATTTTGCCTCATCTGACAAAGTCTGCAGGGACAAGAATAGGAATTGAATTTCGGGAATCTGGTTTAAGTTTGAATTCAAGAAATGACAAAATTGTGAGGCCTGGAATGGCTTTTAACGTATCACTCAGGTTTCAGAATTTGTAGCTGCAAACTGGTAGCCCCAAAACATAGAATTATTCATTGCTCCTTGCCGACGCAGTGGTTGTTAAGGACAAAGGGCCTGAAAATGCAACTGGGGTTAGCTCCAAAGTATACACTGATGTTGCATACTCATTTAATGATGATGATGAAGACAAGGAAGTGAAACCCAAACAAACGCTGAGGTAAATGGAGGAGAATCAGGCATCTCCAAGGCAACATTACGATCTGATAATCAGGAGATGACCAAAGAAGAGCAATGACGGCAAAACCAAGCAGAACTTGTAAGACAAAAGAATGAGGAGACTGCAAGAAGGTTGGCTGTATGGGGCATTGGTACAAGAGATGGACATGGCTCTTCCAAGCCATCCACTGAAATGGTTTCCTACAAAAATGTGGATGATATCCCTGTTTCTAGAGAGCTTATGATTCAAGTTGATACAAAAAATGATGCTGTTCTGGTACCCATATATGGCATCATGGTTCCATTTCATGTGGCTACCATCAAGAGTGTTACAAGCCAACAAGATGGAGGGAATTCTTATATAAGGATAATTTTTAATGTTCCAGGTACTGGCTTTAATGCCAACTACATGCCAACAATGAAATTCCCTAGCAGTATTTATGTTAAGGAAATTTCCTTTAGATCCAAGGATTCAAAGCACATCAACCAAGTGGTACAAATGATTAAATCCCATAGACGGTCTGTAGCTATGAAAGAGTCTGAAAAGGTAGAGAGAGCTACACTGGTGACTCAGGAGAAACTTCAGCTTTCAAAAACAAAGCCAATTAGGTTGGCAGACTTGTGGATCAGGCCAGCGTTTGGTGGAAGAGGAAGAAAGATGACTGGAACTTTGGAGGCCCACCATAATGGATTTTGGTATTCAACCATGAGAGAAGAAGAGAGAGCTGATATTATGTATCAAAATATTAAACGCGCATTCTTCTAGCCAGCAGAGAAGGAGATGATTACTTTGCTTCATTTTCATCTGCATAACCATATTATGGTTGGAACGAAGAAAACAAAAGATGTCCAGTTTTATGTGGAGGTAATGGATGTGATCCAAACTTTAGGAGGGACAAGAAGGTCAATGTATGAGCTTGATGAAATTGAGGAAGAGCAGCAAGAGAGGGACAGGAAAAATAAAATCGATGCAGAGTTTCAAGGGTTTGTTAAGCAAGTAACAGAGCTATGGGAGCAGCTTCATCTAAAAGATTTTGAACTAGAGTTTGATATACCATTTAGAGAGCTTGGGTTTCATGGAGTTCCTTTGAAAGCCTCTACTTTTATTGTTCCTACTGTAAACTGTTTGGTAGAGTTGGTGGAATTACCTTTCTTAGTCATAACCATTAGTGAGATTGAGATTGTTAACCTTGAGAGAGTAGGACTTGGGCAAAAGGCATTTGATATGACTATTGTTTTCAAAGACTTCAAGCGGGATGTACTCCCCATTGATGCCATTCCTCAATCTTCTCTTGATGGCATAAAAGAATGGCTGAACTCCATGGATATAAAGTATTATGAAAGCAGAATGAACTTGAACTGGCAGTCGATTTTGAAGACTATTACAGATGATCCAGATAAATTTATTGAAGATGGCGGCTGGGAGTTTCTGAATATGGAAGCTAGTGATTCTGATTCTGAAAATTTAGAATAGTCAGATCAAGGATACGAGCCCTCTAATGTAGAAGAAGAATCAGAATCAGATGAGGAGGATTCAGAAGATGAATCTCTTGTGGAGTCAGATGAGGATGATGAAGAAGAAGATTCTGAAGAGGAGGAAGGTAAAACATGGGATGAATTAGAAGCTAAAGCTAGAAATGCAGACAAGGAAAATGGAGATGAATCTGACAGTGAAGAGGAAAGGCGACAGTGAAAGGTAAAAGCTATAGGGAAGTCTCGGGAATCTGATATTAGAGATTCAAGAGGAATTCCTGCCAAGAGGCATAAAGTCAGATGAATTGAGTTGTTCTGCATCCTTTTGCTACTTATTAATGCGCATAAATAGTTCAACTGTTTATGCAAATGATGCATATATGTTACTTGATCAGTGATGTTACTTTGGTAGTCTGACTTCTAAGACAATCGGCCATTGTGTGTGGTAGCACATTTGTGTTTTTGGTCACAGAGTCAGATAATCCTAATCAAGGATTGAAAACAAGATGCAATGTTGAGGACAGTGATTGTGTTCAACCTAATACTGAAAATTCTGAGATTGAAGCCCAAACTGTTACATTAGAATTGTCTAAACTTGGCTCAGATGGAAAACAAGGTTTTGAAAATGATATTGAAACATCAATAGTATGTTCACAGCTGTCTGGTGCTGATGAAGATGAAACAAAATGTTTCCTTCAATCTGTAGAAATTAAGTAGGATGAAAACAAAGTAGGATTGCAAGATCTATGCATGTGTAGATAGTGAATCAAGTGCAAAACATGTTGCAGACATCTATTAACCAGAACTAAATACACATACTATAGAATGCCAGACAGACTAAAGGCTTAAAATGATATGCGGATGAAAATTTTTCTAACATAAACCAGTTGAGTGTGGATTTTGTGTTTCATGGTGAGCAACAGAGTTTTAGCTTTTAGGCAATAAAATAATAACATACCTTAGATGCCAATTTTCCAGAGAAATCAAAGAAAGCCTCATACACATCAGCTATACACTTGGTCTTGTCCATTATTTTGGTTCTCAAACCTGCAAAATAAGAATCATTATGATCACTGCCACCACTTTGACAATATTCAGAATGAACTAGTACTTAACTCTTTAAGTAAAATATTGAATTTTCAAATCTGTTGGTGTCAATCACAATTTTTTTTATTTTTTATTTTTTTTTGCAATAAAATGAACAGGAACATATCACATTTTGAAACTGCTTACAAACAATCATATCATGGCAGTAAATACACCAAAGCCTCCTACAACGTGCACATATCTGGTTAGCTGGGATTTTGGCTGAATCACTCTAACCACTAAATTGCCATGCTGGTTGAATCATCAAGCTTTTCAACGGACAACCTCACAGAAAATAGTTTTTTACATGGTAGACAGTAATTGAAATGCATCCAAAATTTCTCTAAACAATGCATAAGAAACTGTACATTACGCAACAATCTTGTGCGACCTAGCATTGGTCAATAACAACAAACCACTGTGCCGAACCATGATTGCTTGCCATTGTCTCAGTGGTCCAAATGTCACAGAACCTTAACAGCTTGCATTTGGAGCGTCTCCAATTTCCTTGGCCTCTTGTAATATTTTAATAGAAGTGAACTACAAACAACACTCACTGAAGAAGCTGCCATGCAAGCCCCTGCAATCCATGGAGGAATACAGAATCTAGTGAATGGAAACAATAATCCAGCTGCTAAAGGAATGCCCATTGCATTATAACCCAATGCCCACAAGTAGTTGATTCTGATTCGTTTGAATGTGACCCTTGAAAGATCAATGGCAGTAATAATATCTTCCAAGTTACTCCTCATCAATACTATGTCTGCAGCTTCAATTGCTATATCTTTACCTGCACCAATTGCCATGCCCACATCGGTAGCCACAAGTGCTGGTGAATCATTGATGCCATCACCCACCATTGCCACAATCATTCCAAACATCTGCAACTCTTTCACTTTGTCTGCTTTACCCTCAGGTAACGTTTCTACCATAACAGTCTTAATTCCAACCTCTTTGGCAATGGCATTTGCTGTACCCCAGTTGTCTCCAGTGATCACCATACTTCTAATGTTCATCGACTTCAAAATGGACACTACAACTTGTGCCTCTGGCTTAATTGGGTCTGATATTTCAATTATTCCGACCAACTCTCCATCAAAATAAATCAAAATTCCTGTTCGAGCCATCTCTTCAGCCTCCCTCAAAAAATTATAAGCATCTTCAGAAATAATTACTTCAGAATCTATCATCAGCTTTGTGTTTCCTACAAGAATAGTCTTGTTCTACACCAAAGCTCTGACACCATGACCACTTACGGACACAAAATCTTGTACTTAGGGCAACCAGCTTAGATCTGAACTTTCTGGTCTAAGACTTTTAGCATACTCGACCACAGCCTTGGCCAAAGGATGCTCACTATTTGCCTCAGTTGCAGCAACCACTTCACAGAAATCACGCAAAAGCATGGTTCTTAGGAGGTGTGTGGTAACAACAACAGGTTTTCCAACAGTGAGTGTTCCTGTCTTATCAAATACAAAGCAATTTACTTTATGTGCACTTTCAAGTGCCCCACTCCCTTTGATGAGAACACCTTGCCTGGCCCCTACTCCAGTACCCACCATGATAGCAGTTGGTGTTGCAAGACCTAAAGCTCAAGGACAAGCTACAACCACAACCGCTATGCCAAACTGAAGAGAAAGTTCAAACTCATCCATTCTGGATGGGATCCAAGACTTGGTGTATGAACCAACCTTTCCTGCTATAAACCAAGCTAGCCAACTGGTAAAAGAAATTGCAATTACAAATGGTACAAAAAAATTTGAAATTCTATCTGCAAATTTCTACACCGGTGCTTTAGCCATTTGTGCTCCTTCAACAAGTCAGACTATTTGTGATATAGCAGTCTCTGAGCCCACGTGGGTAGCTCTAATATGCAGCACTCCATTTTCATTCAGTGTTCCACCAATGACTTCATCATCAATTTTTTTTGCAATTGGCCTAGCTTCACTTGTTATCATGCTTTCATTGACATGACTCTGTCCCCAGACAACTAATCCGTCTGAAGGAACTTTCTCACCAAGCAAAATCTTAATTATATCATTACGTTGGATCAACTGACTGCTAATTGTATGTTCTGCAACAACATTCCTATCATTGTCATGAACTAGTAAAGTAGCTATGTCAGGTGCTAATCCATTAGCTTGGCAATAGCTTCAGAGGTTTTCCCTTTGGCAAGAACCTCCAAATACTTTCCGAGAAGGATGAAGGAGATAAGCATTGCACTTGTTTCAAAAAAATCACTACCTTTGAACTCCACATCAGTTGCAGCTCTCAATACTATGTAGACCGAGTAGAAATAAGCTGCATTTGTTCCTAAGGCAATCAAAACATCCATGTTGGCAGAGCCATGACTTATAGCTTTGTATGCTCCAGTATAAAAGCGCCTACCAATGATAAATTGCACAGGACTTGATAAAATCCACCTTAAAAGTTGTCCGAGCATTAACATATTCACCAGTTTTAATTCTAGCCCTCTATTAATTCCTGGAATATACATAAAAATCATGGCTAAGAGAAATACTGGTACAGTGAAAACCAAACTCCATAAGAAAGACCGACGGTAGTGATTAATTTCTTCACTTCTATCAGGGCCTCCTAGTGCTCCGGGCTGAAACAAAGTTACCTTGCAAAAAATAGAAGCAAACATCTAGTCTCAATGTAAAGGCCCATTCGCTTCAACATCATTGCTACAGACACAAACATGGTCATGGTCAAGCACAAAAGCCCTAACCCTAGCAGTACTGTGAAAAACATTAAATAATATTTTGAAAGTTTTGTGTAACATTTTCTCCACAGACAAGCTTCATTGCCCAAACAATCTGAAAATATACATGTAGGCACATCATCTGAAAATTAATCAAAAAAAGTGAATGCATAGTAGCTTACATATTGTTCATGTTGCTTGGATTCTTTGTTTCTTCACAAAATAGTTGCAACCGCAAGTACCATTGATAAGGAAGAGCCTCAACTAAAATTTTCAAAGAAACCCTGAGGAAATGATAGGATGGGGTTTGGAGGAGATGAATCTGGTTATGTTTCATAGAATGGATACAACTTCAATACAGGTGCTTGACCTCTGATGTAAACTAGAGGCATAAGGAATTGAATTAGGGCCAAAGTTTTTTCACATAAAATTCATGTTAGAAATTCACTTCCCTCCATTTTCTATCTTTTGGCCTACTATTAAAAATGTATTATTTTAAAATATATATATATATATATATATATATATATATATATATATATATATATATATATATATATATATATATATATATATATATATATATATATATATAAGACAATTAGATTAGTTTAATTTTTAATAAGTATTTGAGATGTTATGATATTTTTTCTTAAGAAAATTAAATTAGTCTCTTGTGTAATAAAGTCTTGACTAGAGTTAGGGCTTGGAACAATAAAGCTTTGTCAATAGTGAAACTCGAATCTCTCTCCTATTCTAAAAGGTTGTGTGATTTCTTTTTTTGACTCTTAGTTTCAACAAATTGAAACTTTTAAATCTTGAATGTTGAAGTATTTAAGATTTGAAACAAATGAAAAATCTCTTTAACATATAAAATACACTTTTGAAACCCTATAAATCAAAGAGTTTCCTCTAACACATAAACCCTCTAATTATAACGTAGAAAAAAAATATAAACAAAACTAAGACAATATAAAGTATTTATGAAATAAATGACTCATAATGAAAATGTTTTAGAGAATAATGTTTGTGCAATAAATTCTTAATGGTTGATAGTTTCAAATCAACTATGCATCCTTTCAGACATGATCAAAAGAAACTTTTGAATCATGAAAGTAAATCTATGTAATTCATTACGTAGGGGTGTCCATGAGACATAAAATCACATTTAAAATCACGTCTCTAGAGTCTTCTTAATGACCAATGTCACTCTCACATAATGTACAAATTGTGTGCTTCTAGTTTTTGGTAATAGTTCACTACCTAACTATTTCCCTATCTATATTGAGGAAAGTCTCTAGATCTAAACTCTTTCACATTAAAATATTAAGAATTTTGATAAGGATATATATATTTAATTAATCGCATATGGAGACAACCAAAAAAAGATCATCAATATCTGATGTATCGTTTAGGATGTGTGGTGCACAAAGTTATCTATAACAACTATTGTATACAATCGTCTTAATTGTCATATCATTTGCATTTTCTTTTATGTTTTAGTTTGGTGTTTACATTAGTTTATATATTTATATTTTGCGGTATATTCATACATTCACGCGCGCGCGTGTGTATCTTTTTGTTCTATTTTACACACGCATATAAAAAATGAATAAAAACATAAAACAAATTCAAAATAAAAGAGGAAACAACCTAAAATAATAAGACCAATCAAACAAAAAATATTTGTATTTTATTTCTTGTTTGCAGATTGGTCTTATTATTTAGGTTTCTTCCTCTTTTATTTTGTGTTTTTATTTATTCATATATATATATATATATATATATATATATATATATATATATATATATATACTTTAAAGCAAAAAATAGGTAATAGGTTTAAGGGTTAAATATTTCACACATGCAACCAAAATCTAATTTGATTTGAAGATCTAATATTAGATGCAAGTCAAATTTGTTTTTAGACATGAGATGAGAAACCAATTCGAAATAGTAAGCCATGATTGAAAATTTGTTTGATGAAAACATGCTCTCACAATAAAATGAATGAAATTGTGGAACCAAAAAGGAAAAACCCCTCAAACTATTTATTTAGTCATTTATTGGGTCATTTTACCCGATGACCAAATTCGTCATTTATTTAGTCATTTTACTCGATGACCAAATTGGTCATTTATTTAGTTATTTTAGTTGTGATTTTACCCGATGACCAAATTGGTCATTTATTTAGTCATTTATTTGCCAATTATGATCAATTTTGGTCATGTGACTAAAACTTTTAGTCACTTAGTCATTTATTTGCCAAATTCTACTAGTGTGTTCACATAGCATATCGCTGATCATTTCTCCCCAGAATATCTTCTTCTTTGATTAGACAATGAGAGAAATATATTTGTACGTCCAAGGTTCAAAGGTGTTTGATGTCTTTAACCCTACAAGGTGACTGAATAATGTGATGAGGTCACTAATCTCCTCCTTGAAGTCCATGCGATGGATTCCCTTTGGCCACCTTGCAATATTAGGCCTTTTATTGAGCAGCCAGTTGTCATTAATATACTTTGTACAATAAGAAGTGTCTTCATTCCACCTCTCTAGAGCTTTCTGTTTGGTAATATTAATAACAACAGGAACCGGTGGTACTTGAAAAATTTTGTCAATGGTCTCTGGGTCAAGACTAATAATAGCCTTGCCATCTTGATCTTTGATGGTCCTGGATGACGGATCAAAGTTCTTCACACATTCATGCACGAATTCTAGCTAAAGGGCGGCCAATGGAAAAGTAGAAACAAGATGGATACTGCTCTATTTGATGGAAACCATGTCTTCTGTTACCATTGACAGTGCCAAAAAGCCCTAGGGTTGTTACACCACTGCAAATTCTTTCCCTTGGCCAAGAGATACCATATGATCCATACTTAGGGTTTCAAGCTAAAGTTGAGCCACCTTTGCAACCCCATCAATTTGATACTCCAATAAGTGTGCATGTGGAGGAACCCCCTCCTGATTGAGCCCTGGTTTCATTTGAATTAGGAGGCAATACAATGGATGATATAAGGGAGGTTTCTTGTGAGTAGTTTATGAGCGATCAAAATTTATTTAATCAATAGAAATTTGGTAATTCATGTATAGAGATATTGCTGATGAGATAGAAAGAGAAATGAGATTGTCATATGGTAGTGGTAGGGACATCAATTTATGCAAGTGGACTTTTTGAAGGATAATACATGTATGGACTTGCATTGGACTTGTTCTCTTTTTCATCATAGAATGGGGTTTTTAATCCCGACTGCATATGCAAGCAAGAGGAGACTCTTGCATATGCAACTTAAGAATAAAAGATAGAAGTAGAAGAAACATGAATTTAAACACATGTAAATCTAAAATGAAAGTTTACATGTTAGTTAAATACCTTGGGAGGAAAATAGGAAAAAGACTTAAGGAAGAAATTACCTCAATCCTCAAAATGAAATCTTTCAAAATCTTGAGCAAAATCTGAAATGAATCCAATAGATTTTGGGATTTAGGAAAGATGGGATTGAAAAACTATATATAGATCATATTCCTAGTTTTTTTCCTTCAATTTTGGATAGTCAACATGCATATACAGCCAAGTGGGAAGGAATGAGAGATTAAATGCAAAGAAATAGCAACCATTTTGACTATTTCTAATGTATATGCAATGAGGATAAAAAATGGCATCTAGGGCATGAGATTAAATCAAAGAAAGAAAAACTTACTTGCAATCGATTCTTAGAGCTGAGAAAATTTTAGATGCTCAAACCCCTCTAGTATGAAACATTTTTGGAGAATAATGACCAAAAAGAGGACTGCTTTTGCCAAAATGCACATGTCTTGTGTTTTTAAAAACATATGCATTCTCCTTCAAATTCAATGCCCAGGAAGAAACGCAACCAAGTGAAGGAGAAAACACACTTTTGTGGTGTTCAAACACATGCAAAGAAGCATGTAATCCTTGTCAAATTCGACACCTAGGGCATTCAAGGCTGAAAATGCCTTTGTTTGAATGCAAACACATATAAAAACAATGTGCAAATGCTCTAAGAAAAGACGTCAAGAAGGACATTAAAAATGTTGTTTTAAAGATGACTTTGCATATATATATAAATATGCAATCCTTCCCAAATTCGACGCCCTAGGAGTAGACACACTTTGGGAGAGTAGAAACACACAAAAACAAAGATGTAAAAGACTTTTTAAACAACGTCCAAAGGTTGGGCATTAAAAATGCACTTTTGTGGTGTGTTTGCATGTGTTTTAAAGACATGTAATCCTCTCCAAAATTGACGCCCTAGGAGGATTAAAAATGCTATTTTGGTTAGGTGTTTGCACATATAAAAATACACAAAAAGATATGCATTTGTGTTAAAAAACAACACCTTAAGTGGATCTCCATTAAAAATGCACTTTTCAAGTGCAAATACACATTAAATAGAATGTCTTTAATGAGGAAAAAACCACTTCAAGTCTTTTTAAATACGTTGTTTTATATATGTAGTTGCATATAAAAACAACACTTATAAGATGATTAAATACGTTCTTTTGGAGTTCAACTGCACATTCTTATAAAACATGTTTTTGGCTTAGAAAAAGCCACTTTAACATGTTTTATAAATATGCAGTTACATATAAAAATGACGTATTTAATGTGTGAAAGACTTAATTTCAAAAGGTGGGTTTTAAAAAGTGTTTTGCATGTTGATGATATGCAATGAAAAATAAAAACTGCACTTCTTTGAACTAAAGTGTTTTAATTTTAAATTAAATTTAATATATAACTATAGTATTAATAAAGTAACATGAAATTAGATTATTTTAAAGCTAATTTCATGAAAACATTAAAAACTATAGCTAAATCAACTCGGAATGAGTTGAAATTTGAAAATGGACATCAAAATCTATTTTATATATTAAATATAATTCGAACTCGTGCAATCGACTTTGGAAAACCCATCTTTTAAAGATTTTTTAAAGAATATACAGTCAACCTAAAAAACCCCACCTTTTGCATCATAACTTGAGTTATACAACTTGTTTGATGTCTAAGATAGCTCAAAATGAGCGTATTTTGAAGGGCTATTAACTCAAAAGAAAATCAAGATTAAAGCTTGTAAACAAGAAAGAGAAAAATGAAGAAAAGGACTTAAAGGTTACCAAAAATCAAGTGTTTGCAGTCAGAGAAGAAAAATTCATCCTAACAAGCGATAAGGTGATTAACTTGACGGGAACCCTCAAAAAGGATGCATGAAATGTATGTTACAAAGAGCATTTCAGGGATGATGAATTGTCTTTATAAGACATTATCCAAAACATCAAAATCGTAGAGGATACACCTACGAATTCACAAGAAAATTGCGTAGGGTTACCACAATTTTGTGATTTGAAAATTGAGGACAACAAAACTGAGTGCCTCCTCTTTTACCGCTACTGCTTCCTCTAGTAGAGTGCCTAGTTCTTCACCACCATCAACATCAAGGATAGGCAGTTATTTTGTGCCCGGGAACACACCTGGAGCACAACTATCATTAGAGGCCACTGGATGGAACAAGGAGGCACATGAGAAAACTAATATTGCATGTGCTGATTTTTGGTGTTTCAACAATCTCCCATTATGTGTGGCTGAGAGTCCCTATTGGCTAAATTTGGTGACCGCAATGACAGTTTTAGGAAAAGGGTACAAGGCCCCTTCTCACAAGGATTTGAGTGGGAGGTTAGTAAATAATCAGAATCCACTTGATTTCATTTTGAAATTTTTATTTTTATTTCTTGTTTATTAAATCAAAATTGTATACTAAGACTTGATTTCACTTTGATTTTATAGGTTGCTTGTAAATGCAATTGATAGGGCAAGAGCAGTGGTGGAGGAGAAAAAAAAAGAGTGGAGTAAATATGACTGCACCATTAATTTTGATGGGTGGACAGATGGAAAAAATCGAACCAGTATTAATTTCTTGGTTACTTGCAAGGACGATGTGGTGTTTTGGAAGTTGGTTGATGCCTCCAACAAGGTGAAAAATGCACAAACATTGGCATTAATGTTGGAGAATGTTGTCATAGAGGTGGGAGTAGAGAATGTGGTGCAAATCATCACAGATGATGCGGCAACATATGTGGCAGCAGGTTATTTTATGTTGTACATGATTATCATTAAATATTAATAAGTGATATTTAATTTAGGTTTTAGGTAAAATATGGAAACTAATTATTGATTGTTTACTAATATGTTAGGTAGAATCCTCCAAGAGAAGCACCCCACTCTTTTTTGGACACCTTGCGCAACACATGTCCTTGACCTTGTTTTGGAGGACATAGGAAAACTTGATTGGGCGACTCCAATTATGGAAGATGCAAGGCGGATCACAAAGTATATCTACAATCACCCTTGGGTTCTAAATTTGATGAGACAATTCACTGAAGGGAGAGATTTGGTGAGACCCGTTGTCACAAGGTTTGCAACGGTTTTCTTGACGTTGCAAAGTATTATTGATACATTGACTTCTTTGAACCAAATGTTTGTGAGTCAACCATGGCTTGACTTAGCTTATTCAAAGAAGCTTGAAGGTGAAGCTATTGCATGCATAGTCTTTGATCAAAATTTTATGGACAAGGCTTCTGAGATTGTGAAGGTAACTTCAAAACTTTAATTTTTAATTATTCTTTATTCAAGTCTCATATTATTAATTTGTAACTTCCTGGTACTAACTTCATTAATTAATCTTTTTATAAACTAATTTTATTTTTTAAATTTCAATTATAGGTGTCTGAGCCCTTGGTTAGAGTTATGCGCTTGGTTGATGGGATCAAACCCCAATGGGGTGTCTTTATGAGGCCATGGATAGGGCCAAAGAGTATATAAAAATGTACTACAAGGGGGATAGACTCAAATATGATCCCATTTGGGAAATTGTTGATAGGAGGTGGAACAATCAGCTCCACCAACCCATTCATGCAGCAGGGTACTTTCTCAGCCCTCGTTTCAGGTACGATGATTCTTATTTAGATTTTACTAAGACTTGATTTCACTTTGTTTTTGTTTCAGATATGATGATTCATTTTCAGATCCTAATGGAGAGGTCATGGAGGGCCTCTCTATATGCATTTAGAGGATGATACCCGATGTTGCAAAGAGAGACCTTGTTGTGACCGAACAACAAATCTATGTGGAATCAAAGGGTAAATTATTCTCTTCAGAGTTGGCAAAGAGAGAAAGAGGCACTCAAACCCTAGGTAAAAAATTTACAATTTTGCCATTTGATAAATTTTTCTTTCACTTTTCTCTTTGCTTTCTAACTTCTCAATATTTTATTTTGTAGATGCTTGGTGGCAAAGTTGGGGTGGAAATACCCCACATTTAAAGAAATTTGCTCTCATAATTTTATGCCAGCCTTGTAGCTCATCCCATTGTGAGCGCAATTAGAGCTTATTTGAGTCCAGCCACACAAAGAAGAGAAACAAGTTAGCCCAAAAATGCCTAAATGACCTTGTCTATGTGCAATACAATCTTAAGTTGTTCATGAAAAAGGCACATGAAGCACTAGCTGGTTCAATTGATTTAGACGATATTGATCCTTATTCTGATTGGACAGCACAAGAGCAGCCTCCATTGTTTACGTAGAATGACATCGCTGATTTGGAGAGGCAGGCTATGGAGGAGGGGGTGGATTTGGTTTCACATTGGATGGCATTCAGGAGGATGATACAGAGTTAGATAAGGAGTCATTGGCAGTGCTAGGCGAAGATACATCCAAGATGGAGAGCAAGCCACACACAACGGAGTTACCGAGCGAGGAGGCACAGTAACACTCAGTGCAGTGTTTTACTTCTAGGACTAGGCCCTCTACTTCTAGTTCCTCTCCCTTATTTGCTCGTAGAGCTGGGAAGAGGAAGATGTAATTGTAATTTGTAATGATGTATATCCTTCTAGTTTTGTAGAAATTGTTTACTATTTTGCTTCTAGCCATCAACATTCTACATGAGAATGCGATTTTCTACTCACTTTGCGTTTATATATATCTAAACTTAGCTTGTTTCTTTTGTGTTTTCTTTAATTAACTCATTGGATGCATCTTCTCATCGGATTTTGCAAAAATAATGCATTTCTAATTAAATTTAAATTGTTTTTTTAAGTTCCTGAGTTTTTTCAAAAACTAGCCGAATTTTTCCAGAGTTTTTTTTTCAGGGCTTGGCGTGTTTTTGTTGAGTCCAAGTTTTCCACCTATGAAATATCAAAATGAAGACTTTACATATTTGAGGCTCAATGTGAAATATTAGAATGATATCTCCAATGACAGACTAGGGTGGCTGCTAACCACTGAAATTGCGATTACAGAAGAGGGAAGATCTTCCACCTCTGAAATTGCATACAAACCACCTTCAGCCTTCAGTTTCTGGGAATACAAAGAAGAGTTCAAATAAAATTCATGATGATTTACAATGCCCAACCATCTCCTTATAAAGGCCTCCAAGAAGCATCTAGAAAGTTACAATAGGTCGCAAGCTAACATGATTTTATTATTATTATATTATAATTTGGGCCCCCCTTTATAACTAAATTAATTAATTAAATAAGTCCTTTATAATATTATTTAATTTATGGGACCACTAAATAATTAATTTAATTAAGTCACTTTGTTAAAATTGGAGATATTACATGATTGTTGAATTGTATGTTTTCTTGATCTCAAGATGAAGTGATGAATGATGTGGATTTGATGATTGTTTGCTTGATTTCTTGAGGGATGATGGATGAAGGACAATGATTGATAAGTCCTTGAAATCTCCTTTATACCTTATTGGCTAATTTGTCACCGCCTTTATAAGAATTGAGTCACCACTTCCTTGTTGCCTTTGAGAATAATATATCATTCCCCAAATTGATCTTCCTTGGGTGTCCTCAAATGAAACCCTCCCCTTTATTTTTGCCAATGTGTGGGAGAGTAACACTTTTTCATCATGTCTTCCCTTTGCAATGGTCATGATCATTCACAATTACCACCCTTTAGAAAAGTCACAACCCTTCATCATTTCTGCCCTTAGAAAGAGTCACAACCTTTTATAATTGTCACTCTTTGGTAGAATCACAACCCTTCATAACTTTTGCCTTTGAAAGAGTCTCTACCTTATTTTCTTTTCCATTAATTCTTTCTTGATTCACACCTTCCCTTTTCTCTTCCTTCCTCTCTTACCCCAATTTCAAATGAAGTTCTCCTCTCCTTTTTATATCTCATGTTTGAGGGAGTCATGACTTTCATTTCATGCCTTTTGACCATTCATTAAACTTAACTATTTTTTAATCATTTTATATTTTATTTTTATTCTTTTATATTTTGAATTTATTATTATTGGTTATTATTAAATCCTATTTCAACAATGGGACATTATAGTGAAACCCACCCCAACATCCAAAGCATCTGCTCATACTTTGTCCTCGTTTGCCATGGCTATTACCTCACCC
Organism: Chamaecyparis obtusa; assembly: GCA_027943335.1. Lineage (NCBI taxonomy): Eukaryota > Viridiplantae > Streptophyta > Pinopsida > Cupressales > Cupressaceae > Chamaecyparis > Chamaecyparis obtusa. The sequence goes on along the minus strand of BSBK01004301.1, from coordinate 157,760 downwards.
TCTCTATCTCACCTAGTTAAAGACTACAATGCGGACAGAGGATGACAATGCAATGCATGTATGTCTTGTAGGGACAAGGTGTAGAAAGAAATACTAGAAAGGTACAAGGTGCAGAAAGCAATACTGGAAAGGTACAAGGTGATGTGACTACTCAACGAAAAATAAACTAGACAAAGAATAGTAAATAGAAAAGCGCAAAATGACTAGAAACAAGATAGTAAAATGACAAGGGAAAGAAAGAAGATCTTACAACCTCCTAACAATGAAGACTCTTGATATGCCACTCCAATTCGCTCTTCCAACCTACACACACAATGACAAGAAAAATGTTGTGGCTATTGGATTAGAGGCCTACTGAAGTCAAACTCCGTTTTGGTGTTTCTACCTCCATGGATAGCTAAGATAGATATGATAATCGATAATCTAATAAAACAATAATGGATACAAGATAAACATCAAGATATTCTTGGTATGCTTATTCAAAATGAAAAATGAGTGAGTGCAAGATGAGAGATAACTCCCCTTTGAAGCCAAAAAGCTAGAACTCGTAGGTATGCAATGGAGATGGTAGAGAGATAACGTGAGATGACCAAAGAGTTGTGAATGACCAAGAAGTTTTTAAAAACCAAGAAGTGTCAAGAAGTTGATAAAGTAGCCAAGAAGATGAAAAATGGAGGCAAAAGGAAGGTTTTAAACAACTTGGAGGATTGTTGATGTTGATGGATTGCCAAAGGAGGCTTTACACTACTAGAGATAGTAGGTGTAACACTCCAACAATCACTTCCAGTTTGCAGATTCATGGGATAAGTGCACATCACACAAACATCACCGTGACACTCATGTCTTGAATAAAAAATGGTCGGGAATTCAGACAAAAGTGGTGACTAGGCAAGCGGGATGAAGTGGAAGTTTAAGTGGGGATTTTGATTTGGCTAAAGTGAAGGCACTATGTGATGTGGAATTACACAGGGTGCAATTTATGATGTTAAATTTTGCCCCCACTTTAGCGAGCATATCATTAGTGAGATTCAAGCTAAGTAGAGAGAAAAGAGTTAGATAAATTATACCAAGATACAAAGGGAAAGTAGAATCTTCTATCCATGCTAAGTTGTCCCTAGGGAAAAGACCTAAACCTTCATGAGATAGTGCTAAGCTAGATCATAACATGTTAGCTGTAGACAAACATGTTAGATGAAAAATTTAAAATTTGATAAAAAGATTAAAATGATGACGATCAGATACAGATCATGAGATAGTGATCCCTAAGATTACATTGGTATGGGTAGCAAGTTGTGTTATGCTAGATAGCCGTATGATAGGGAAAAAGATTTGTATAGTGGTTTGTCCCACACAAAGGTAGTTTAAATAAGATAGTGGATTGGCCCTCACAAAGGCAATAGATTAAAATAAGATAGTGGATTGGTCCCCACAAAGGCAACAAATTAAAATAAGATAGTGGATTGGCCCGCACAAAGGCAATAGATTAAATAAATTTAAATTTTAGAAATGCAAATGGTGCAGATATGATAGGCCCCCATTAAAATGGAATCTGTTGTACAAAGGGGAACATGATTTATTCTAAGGAGAAAAGAGATGTTGTGGCATGTCAACATAATGAGATGTTTTCATGGAATGCCACCCTACAATAAATGACACATGATACCCACAACAACAACAACAAAACATACAAAGAAATAGGTGGATCTGATAATTTGACATCAAAAGAATACATAACAATGAAAACTTATTTATGTATATTTGCATATGAGCTACTCATCATGGTACTGAAGTTTTCAGATTTGAAGATGAGCACATGAAGACAAAGATAAAAAAAATTGGGTTAGCCTATAGGAAGGTTTAAATGCTTCTAATGCTTTGCTTTGTCCTTGACTGTTGAAATTAAAGATACAACAAATAGAAGAAATGTATGGCAGATAAATCCCCTTATTTCCAAGTACCAACAGAGTAACTTGGGTCCTTTAGGAGAGCACAACATTAAAATACAAGCACGAGGGAACACAAACTGGCATGCTCTAATCTACAGATAAGAAGAGGGACCATCTTAGTGGTCCTCCACTAGTAGATTATATTCCTACCAATCTTGATCATAGGGGGAGGGAGGGCGAGCTTAAAATGGGACAACCGCAAAAGTAACTCCAGATGCCTCGCCAGTGGTTAGAGACAAGGATGAAGTTGCCTTGACATTTTCATCCAAGAACTTTGTCGAGGCTAGAGTAAGTGATATTGTAAAGATAGTTGACAACATTGGAATTTTCCCATGAGAGTCAAACATACATGCCTCCTCAACTACAAACTTTGATGCAGACAAAGAAGTCGCGGGAACTGATTTTGAATCACAAATCGAGGCATAGGGCCCTGCTCAAACTTATGCTTGGATGATGAAGAGGAAGATTTTGTTTCAATTGTAGTAGGCCTTAGGACCCAAGGAAAGATGCAATGAGGGTCTAGAGATGGAACAAGTCGAGCAAACATGACTACATTGGACACAATCTGTGTATGCAACATGTTCACAAGTTGAGAAAACATTTGGATATCAAGAAGTGAGGTAATGAAGGGTAGCTCCAAGGACATAGAGATGAAGACATGTACTTGTTTAGGGCAAGTAATAAGGAGCAATGCAAAAGATTGAGCAGATTGAGATGTGGATGCAACAAGAGTTGGAGCGAAAGCAGGCACTAAATGGACATGGCGACCAGTGATTCACTCTCAGCCTTCAAAGCGGCTTCACATTCCAAAGCCCTTGCCCATTGACAACACTCACGTTCTTGTGCAAGGTGGTTTCAACATTGGTGTCAGCTGGGAATTGAAGCCCAAGAAGGCTCGATAGCATTCTTCTCCGTGGGAGAGGCGGTCGATGTCATGACCGACAAAGAGGAAGGCCCTACCAATGAGGTAGGATGTGCTACTAAACGATAGCTCTAGACTTAGTCACATATGCCCTTTCTCATTTTTTCTCTACGAACAGTCAAAGGAATGAGGGGTACCCTTGGAGGCTCAGAAGTAGGTGCCAAGGGAGATGAGCGAGCATGTAGGGATCGCTTACCCTTGCGATAAACAACAGGGTGAGAGGTGTTTATGAGGATGGACAACTCAAAAGGAGGGTGAGCCTTAGACTTTAGCAACGCAGGTGCCTTTCCCTTGTTTGCATTAGGCATAGTCATAGGAACAAGAGGCACCATTGGAGATTGTTGTCTTTGGCAGATGAGTAGGTTTTCCCTTAGGAACTTGCTTGCCCTTAGCTCCAGATGAAGAGGGAACAAAAGGGAAGAAAATTGCAAAAAAAGGGTGTGATGAGATGTAGGAATGAAAGTGGGAGGGGCCGCAAGTGCTACAACTTGAACAAATTTAGAAGATAGCTCCGTGGTCTTATACTTATTATATGCTTTAAACAATAGATCCTCCTAGGGAAGCAAGGTCCCTACCGGAGCAGGCAAAAAATGGTCAAGAATGAAGTCCCCATGGGACACCAAGGGCTGATGTCTATATCCTAGATTGTATGCATAACACCCTCATGGGAAAATGCCAAACATTTATGAACTACCAAGGGGAGCACCTCCATAGAGAGTAGCCATGGGATGCCTAGCTTCACAAGGAAGAGGTCCAACTCGGAGATGACAAAAAATGTTTTTGACATTGTCTTAGGCCCCAAAAGGTCCCTCCCATAGGGGGAATAGATAGTCTATTGTGCATACAAATGGTAGCCTTGCACTCATTGTACCTTGTTCGGCATAGCCCATTCATGAAGAGGACCTCCTTCGTGATGACATTGACTTTGCAGGCAAGATCAACCATAATGCCTCTGAGGGAAATTCCATTGATCTTTGTAGGGATGTATAGAGAAGGCTCTCTGTAGTAGGATGTATTCAAAGGTGTGAATGTTAAATCCACATTTTTAGTCCTCTAGTTTGGAGGCGAGATCGGATTAATAGTGACCATGTTCACAAATGGACTACCACTTGATTCAAGGGAAGATGATGTAAAAATGAAGTTTGTTTAGTTCATGTCAGGTTCACCAAAATGTGGACAAGGGGATTTGCCACCCTTGAGGTTGATGGAATTCGAAGGGATGAATGGCCCAATGTCACCTTACTTATACTAGCACTCTAGTGAGCTGGGGAGATCAATTTAAGCTAAAGAGAAATCAAACAACTAAATGCATAAAATGAAATATATGATAACTTAGCTATATGAAATGATATAACTATTTGGATTACAAGAACAAATAGAGCAGGTCATCGAGATTGATTGATAGGCTTTGTGAACTCTCTGTCTAGGATGCCTGTATGAGTTAAGGACTACAATATGACAGTCCCAACCGGTGTTGAGAGGGGAGGGGTGAATCAACTCTTGTAAAATTCTTTCTTTTTTTTCTTTAATCAAGTGAAGTAAACTTACAGCACAAAAGCAAGCAATTCTGCGCAAATAAAATAGTAAGTGAACAAATACAAAGTGACACTAGATTTATCACATGGAAACCCGGTTAGGGTGAAAACCATGGTGTGAGGAGACCTCACAATATTTTTACTCTTCTGAAGTATGCCTTGTTAAGAGCCTACCCCGTTAAGGGATAAAAATGCACTTGCTAGGTGCGACCCGGTCAAGGGATTTGTTACAGTAATGTCTGTTAAGACCTGCCTGGTTAAAGGACTTCAAACACCTTGAAAGATGTCACCCGGTTAAGGGATTTTGATACAAGGGACATGTTAGAGTCCACCCAAATACTGGGATTTATCTATTATAGTTTGCTAGTAAACAATAGAATCAAGATCTTTACAGAAGGCTCTGCTTAGCCAGATGTGATCTCTATTTGTGCTTAACTGAGAATCATTACCGATTATTACAGGTGTATTCTCAACTATTGTCGTGCTGCCTTGCACAATCTATTATTTCTCTTTCTTGATTTTCTCTAACCCTTTCTTCTGTAGCATATAGGTTCACTCTTTTTCTCAGCAGAATGAAGGCAACTCTTATTCTTGACAGGCATAAGAATATAAAGAGTTATGTTTCTTTGACTGCGCCTAAAATGCACGACCTAAACTTGAGATCCTTTGATTACATCACTCAGCTGAGTATTGGTTTGCTAAGAAAACATTCGATACATTCTCTAGCTTTATTCGCTTTATGAAGAAAACAATAGTTGTGTGCCAGGCAACTTTCCTTCATAGGAGATAACTCCTTGATTTAAAGCCACTAAATCTGGCTTTAAATCCTTCAGTCACACCTCAAAAGTCATTGATTTTGGCTTTAATTCCTTTAACCGTGCCACAAGCCGATCATCGAGACATCTCAAGGTCACCCGGACATACTGCAATAAATCCTGATAGGTTGGAACATATAGTTGACAATTGACTATGACTTCCTCAGGTCATACCAAAGTCTTGTAATATATCGGTTGAGTTCTTTGATCTATTGAAGTCTCTTTCATGTCTTACCGGTTGCATTTGCATGGACTACCAGTTACACTATCCCGGTTGTGTTATAGACATTTTTTGGCTTTTCTTGTCTATACCAGTTGAAATTCGGTCCTTGGTTGATACTAGGATACTCTCTTCCCTGATTGATTGCATTGTTCGGTTGCTAATGCTTAGTGTAGCGACCGGTTTCAATGAAACTATAGTTACTCTTTTCTTGTAGCTATGGTGGGTGCCAAACTAGTCTCTCTTGATGTAGAGTTCCTTAAAGCTTCAACCTTTATAGAGATGACAAATCTCTATCCTCTTTTACTAATTAATGATAACACTCAGACCGGTAGAGAGCTTCCCGATGACTGATGCCAATAATCTCCCCCTTTGGCATTGATGGCAAAAATATGATACTAGATCATATTCTCCCCCCTTTTTGACAAGAATTCCAAAAGGCTAATTAGAGAGATTTCCATTTTCTACTCTGCTCCCCCTATGAGCAACATTCCTTTTCATCAGTTCATAAAAGATAAGGTGTAACCTTTTGTTTGAATCATAATGAGCTAATGACTCCCTGTTGATGATTAATGATGATATGAGAGGGGTACAACCCCCAGTCTACCTCTAAGATACTCAAAAGTACTCTTTGGTAATGACTTTGTGAATATATCAGCAATCTGTTCTTTGGTGGGCACATACTCCAATCTTACTTCTTTGTTCTGTACAAGTTCCCTCAAGTAGTGATACTTGATGGCAATGTGCTTGGTCTTAGAGTGCATAACAGGATTTTTGGATATGTTTATGGCACTGGTACTGTCACAATGAATTGCGATCAGTTCAGGTACCTATTCTTGAATACCTTCCAGCAGTTGTTTGATCCAAATCACCTGGGTGTAGTTTATTACAACAACAACATATTCAGCTTCAACAGTGGATTGTGAAATGCAATTATGCTTCTTACTTGTCCACGACACTATTCTTCCACCTAGAAAGAATGCACCACCACTTGTGCTCTTTCTATCATCCACGTTGCTAGCCCAGTCTGCATCTGTGTAGACTATAATTTGGAATCCACCCTTGTGTGGAAACCATAAGCCATATTCCTCGGTTCCCTTTAGATATTTGAAGATTTTCTTTATTGTCATTAGATGTGTTTCTTTGGGATTAGCAGAGAATCTTGCCACTATGCCAACCGCATGAGCAATGTCCGGTCTGCTATGAACAACATACTACAATTTTCCTATCATGGATCGATAAATTGTTTCATTTACTTCTTTGGCATCATCCTCCTTTGATAACTTGAGATTAGTTATCATTGGAGTCCCAACCGGTTTGGATTCTTCTAGTCCAAAAATCTTGAGAATTTATTTTATGTACTTGGACTGAGAGATGAAAATACCTTCTTTTAGCTGATGGACCTGTAGTCCAATAAAGAATTTTATGAGCCCTATCATAGACATCTCAAATTCTTTCTTCATTTCTTCAGCAAATGCTTTGCTCATTCTGTCATCTTCTCCAAAGATGATGTCGTCAACAAAGATTTCAACAATTAAGTTTCCATCTTTACCAGTTTTGAGATACATATTGCTATTGTCACTGGTTCTGATGAATCCAATTGTCAGAAGATATGAATGCAACCTTTTGTACCAAGGCCTATTTGAGCCCATAGAGAGCCTTTTTCAGTTTGTAGACCATATTAGTCTTTTGAGCACATGTAAACCCCTCCGGTTTCTCAATGTAGACTTCTTCCTCCAGTATTCCATTGAGGAATGCAGACTTCACATCCATCCGGTACACTTTAAAACCTTTGTGAGCTGCATAGGCAAGAAGAATTCTCACCCCTTTCAGTCTGGCCACTAGTGCAAAATTTTCTCCATAGTCTAGTCCAGCTTCTTGAGCATAGCCTTTGCAAACTAGCCTTGCTTTATTTTTGATGACTTTACCATCCTCATTCAGTTTGTTTTTGTAGATCCATTTAGTCCCAATGACATTTTTGTCCTGAGGTCTTGGCACAAGTTCCCATGTGTCATTCTTTTCTATTTGTTCAATTTCTTCATCCATGGCTTTGACCCAATTCTCATCTTCAAGGGCTTCTTTGGTGGTTTTGGGCTCAATGCACGAGAGAAGACAGGTGTTCTTTTTGGCCTTTTTTTTGGTCAGGATGTTCCCATGTCTGTCACCAATTATATTGTCAGTAGAGTGATATGTGACATACCTTGGAAGAGCCGCCCTCTGTTCCTAGTTCGGTTCATCTTGTTGAGCAATTTCTTCATCATGGTTTTGAGCATCTACTTGTTCACCAGCTTGGGGTGTCCTATCAGCTTCAGGCACAATCTCTCGCTCTTGATTTCTGTCAGTGGGAGTTGCCTCCTTATCTTTAGTTTTTGCTTCATTGAACTCAAAGACATCTCCTCCATTAGTAAATTTAAGATTTTAATGATTGACACGTCCGGTCCTCTTGTCTCATTCTGATGATTCATCAATTTTTACATTGACGCTTTCAACTATCTTGCCTATTTTTTTGTTCAGACACCGATAGACTTTGCTTTTGGTAGAATAACCCAAGAATGTTCCTTCATCACTCTTGGGATCAAACTTCCCAGAAAACATTTCTCTCTTGATGTAACATTTACTACCAAATATTTTAAAGTAGCCTACACTGGGAGTATGCTTAAACCATAGTTCGTAAGGCATCTTACTGGTTCCCTTTTTGACTTGAACTTGGTTGATTATGTAGACAGTGGTGCTGACAGCTTCTCTCCAAAAATGATGAGGAAGATTCTTTTGGATCAACAGGGTTCTGGCACAGTCGATCAACGTTCTATTTCTTCTTTTTGCTACTCCATTCTGCTGAGGAGTCCTAGGTGCATAAAACTATCTCTGTATGCCATGTTCCTCACAGTAATGAGTGAACTCTTGAGAGATGTACTCACCTCCTCTATCTGACCTCAGACATTTTAAGCTTCTACTAGTTTCCTTTTCCACTCTAGCCTTGTAAACCTTGAACATGTGAAAAGCTTCTGATTTCTCTCAGAGAAAGAGTGTCCACATCATTCTTGAGAAATCATCTATAAACAACATGAAATACCGGTCTCCATGATAGCTCTTTGTCCTCATTGGTCCACACAGGTTTGTGTGTACAAGGTCTAGAACATTTTCAACAAAGAAGGACTTACTACTGAAACTTGCTCCTGTCAGTTTTCCTAACTGACAATCCTTACAAATACCACTCATGGGTTTTGCAATTTTTGGGAGTCCTCTGACCGATTTCTTTTTACTTACTTTGACAATGTTGTCAAAGTTTATATGGCAGAGTCTTTTGTGCCATAGCTAGCTATTGTCTTCTTCGGAGATAAGACTGATCTTGCTTGATTCTCCTTTGACCGAAGCAATTAAACAAGCTCCTTCTGTTGAGTCTAGGTAGAACAGATTGCCTTTGCTCTGTCTACCAGTTGCAACATGAGATCTAGATTGATTTTTGACTATGCAGGAGCCTTGACCGAATTCCAATTGGAAACCTTTGTTGTTCAGTTGTGCCACACTCATCAGGTTGTACTTGAGTCCTTCGACCCAGTACACATCTTCACAGACAACATTGTTGTAGATAACAATAGATCCCTTACCTTTGATGGCACAAGGGGCATTGTTTCCAAATGTGACTAATCCATTGTCGTTGAGCTCCAAGTTGATGAACTTGCTCTTGTCACCGGTCATATGGTGAGTACATCCACTATCAATGATCCAATCGTCATGCTGATGGGATCTGGATATGAGTGCAACTTCATTAATAGTTGGGCTTTCCTCCTTTATTGCAACAAATGCAATTTTTGAATCTTCCGAGTCTTCAGACTCATTGTTTGTGACTCCTTCCTCTGCAAGATAGTACTGCTTTGCTTTTCTCTTGAACCAGTCTCTTTTGTCTTTGTTTTCATTATTTGGACACCGGGCAGCAACGTGTCCTATTTTGTTGCAAGAGAAACATTTTAAAGGGAGTTTCCCTTTATACTTCCCTTTCCCTCTGGAGAATCTCTTGGCAATCAGAGTTTCAAACTCATCTTGCTCCATCTTGTGTGTGTGAATTTTGTACCTAGCTATAGACACAACACTTCAGTAAAACATTAGAGGTTAGCAAATCAAAATCTTACAAATAATTGAAACTATGTTAACCAAACAATTTACTGCTTTCTAGTAGGTGCGAGTATGTTCTTAGATTGGAATCGAGATCAGTGACAATGCAACACCTAAATGAAGGATTTGAATGCAAAATATGAAAGACTATATGAATGTAGATTTAATCTAGATTTTTATATTTTCTGTGCAATAATATGAGAAACTGTATGATTCTAAGCTATATGAATGAAATTGAGATTGAATGTAGATTTAATCTAAGAATGCTATGAATGATATGAAAACTATGATATGAAACTATGAATGCTCAAAACAATAAATGAAAATCTCACAATAGCCTTGATTTGCAAAAGATTGATTCTTCAATCACAAATTCGCTAGAGTGAGGATCTAAATTCAAGTGTTGATTAGCCAGATCTTTGTGAAAAGCTGAGCCTTGATTTTATAGAAATCCAGGGCTTTGAGGATGCAGGAGAAAAGCCATAAATCACTCTTGATAAACTCAGGTTGATTTTTGAGTTATCAGGAAATCAGAGATAATTAACTCACAAAAATCATGCAAAAGCAGTGTTTAACTCAAAATAGAATTTTAGATAAAAGTTTCAACTCATAATTAGGTGTTGAGTTTAATTTTTAAAATTGATTGTTAATTTCTAGTTGCCTGCTTTTCTGATTGTGCATGATTTAATTATAAATTAATTTAAAAATAAAGTGATTTATTCTCAACTTAACTGATTTTTTAAATAAAACAATTGATTTATAGGTTAATCAATTATTAAAATAAACTTTATTCTAAAACTATATCATTAAAAATTGACAATTGACTTTAATTAATTAAATAAGAATTTAATCAATTAGTCATGAGATTTTTGATTTATTGTCAAAATTAAATAATAAAATTTAGGAATAAATATAATTAAATGTAATTAAATAATTAAGTGGCAGTATTAAATTTGGTTAATTAAATATTCAGAATATTCAATTAATCAAACTTTAGGATAAATAGATTTATCGCCAAATAATTATTAAATCAAAGATAATTAGGATAAAATAGGAATATTGCTAGGAATATTCCCCGATGCAAAATTTAGGATAAAATCAATTAGGATTAGATAATGTGCAGATGTGCCTTAGGTTAGGACTTTGATGTTGATTTCGTTCAAATTGAAGATGTGAGAGGTTAATGAACCTATAGCCCATTTTTGGGGTGTTACATTTTGCCCCTCTTTGAGTCACTGTGCGAAGCGTAGTGGTTCAAAGAATAGTTTGTGTTTGATATATGTATGAAACTGATTTGATTTGAAGGATTTGAAAAATTTGAAAGATGCAAAATTTAAGATTTAGGTCCTGAGTGACCAAAGATAATGTCAACTATAGCAACAATGAACCGATGATAAATGATATGAAATGGATTAACAATGCGAGATAAAATGGACTTAGGATGGGACGTAGGATGCAAGGTAGTGAAATGAGATGAGACAATGCAACCTAGGATAGTGCTATGAAATGAGCTGCACGTAGGAAGGTGTAGGGGACATGTGGATGCAGATGGGAGGTCGAAGGCAAAGTGTGAGGGTGAGGTGGCACAACATATCACTGCCTGACTAAACCCTCACTGAGGGAGGATGGGGTTGGTGGGGATGGGATGACGAACAAGGGGGGATTTGCACAATCACAATCCATGGGTTAAGAACGTGAGTCGAAGGAGGTGGATAGGTTTGCATCATGACGAGGTGCTTATGGGGGATAGATGGGTGGAAAATGGGATGTGAGGAAGATGTTTTTTTTGGGATTTTTATTTAGGATGATTTCTAGGATTAGATAGGGGGGAATGTGAGCTTTAGTTCAGATGATTGATAGGAGGGGGGATGTTTAGTGAAGCTTGAGCGCGAGGTATTTCGAAGAGGAATACCACCATGTAGTTTGAGAACTTAGTTTGATATAGCAATAGAAGAGACTAACCAAAGTTACTAGGAACTTGAGGTCATGTCGCTAGCGTTGTATAGGACTGATGTGGAAAAGACACGCAAGGGTTTCCCCAGTATCACGCATGCACCCAGAAGGAAGCATGGTGGAAACAATGCGAGGGAACCCACAAACAAAAAATGTTTCCCAAGTGCACCAAGTAATCCAAAAGATCACACGTGAACCATGCAAGGGTCATGTCCGATTGACTCACAGGCAGAAATAAAATATTGCAAAAGACCTTGCCTAAGAAAAATGCCTCTTGTTGCAACGCACCATGATATAAAGGATCGTGGAGACCATGAGGAGAATAGTCAACTGAGACCTCAAAATTAACCGAAAAAACCAAGAAAACATTTATGAAATCAAAGTGATAAGACCAAAAGACGTCCTTTGCCAAAAGAGATTGACCGACTATGGATGTTGTGATTGGGTCTAACATGGAGGAAGGATGCTTCCTACAAGGACCTGGTTGGTGGGTTTTGACTATATTTGGAATTTTTGATGGGAAAATGGAAAACCTTTGGAGAATGAAAGTGACGCGGGATGCTTGCTGAGGAAATGTTATTGATATTTTGGTCATTGTGGGCCATGTATTTTGCAATCAGAAGTACTGCTGGGAAGGACATAACGATATATACAAACTAGAGACACTATATACAACAGATATTTATAGAAGCTCAGGAAGTGGGATAGTAGGTCTCGTCTGCTGGCGTAACGGGGAAGACCCCTTGGGAACAAGGGATGAGTGAAATAGGATGGCAAGTGATAGTGAGTGGATTCTAGCGGGGGGACGGGAGTTTGATAGATAATGATTCAGTCCACTATGTGTGGCACATGTTTCCAAGTTTTCACCAACATACTTGTCCAAGGCACTTGATTGCCAAGTTTTCACCATTGGGAGATTATTTTCTCTTACTTTTTTGTATCTTTTTTTACTTATTTTATTTTATTTTATTTTTGATTTTTTTGATTTTTTTAAGTTTTTACCTTTTTGTTGATTTTTTCAGGATCATATTCATGGTTCAAGCATAGAACCGGTTCAGATGTATGATATTAATGGGACCATTGAGGGGCTCTCCTTTGGGCGTAGATAACTAGTAAGCTCCAGAGTTGAAGCAAGTTGTCACCACATAGGGACCCAACCAGGTGGGCTCGAACTTCCCTTTCTTCTCACGGTTAGCCTGTACTTTCTGGTTCTCTTTTCAGACCATGTCCTCGACTTGGAATATTTTGGGGTGCACCTTTTTGTTGAAGCTCCTCTTGAGGCGATTTTGGTACATGATCAGGTGATCATAGGCCTGTTGCCTCTTTTCATCTAGCAGGTCCAGCTGGGTAAGGCGCACCACGCAGTAGTCTTCATCTGTGATGTAGTTCTTCATGGACATGCATAGTGAAGGGATTTTGACCTCGATTGGTAGAATGACTTCAACACCATATACCAGGGAGTATGAGGTGGTGTCTGTGGGCATATGGAATGAGGTGTGATAGGCCTAGAGGGCAGGATTAATTTAGAGATGCTAGTCGTGGCCAGAATCATTGACAACTTTTTGTAGGATTTTTAGGATGGTTTTGTTAGTTGCCTCAGCTTGACCATTTCCTTTTGGGAAATATGGGCTAGAAAAGCATTGGTGTTTGTGGAACTGGTCATAGAGTCCTTTGACATGCTGGTTTTCGAATGAAGTGTCGTGATCTATGAAGATGGTGGAGGGGATGCCAAGAGGCAAATGATGTGGTAGAGGATGAATTTGGATATTTGGACACCTGTAGTTAGGTTGAGTGGGATTTCTTCAACCCACTTTGTGAAGTATTATGTGGCTGTGATGATATACTTTTGTCCATCAGAGGAATGGAGGGTAATCATGCCAACAAGGTCGAAACCCCAACACGAAAAAAGGCCATGGAGGTGCGATGGGCTGTAGCTCTTGCACTGGTGCATGAATCAAATTAGCATGTTGTTGACACTATAGACACTTCTTTACAAACTCGCAGACGTCATGCTCCATTATCGGCCAATAATACCCAACTCTAAGCAACTGCTTTGCAAGGATGATGTCACTCATGTGGGCACCACAAATGCCAGCGTGAACCTCTTATAAAGCCAAGGTGGCTGTTTGAGTCTAAACAACGGGAGAGTACGTTATGATACCCATGACAATATAGGGTTTTTTCTACAAGAGTGTAGCGGGATGCTCTATGAATGAGGTTTTGGCGTTGGGGATTTGTGAAGTGAGGAGATATGATACCATTCTTTAGATAAGTGTTAATATCGTGGTACCAAGGGGATTGAGGACCAACCAAGATGCATACCATGTTAGATTCAATGTTCTTGTAAGCAGGCGTGTGTAGCTTCTGTTGGCACTGAAATTTTCAGGTTCTAAATGGACAAGACGTCAAGGAAGTATGATGTTCAATTTTAATTTTATACAATTTCCCTATGTTGAAAAAATTAAAATGATAAAAGAGGATATATGTTTATCACTTTCTATTTTTGTTTATTAGGTTATTAATTGTTTTATTCTAATTTATTCAATGCATATTCATTTCGAAAATATATAATTATTCTAAAAAATAAAATAAGTTAAGTAAAAAGGTGGCAAGAGGGAGTTGAACCCTCGACCTATCAAGCTGACCTTTTCCTACCTATCTACCCTCCTACCCCCTAACCAGTTAGTCTATTTATTTTCTTCGAGAGGATTAGGAGAAATTCATTTATTTTCATTTTCATGTGCAGGTGAGAAATTAAGACAACATTTACACAGGGAGTAATCTCTCCTTTAATTACTTTTCAAATTTAATAATGAACATATTTGTCTATGTATTTATCTATTTTCTGATTTTAGGAAAAAGAATGGGGAGAGGGAGTTGAACACTCAACCTCTCAACCCATCCATTTTCCTACCTAACTACCCAATTCTACCCCCTACCGATTACTCTATGTTTTTCCTTGAGAACATATGTATAAATAAAGGTATTAATATTAGATTGTTGATTTCTTTTTTAATAACTTAGAAATGAATTATTGGGATCATGAAAGTAATTGGTTTCTTTTATGCAATGTTCTATGTTATTTATAAGACGTGGTTTTATTTCTAATTTTATTGTTTCACCTCAAATTACCCTAAAAACCAAAAGTTAAAATATGATAAGGTGAATAATTAGATAAGTATTATTATGTTTAGGGTTTTGAGATATTTTGGATGTAAATTTTTAGTGCTCATATCCCTAAATATAACTTGGTCTTTTCACCTAATGTATTTTTAACTTCAATATTTCTATCTAACAAGGTGAAAAGGCTTTAGTATTATTGCATTATTATTAAATTTTAGTTGTGTATGATGTAAATTGATTTTTCATATCTATTTACGGTTTGCCATTTACTCGTTAGTTTCAAATCCCTAAAAGTAACTTTCCACCTTATTCTTTTATTTTAATTTTAGTGTAAAGTGGGTATTAATAATCTTACCCTACTTTAATTTGATTTTAGCTTTTATGAATTAGTTAATTTATTAATATGTGTATTTTAGAGTTTCTTCTTAGAAAGTGAGATTTTAGATTCCCAAAATTATATGTATTTTTGATAGATCTGCAGGTTAGCATTCAGTGATGTTTGGGAAGGGGCATCAAATGTGATCTCCTTTTTATCTATGAGGTCTTGGACATAGTGCTTGAGTTTCATGCACTTCACGGTGGCGTATCCCTTAACACGGTGATAGTCATAGTACTCATTGTCTGTATACTAGGTCAGCTTGGGTGTTGAATCATCAAAGGGATGGGTTTGCGAATACACAATCAGGATGGCACTGGCCATGCGATAGAAAATAACATCCAGGGGTTCTCTGAGGGGTATAAATGTGCGTTTCTGATTGTTCTGGACATGGGGCTTGTTTTGTCCTTGAGTGACAGATATGGTGTTAGCTTGATTGGCGAGTGGTTTACAAAGTGGTTGCTACTAGGTGGGTGTTTGTTGTTATAAATAGGTGCTTGCTTTTGGTATGTTGGAGGAGGGGGATTGGGACTGGCTACAACAACTTGGACGTTCCTGGTGTCTGTGGCTTTGTCTGTGACCACATTCTTTTTCTTGTTCCAATAGCGAGATTGGTCATTGCTAGGTCTGTCTTGGGAGCTCTCCTTGTAGTGTTTAATGGCACCACATCCAAAAGACCTCATTCAATATCCATTCCTTTTCCCTTTATGTCTTGGTAAGTCTTATATAGTTCATTCGCATGAAATGAGATAACTTCAGATGCAAATTGTTGATAAATATCTTGGTGAGGTGCTTCACTGGCGGTTGGTATGACAACCTCATGATGAGATTTTTCCTTCTTTGTAGATAGTCGGCCAGAGTTTCACCTCCCTTTTGCTTAGTGTTGCATAGGTCTAGCAAGGAGAGCTCATTCTCAACATTATGGGCGTATTGGGCCACAAAGTTTTCTGAAAGCTCCACGAACATGGAGACCAACCCATATGGTATTTTGTAGAACCACTCGATGGAAGGCCCTCCTAAACTCTTGGGAAAATGGTGCATGAGGTGTATGTCATTGTATGCCACCTCTTGGCATGCCATGTAGAATTCTTTGACATGACTGACTAGATCTCCCTTCCCTTGATACTTATCAAACTTCAGTGTTTCAAAATGCTTGGGGAAGGGGAGTGCTATGATTAATCTGTTGAACGGATACAGATAGATTTCCTCAAACTTGAATGTTTTACCCTCAGTACCAGCCTTGAGTTCTTTGAGGACATTCCTTATCTCTTCCCATTCTTATTTGACAGGTGTTGGGGTGGGTACTCCCATTGGAAATGGATCCGATGGTGCGAGTGAATATGGGGGGATATGCAGAGGATATTGTGAGCTTGGGTAGGGGGATTGCCCAGCTACAAAGGCTATCTAAAATGGATTCTGGCTGGCCTATTGGACAACATATTGTTGATGTAAGGTTGAGGCATGCTGTTGGGTAGGATATGGCATGGCTTGTTGCTGTGGAATGAGAGGATTGGGTTGCGGCACTGGGAAGTAGTGCTATTGTGGGGGGAGTTGGTAGAACAGTTGTTGTTGTTGGGACTAGTGATGGACTTGGCCGACATAAGAGGCGTGCATACCCGCATTGCTGAGAGGGGGGATGGTAGCTTGGGTGTGCACTATAGGTGGTTGTATGAGAGAGTTAGTGGGATGGGTAGAGCTGATTTGTTGTGATTCTAGAGGAGCAGTTTGCTAAGCGACTGGTGGCATAGAGAGGTAGTTGGTGAATGTGGAAAAAGACGCAACAAAAGGAGGTGGAGGTGGTTGTTGCGTTGCTTGGGGGAAGGTTTGTTGCTGGTGGTTTGTTTGGAAAAGGTGTCCGTGTGTAGGTATACCCATGGCATTCATTTGTGCTTGGCTGAGGCTCCAAGTGGCGCCAATCCCTATTGGGGGCTGTGATGCAGAGGTTGCTAAAAATATGGGTGGGAAAGTGGGATTTTGTGATGCTAGTGGAGGATTTTGGGATGTCATGGGTGGAATTCCTATTGTGAAGGTGACTTGTTGGGCCTACGTGCCAACAACAAACGTGGGAGGGGGAAATTGCGTGGATTGAGATTGTGTAACAGACTGGGTAGATGTGGGTGGGCTGGCTTGTGTTGCTCCTTGTGGAAGGGATGTTGATGCGGGGGCTTGGCTTACGATGGGTGTAGGTGTCATCTATGTAGTAGCTTGCATGAGGGGTGGTGGTTCTTGTGTAGAAGCTTGTGATTGCATGGCTACTTTTGAGGAAGCAGGTGGGGGTGATGTGTCCATAAATGAAAGAGGGGTGGCTTGGGTTGTGTTTTGTATTTAATGGGAATTTTTGTGCTGGGTTGCAAGAGGTGAGGGATGGATGAGGCTGTATGAAATACTTGCATGGTCAGATCATGGATTTGTTGGATGACAAAGGGGTTGGTGTTGGTGGAGATATGGTAGGGTTTCATGAGGTCAAAAGTGCATAAATGTGGTGGAATGGGAATACCCTTGTGTGCGTAGTTTTCCAAGATGGCAAGATGGTTTTGTGCAATGATCGTGCTTACCATTTGTGTGTGTCTTGGAAGACACATGAAAGATTCCATGGAGTTGGTGGTAGGTGTCTCATTGGGATCTTCCCACACATTCTGAACTGACGATGCTTGGGGACCATACATTACCATCGCACTTGTGGGGTTGTTTGGGTCCACTAAATTAGTGGCTTGGTTGGGATCCATTCCTTTCCTTTTCTTTGATCCTGTCTCAATAGGCATGAAAATGCAAAGTCCTAAGATGAGGGAGAATGCAGACGTATGAAAAGGATGTTGGGGGTGGGATTTTTAGATTAGGATGAGATTGGCGATAGCCTAGATGTAGGATTTTGGTGATGTACTTTTTGGAAGATGGTCAAGATGAGCTACCTTTCCTGATGCAGGATCAAAATATGTGGGATTATTGTCCTCGAATAGACTTGTGATCTTTGGATGACAAGATCCTTATTAGCATGGACCAATCTCTGGATCAAGATGATGAGGTCCACAAGAGCAAGTACTAGCTACCCTAGACAATGCTTAGTCGAACAGTTGTGGCTTGAGATTTTGATTCGTGGGATAAGGTTTGGGAAACTCAAGGTGAGTCCTCGAATGTGATATGGATCTAGAATAGTGATTTGGGATTTGGATAGGGGATGATGCTAAATGATGCTTCCTAAGAGGATGATGTTAATGCACCTATGGGATTACCTAGGATGAAAGGATGTTGAGACAATTTTGCAGATTTTGAAAAAGGAGGAGATTGAGCCTACTAGTCTTCACTCTCTAGTCTAACAAAATGATGATCAACTCAGATTTGAAAGGAAAATTTCTTGATCCATGTGTTGTAATCCACGTTATCTAATCTAGCCTGGTAGTTCTCTTCTTCTTGGGCTGTAGTGAGAATGGGTTGGTGATCTTTGAGCTTTCTTTCGGCAACTTTCTTTTCTCGGTACACACGTAGAGTTGGTAGCTTGGCTTTCTTGTGTTTCACTGGCTCGATCATAAGTCAAAAAATATAGGTACTCTCTGGATACTGGAATAGATCAAGCTAGGAAGTGACTACGGTAACTATACCTTGGCTCGGTTTTGAACAAACTTGGTTTTGCTTTTAGGATAGTTGACAAATAGTCCCACAAGAGACAAAGAAATCTTGTGGGAGAATGGGAAGATGATCTCTTTGGAAAAGAACTTTTGTAACCTTGATTTGTGTATGTTCAAAAAAATATTTTCATGAGGTTTGATAACTTCGAGAACACGCACAAGCAATTTCTACCTACAAGACCGGCTAGTATCAAAACCTTTGCCCACAACTTGGTATCCCAAAAGAGGAATATAGATGGTGAGTAATCTTCAGGTGACCCGAAAAACCACTTGGGTCGGTCATTGCAAAAATATTATGATACTTTCGGGAGTAGATCAGGTGGGCCTCTGATTAATGGCTTCTAGTAAGATCTGTGGCATCCCCCCAGTCAGTTTGTACGTGCATGACTCACTTAAGAGCCTAGTTGACGATGCTGAAATCATAGGGATATTCACCTACCTCAGGCTACCATCAACATGCCTCTCCTGAGGTTGAGGGGATAAGGCGAGAGTTTTCTCAACACCTTGTTTATATACCAATCGGGGAATTATCAGTTTGAGGTCGTTCTCTAAAGAGGAAGCGCTTCTCTCTAGACAAGCCTCGCCAGAATCAAAACCAATTGAACTTGATCTTTCTCTTCACCCATGTTCCACAAAGGTGAGGGGAGAGGATACAGATACAAGTTAATTGTTCTTGCGTCATTTACTTTAACAAGGTTTTGCAAAGAATTAAAAAGATCTAAGGAAGTGTTGAAAAAAACTCCTTCAAACACACCAAGAAGTATTCATTTCCAAATTGAACCTAGTTTAGACTAAGTGTTTGCTATCCTAGAACATCAAACACTAATTTTATTAACATGCAAGGTTCTTTGCGAAATAAATGACAATGCTTGAAAATGGAATTTGCTTTGCAAAAACAAAAAAGTGTTACTCCCCTTTAGCATTCAAGACTTTGTTTAGATTCTTTTTAAGCCCCAAATTTGAAGTGTTTTGATTGCAATTTTATTGTCCCTTAAGCATTCAAGATTGAGTTTTGATAGATTTTAAGCACCAAAAGAATTGTGTTTGATTGTTCATTTTTAGCCTTTGTTCATTTTAGACCCAAATTGAAAAGTGAGGTGTTGTGTAGGCATGCAGTGTTATTTTTAGTGCACCAAAGGAAAGTGATTTAATTCTTTTTAAAAAAAAAAATTAACCCGCATTTCCACAAATACCTGCAATCCTGCAAAAAATAAAACAGTGTTCCCGCAGACTGTACAAGTGACCCCATGGGACTGTCAGAAATAAAGAGATTGACATAAAGCAATAAATACCAAAATGAAAGTGATACCTACGGATGTGGTCCCGCTTGGTCAAACAATGTTCCCGCAGAGTCAACAGGAAATCTTGTGTTGCGGGAATGATGGCACATATTTTGAGATGATTAGTTTATGCCTTACGACTTACAAAACTCAACAGACAATCCTGCCTAGTCAAACATCATTCTTGCATTGCGGGAATACGATCCCGTAAAATGGGTATAGGAAACCGACCAGTAAAATCGAGGCAGAGAGAAAGAAAAAGATAGAAGATAGAATTTTTTTTGTGAGAATACATTCCCGCCGACCGTATAGGCATTCCTGTGGCCAAACAGGCATTCCCACAGACCATACCTGCATTCTTGCAAAACTGGGTGTTTTTAAATTTTGTCACTGTGTAAAATCTGAAAGCGGGAATGATGGTGCAAATGTGTCTTCTTCAGCCTCCAACTTGAAAAACACCCAAAAAACCCTTGCAAACCACTTAAACAACAAAAAATGTTAGTTTTTGGTTAGTTTGGCAAAGAAAAATAGATGAGAAAGATGAAGAAATGATCGTAGAAGTGGGTCCCACCGGGTGTGCCAAAATGTAAGTACCTAAAATATAGTGTTAAGGAATACCAAACAAGCTAAATATTCAACAAAACAAACTAGATAAACACTTATGCTAAGACCTACAAAATGAAGACAAAATCAACAAGGGAATTCAAACCTCAAACCCAAAAGTCTCCAAAGTGTAGAAGATTTGTCCAAGGATGGAATGTGTGCTCAAATGCTAATGCTCAAGCTTCAATGGATGAGTGGAAAATTTGGCATTATAAGGCTATGGTTGATATTTTTTCTCTTAAAAATGGCATGATATCTTTGCTCAAATGGTGGATGATTTTGGAGGAAAAGAGACTTCAATTTATAGGCAAATGGAAGGGTGAATGGACGGTCAAGATGCAAACTTGAGGAAGAGCCAAGATGCATTTGAGGGGGAGCACATAGATTGTGCTTTCTCAAATTCATCTCATTATGACAAGTGTCACAATGGGAGGGGTTGGGAGAGATGGGGGAATGTGACTATTTTGGGAGATGTGAGAGGGACAAATGTGTAAGGGTGTGTAAGAGTGTGTAAGAGATGTGTAAGTGCTTTTAGGGTTGACAATGGGGGATGTGATGATGTGACATGAGGATTGACTTGAGTTGGCTTAGGATTTCTTAATCTATAGATTATGATTGTGAAAATGTTTAGGAGGTGATTAGATTTGGATTAAAGGGTAAGTGGGGGTTTAGGAGGATGTGATGGGAGGAGAGAGAATGAGTGGAGAGTTAGATTAGCTAATCATGGGTCATTAGTTAATTAAGGAGGATTAGTATGGTTGAATGGGTTGGGTTGAGTATGAGCTACATGTTAGGATTTTGGGATGGGTTTGGTCAAGGGTTTAGAATTAAATATTCATTTAATTTCAAGTGAGAGGAAAAAGAGGTTTTATGAATTAATTTAATTAGATATGTGCATCTATTTAAATTAATAGAAGAATAGAGATTAATTAATTATCAGACTATAGGTTTGTCATTTAGATAATTAATTGGACTAAAGTTAATTAATTAAATTAATTAACTAGGGGATGACATAAATTAACCAAATAATAATATTTATTTAATTGGATGTCCTAGGAGAAGACTAAATAAGATTACTAAATAATGTTATCAAATTTAGGTGTCTACAATTACACCATATGAATCCTTGTCATTCCTTCCAATAATATTGACATTAGATTCCAATACTCATAAAAGAGAAGGAAAATATTGTTATAGTTTATGGAGAGAGATCCAATGGTCTTATTGTAGAAGTTGACCTTGCTTGGGAGCAAGGCAAGAAGTTGTGGAACCATGTCAATTCTTCTGGGTCTTTGTGTCAAAAACTCCATCAGAATCAAGTGGAAGCTAAAAATCAAAGAATAATATCTCCATGATGATTGAGAAGAATCCTAATCTTTCATTTTGACTCATGATACTGTTTGGGAAGATCAACATTGAAAATATCATGTATTTCAAAGTAAGCTAGAAGATCAAGGTGAAAAGAATATTTAGACACCTTACAGAGAATAGTGTAAGGGCCATTGTGTAGTGGTTTGACCTTAATATGTGATGTCTCTTAAAAGAAACATTTTTCCAAGTATAAAAAAACTCTATCTTGAACTTGAAAATTAAAAGGAACACAATTATGGTCCATAAGTTGATTTTTCCTTTTTGGAATATTTTGAAGAATTTGAACCACTTTGGATTTTTATATATTTTACAAATATTGAATGAAGGCTATAGCCTTATATTTCTTATATTTCTTTTTTAAAGAATTTGAACTAGTTTGGGTTGTGTGCTAAAATGTTGACACACTTCTATAAGTCATTATATCCAAGATTGCTCAAGAATGAGGTCTCAAATGGTGACTCATAACTCTCTATTCATGGAGTGCAAGGGTTTGTAATGGAGGCCCTCAGATTAGACCTAGTTTGTGCCAATGCAAGTACACCATAAAACAAGAGATTCAAAGAGGAAAAACAAGAATGCTAGTCTCCATGATTATCAAGTATGCATGCAAATGAAAATGAACGCTATTCTATATGATAACAATGCATGAAAGCAAACTAATCTATGAAAAGAAATGCTTATGCAAAATTATTCTATGAAAGGAAATATGAATCTAATGTAACATGCAAGTGCAAGATTAATCTAAATGGATTGCCATGGGGCATGAGAGAAGAATACAAGAAAATAGAAGTTGCAATATCCAAGCTCAAGTGCTCAAGAATCTTCTCCAAAGTTTCTCTCCAAACCTGCAGCATAACAATATAAAAATATTCTATCCTCAAAAGAGAAGGAGAGGGCTCCTTATAAAAGATTTAGAAATGAATGGATGGTCAAGATTAAGAGGCAAAAATAGATGAGAAATGGTGGAGATTAAATCTTGGTTGGTCCATGTGCTCAAGAGGCAAAATCAAAGGGAAAGGCCCACCACTTAGAAATATGTGCATTCAAAGTGTAGAGAAAAAGGAATTTTTATTTTTTTTAATTAATTTATTTCTTTTTTCAGCATAAAAAGAGATTTAAGTGGGGGACTTTATT
Source organism: Chamaecyparis obtusa (assembly GCA_027943335.1). Taxonomy (NCBI): domain Eukaryota; kingdom Viridiplantae; phylum Streptophyta; class Pinopsida; order Cupressales; family Cupressaceae; genus Chamaecyparis; species Chamaecyparis obtusa. The sequence goes on along the minus strand of BSBK01004301.1, from coordinate 134,746 downwards.
TATTTATTTATTAGAAGAGGGATTTTAATTAAATGAGATTATTTTATTTAATTAAAAGGGAGCATGTTCTCTTAATTAAATAAGATTATTTTATTTTTTCTCTTTTTAATTAAATAAGCCTTAGGATAAAATGATCAAACCTTAGGAAATATTGAAATAATTGAATTAATTATGATTTGATCAAGGAAATTGATTTGGATTGAAAATATTGCAAGGCATTGATTCAGGAAATTGATAAAATGAGGCCCATAGTCTAAGCGACCATTTTAGGGTGCATACATTTGCCCCTCTTTGGGTAATGTGTGATCTTCATGGGAACACATGTAGTCAAAGAATGAAGTTGAAATGTGAGATCGATTTGGGATCATAAAATAACCTAGACATGTGATCGACGAACAAGAACACATCAGGACAAAGATAAGCTGATTGAAAAAGACAAGGCCAACATCCCTGTAAATAGGTAATTGTCAAGTCTCAAGCAAGGTTTCCCCAAGTGAAGCAATTGATAGGATTGATAAAGCTGAATCAAGGATTTAAGTTTGATATGTATTGCCCCCTCGTGATCGAAATCGAAATGAGATAGAGGAGAAACAACGAATTGATAAATTTGATCAAATCGAATGAAAGATAAGGTTCTTGATGTAAGATGAAAGATATAAGGATCACAGAACCAAGGTAGATGATTAAGCATGAAAGATTATGCCCCAAGGTTGAATTAGAAGAAAAGAAGTGGGGTGAAAGTGAATGGAAGATAGGAGTTTGGAAGAGGTGGAAAAAAATGAAGAGAAGAAAGAGAATTTGCCTCAAGAAAGAGGATGACTCAAAATCAATCAACTGTTTAAGATAGGAAATTTCGATTGAGATCACGAAAGAAGAGAAGGAAATGGAGATCAAAATGTGACCACAGTTGATTAAAAGTCCAAAAGAAAGATGAAGGAAAACCCTCTCAAACTCCTAATGCATCCTAACAATACAAATTAACATGAAGTCTAACAATGCAAGCTACATGAAAATGCAAAGGTGTACTTGCAATAGAGCAACTGTAACATAGGATTTTGTGTTCATCATTCATTAGAAAATGTTAAGGAACTTATGTTCATCATTGGGCCATTATTAACAGACATCGAAAAATTACACAATCATCACTAGTCACAAGCGCAAATATGAAGATATGAATGTGATTTATATCAGATTGGAATGTGGAAAGATTCTAACATAAGCATCAAAGACATAAAGGTCAAGATGACTTTGATGTTAGCTTACCCAATTTAATATAGCAAAACCATTCTCGCATCAAGGCATAGATGTCGAGATGACTATAAGGATAGTTGTGCAAAAACTGTCAAGGATGATGCCTCAAATCTCCTAAGTGTTTCAAGGGAACAAAGAGAGACACTATAAAGCTTCGAGACCACAGCCACAAGCAGAAAGAAAATAAAAACATACCCCATGCCCCAAGTCCTCTAGCTATGCATCCCGGAGAGACTTATTAGACAAGGACACTCAACAAAAATCAATAACAGTCAGCACACAAAGAAAAGATCATGACATAGCTCAAGCATTAAGTGCTGTGTTAAAAAATTTAAGTGTGTTAACTGATACTGAGTTCTAAGGATAAAGATCGAATGCTTGCCCGCAAGTAAGATCACATGACAAAATTGGGTAAGACCAAACCAATAAGTGTTGAAAAACACTCGATGTCAAGGGTTGTGTTGAAAACACAGTTGGGGTGGTGTTGAAAAACACCATTTGTGAGGTGTCCTAAAGACTAGTGCATCCAAGAGACCAAAGCTAACACAGTTATGCCCCCTAGACAAAGACAAAGACCAACTTCAAACCAAGGCAACAAGTACAAGGCATGATGGAGAAAGGCTAAGTGTCAAGGATGTGTGCTAAGAAACACAGGTGCAAAGGCCTCAAGTAGCGCCCATTTCCAAGTTTTCACCACTTGGATTTTTATTGCAATTTTTTATATTTTTTATTTTTTTCAGGACTTTTTATAATATTTTTGTATTTTTGTTACCAAGGCACCTATTTCCAGGTTTTCACCGAGGCACTTTTTTTTTTCTTTTTTTTGAATTTTTGAATTTTTGAATTTTTTGAATTTTTTTTGTATTTTTGGAATATATAATTTTTTTTGAGATACATCAAAGCACCTATTGCTAGGTTTTCACTAAGATGATCATATTTTTAGGACATTTTCAAATTTTTAGAATTTTTGACAATATATCATTTTTTGAGATTTTTTCAGGATCGATAAGTATGTACAAAGGATGCCCCCAGACAGAACAAGCATCATGGATAGAACTTCTTCAGGTGTAAGACATTGATAGGATTAGGGAGTTTCTCTCCCTCCTCAATAGATAATAAATAAGCACCTATCCCAAAAGCTGCTGTAATGACGTAAGGTCCAAGCCAATTAGGTTCAATTTTTCCCTTTTGATCTCTATGCTGCTGGTTCCTAGGATTTTCGTGTAGGAAAAGATCTCCCACTTGGAATTCTCTAGGGTGAACCTTTTTGTTGAAGGCTTTGGACATGCGCTTTTGATAAACCCTCATATGGTCAAATGATGCTTGACATTTCTCATCTAGAAGTTCTAACTCTTGAAGTCTCATGGCGCGGTAGTCTTCATCTGTAACTAGATCTTTGAGGGAAACTCTAAGTGAAGGAATCTCAACCTCTAAAGGTAACACTGCTTCAATGCCATATGCAAGGGAAAAAGGAGTAGCTCTAGTAGGAGTAAAAATACTCATTCTATAGACCCACAAAGCTGAATTTATTTGTAAATGCCAATCTCTATCATTCTTACAAACTGTTATGTGTAGGATTTTAAGAATGGTTTTGTTTGATGCCTCTACTTGACCATTTCCTTGCAGGAAGTAAATGGAGGACCAATGTTGCTTAATCTTGAATTTCTTACAAAGTTGCTTAAGGTCCTTATTTTTTAACTGATCTCCATTGTTAGTGATAATCTTGGAAGGCACTCCATATCAATAGATGATATGGTTTAAGATGAATAGAGAAACTATCTTGCCCGAGGCAATAGAAAGTGGGACATATTCTACCCATTTAGTGAAGTAATTAGTAATAGTGATAATAAACTTGTGTCCACCTGATGAGTTGGGATGAATTTTTCCAACAAGATCAAAGGCCCAGCGCTGAAATGGCCAATGAGATATAGAAGGAATGAGCTCCTTGCCTAGAGCATGTATCAAGTTACCATGTTTTTGACACTTTTCACATAACTTTGCAAAATCTACTACATCAATTTGCATTGTAGGCCAATAGTACCCCACCCTAAGCAACCTTCGAGCCATGGCAAGACCATTGGAATGTCCCCCACAAATGCCCTTGTGAATGTCAACTAATGCTTGGTCAGATTCTTCCTTTGCTAAGCATCTAAGAAGTGTTCCATCTAGACCCCTCCTATACAAATCACTAGAGATAAGGGAATGATGAGAGGCATTTTAGGTAAGGTTTCTGCGTTCAGATCGGTTAAAGGTTTTAGGGATAATGTCATCAAGAAGGTATGAGTAAATGGCACCATAATAGGATGATTCATGACCAACAAGGGTAAAAATGACATGGCTTTCATGGGAGTCATAGATAGGGTGATGTGTTAGGAATGGGAACACTGAGAGGGGGGGTGAATCAGTGTTCACTGTATTTTAACTTTTCACTTAAATTTTTAAACTTAACTTTAAATGCTTAAGTACTGATTTAAACAATCACATAAATATGAAACATGAAATCAACACATGACACCAATATGGTTATGGGGAAACCCAAATAGGTAAAAACCCCGATGGGAATTGACACCCACTAATATTCTACACTAGTGTTTTGTGATCCTTGTTAGAAGATCCTTAACCATGTTAGGAGTTGCTTTACAATGCTTTAAGTATAGTAGACCTTGTTAAGGGTCAGACCCTGTCAGGAGTCTTTTACAATAATCCATGTTAGGGGAGTGGACTCACTTTCCTAGAGCTCACTACTCAGATGGTGAAGGCTACAACCTTCTGAAATCAGATACACATTATATCTATTGGATGAACTGTCACTGTGACACTACTTGTTAGATCAGTTCCTTTGATGCGATGATGCTTTCACCTATTGAAAATATCTAATACGTATTATGTTGTCTTTGCACACTTTTAATTTTCTTCTTACAACTCTATCTTGACTTCCATACCGAATACAATGGGCACATCTGATATTTATATGCTCATACAAAATAAACAACTAGGTCGGCCCTATAACTCATTACAAACAATGCTTCCAAATGAATTGGCTTAAGCGTGCTTACAATTAAAAATATAAACATGTTAAAAACCTAAATACAATGGGTGCATAGCCTTTACAACATTACATTATAATTGCAAACTAAAATACTGACTGTCAGCTCCATGCACTGTTCTTCATTGGCACACACTGGTTGTGCAACTTCAACTGACTGTAACTTTCACATCCTTGCATATCTGATTATGTGCTCATAGACTAAGCATGAGTATAGTCTAACTAACTTAACTTCTAGTGTGCATACCATAATTCTTCCATACACATGTGCGTTGATGCTCTGAGCTGTAGGAACTTTGTATACTGTCCAGTCTTCAACACTTAACCGAATTTTGATCTTTACATCAAGTGCATTGACTCCAAACTGCTATATGACTTTGTTGCCATAATGAAAACACTATATCAAGTCATATACATTGTAATCACCCAAATATGGTCATCTAGATTTTAGCCCCTTTTTAGCATTATTTGCTAAATTTATCAATTTCTTATTCTTGATCAAATCCTAATTTTATCATTTATTCGATTATATTCTATGGATTAACCATTTTATCCTAAGTCTTTATTTAATTAAAAGGAATTCCCTCTCCTTTTATTAAATAAAAATCCCCCACTTACCTTTTATCCTAAGTTGCACAAATAAAGCATTATTCCTATTTAATAAATAAGAAGAAAAGGCTTTTTGTCTCACATGGGGCACAAAAGTCAACACTTCTTTCTCACTGGAGGAGACTTGCGCACAAGGATTGCTCCCACTTTCAAACTCTACCCTTGATCAAATCTTTTGTCTCTCAATCTCCATGATCCATTTATCTTTAAAAGAAGATCTCTCTTCTCATTCTAGGACCCCCACTCTTGATGCTAATATTATGTTGTAGGTTTTCTTGGTGCCATTGGAGCTTTTGAAGAACTTGTTGCATTTTAGTCCTCATATTTGCATTGTAGCTTAGTTCTCATGGCATTCTTAGCTTAGTTTCCTTTCATGCTTTAGCTTAGTTCACATAGTTTAACTAGTAATGGCTTGTAACACTCTCATTTCCATAGTTTAGTTGCATTCTTGCATTCTGATTCTAGCATAGCTTGCATTACATTTTTCATTGTGATTTTTGAAGATATTGGCATTCTTTCCCTTGTCTTTTTGAATCTCCCATTGCATGGTTTACTAGCAAGGTTGCATGCTTAATACCTCTAGCTGAGAGCCCTCTAAACACCCTTGCACTCCATGCCTAGGGAGCTCTAGGTCACTTTTCAAGGTTTCCAATTCATGGATGCCATTGGAATCAATGGCTTAGAGAAGTCCACATTTTGAGTGTACATTTTTGGCGCCCACCATGGGGCAGAACAACTTTGTTTTGCCTTTCTTTTCTTGCATTTCCGCTACATTTTCGTCACTTTTATCTTGTTGTTTCGGCTATTTTTTGTATTTTCTAACAGAGTATTGTACAACATTTTAACAGTGTCGTATGACATTTTCACAGTGTCGTACAATAGTTTCTTACATATTTGTGTGATACTTTGCTAGTCAAAAGTATCATATGTCCATACAGAACTCTATCACCCAACTATATAACATTCTATCACCTGGGGTAGTGCGAAGTGTCGCTCAAAACCAAAGTATCGCACACGTATACTGCAAAGTATCATGTGAACCTCTGCCAGTAGAAACTGTAGCCTGGGCCTGAAAGTGATTGTTTTTGGTTCTTTTTTTTTTGCAAGATTCGGGTTTTCTACTTTTTGGTTTTTTATTTGTTGTGTTAGGAAAGAGATTTATTTGCAGATTATACCTGATTTTGTTGTACTAATCCTTATGGGCCTAACAAGTTGTTCTTGTAGGTATGCCCTAATTGCTTACATAATTTGCTAAAAGAACGCATGTCAAAGCTTCAAATGCACAAGGGCTACTAATCTTTCTTGCAGGGCTGCCCAAAGCATAAAAACCAAACAACTAAGTGCTTGTTCTTTCCTTTCATTTTTTAAAGTACGGTATTATACCAATTCATTTTCTTAGGCACTTAATATTTTGTCATTAGAGTCTTTTGGTGGTAAGAAAGTATGCTCTTCATCCTTGTAAGAAAGTATGCCCTTATTACGAACCTTAGATAGAAGCTACCCGATTTTTCCGCTCAACATCTTGGTGCAAGGATCGATCCTAGTGGACTACCCAGATCACCCCAAGATTTTACACTCGCCATATGTGTTCCTTTGGTTGTGTCTTTGGCACTTCCACAATAAAGCCAATATCTATTGTGGACAACCACTTTGTGTGAGACAATGGGACATCAAGTGTGGGCTAGGTTGTTGAGTATTGAGCCTTTGTCTTTCTAGGTTAGCAAGTGCTTGAATTTTCTTCATTGTGATCTACCTATGTAAATGTTCTTAAACATCAAACATCATGGGAGTATTCATAGGATTTTTTGTTTTGATATCCCAAGTGCATGTCTTGGCAAGATTGCTTTTGCCCTTGCTCAAGTGTTTTATGACACGTTTGATCCCTCACTGTTTGCAAACCTATCTGTATTCTATTGTTACTGTGTTCCAAATTGAGAAATTGATCTTATCAAACTGCAACTTTGATCAAATTACCTTCAAAACTAGGTTTTACACATTCACTAGTCAAACATCGTGCGATACTGGATAATTATCGCACCACCTGCCTCAGTGTGCGATACTTCAATTCTGACTTTGTATCACCTAAATGTTATACATTCTATCACATCAACTACCTCGTTACTATCGCACTGCTATTTGTGAAATATCATCTGGCCAAATTGTATCATCTTGCAATCTTGCGAACTATCGCAAAGAATCATTTTGTTGTCTTACTGCTGTCTGCAATCCGAAGCTATCAAATTTAAATCTTAGTTTGTCACAGAGTGTCCTTTCCTATTCTCACTTGAATCTGGCCTGTTATTTGGATGTTTAAGTTTATTCTAGACTGAGAAAGATGAGTTAAAACTATTGGGTTTGAGCCTATCAAATGCTACTTTCGATCACTTGTCACACTACGGTTACCTCTCTAGCTATTTGCTAATCGAGCTTCTTGCTCATATCTCAGCTTGAGTCAATTGAATGTTGTAAATTCTTGAACACCTTTGACAAGCCATCTCTATAGTGATATCTCAACAAGTGATCTTTATTGGCTTTGCTCATCTCAAAATCTAAGAAACTTTGCCTCATTCTATTAGTAAAACAACATTTCTTTTCATGCCAGTTACAACTTGGTTTCAATTTGAGTAAGGGAGTCACCCTTCGTTCAACTATACATAGTTACCCTCTCCTAAAAGATTCTCATGAGTGCTAGTTAGTGATGGTAGTTCTAGCCCAAATAAATCTGAGGATCCCAAGGTCACCCTGTGGTATAAAGGAGGCTTCCTTTTTTCTGCATTCAAGACCCCCAAAAGCACGGATAGTGTCTCACTTACCTTGACTGAACAAGAGAAATATCACCATTTTCAAGAACACTTTGAGCATAGAGACAACCAAGCATGCTTAGATAAAGAGCATAATAAAAACATAATGGATGTTGCTAGGTGCATGGCTTCAAGAGGAATGTCTCACGATCAACCCGAGACTAGTGGTTATGAAAATAGACCTCCTTTTGGTACTAGTGGAAATCATGGTAACAATACGCCGCCAAGGTCCCCTCCAAGACAAACTTTTGCCGTACCTTCTTCACCTCCTAGACCTCCTCCCTCTCATCATGAGGAAGAGGCCAATGATGATGTTTCTAGTGAAGAACTTATGAGGTTTGAATAAGATGAGGCTTCCCAACATTTGATGCATAAACTTTTAGAGCGTAATGGAGATCAATACTTTCAATACATGACTGCTAGAGGATACAAGCTCCCTCCTAGTTATGATGTCCGCCAAATCATTCAAGAAAGAGTGACTATCGAGTATGAAATCCTTAGAGATGAATTACAACGAACAAACCAACATCTTGCTCAACTTGCAATATAAAAGGAACCTCCAAAGGTTTCTTTTGTAGAATCTATTTGTGCTCTTCCCTTTGATAGGAGTCTATACATGGTCCCATTTCCTAAGGATATTGAGGTTCCCAAATATGATAAGTATGATGGAAATGGTGATCCCCATGACCATGTGCATCATTTTTATGCTCTTAGCATGGATTTCCTTCAAAAGGACACATTTCTACTACGGTTGTTCCCTAGGAGTTTAAGAGGACAAGCTCTAGAATGGTTTACAAAATTGACACCCCCTCTCAAGACCTTTGATGAGTTGGCTAGGTGTTTCACTCAACATTATTCATACAACATTCAACAACCTATTACCATGATAGATCTAGGTGCTCTCAAGAAAAATCAAGGTAAACCATTTGCTACCTACTTGCAACGTTGGAGGTCATTATATTCTAGATATCCTCGTCAACTACCCGAGAGGGAAAAGATCGACATCTTTGTCAACACTCTTGTACCTAAATTATATTACGATCTAAGGAAACAACTATTTTCCTCTTTCAATGACATGGTTGAAAGTGCGTACCGTATTGAGGATGTTTCCATAAGGAAAGGGGATATTGTCATCAACAAAGATACCAGAGGTAATGGAAAGGACAAAAACAAACCCTGGAACAAAAACAAATATGTTGTCAATGATGGGGTTGTGGATGTTCCTAAAGCTAAAGAGCTCACTTTCCACCTCTCCAATGCTATCTACATAGCTAAACAACAAGAGGCTGCCAACACTCAAAGTGCATCTAAACCTCAATATGTAGACAAACCCAAGAAGTCATATCAACGATGAGTCTACACCAAGTTGGTTGAACCTTATGATGTGATTCTTAAGACCTTGGTTGCCAACAAGTATCTTACGCTTCCTAACAATTCTCATCCCTTCAATCCACTAGTTAAGCTTGATTGGTGGAAAGAGGATCATTTCTGTAATTACCATAGAAATAAGGGACACAACACGGATAATTGTTTCAAGCTCAAAGATTCTATTCAAGATCTTATTGATGGAGGCGTAGTTCTCACAGATGGCTTGGTTAAGAATTTTTATCACAAGGCCTTCAAAACCCCTCTACCTAAGTATGAAAAGGGGGAGTCCTCTCAAGAGAACAAGAAAAATCATGATGCCAAGATCAATTATACATATACTAACAATGAGAATGTGATCAACATGTTAGAGCCCGTTGAGAGTGTTTTCATGATGAGATCTCAAGGTAATAGTGACGTCAATCATGATACACCTAAGTTGGTCTTGCAAACACTTGATGGTTTATCTTCCCGAAGTGAGACATTGAATGCTGTTACTAGGGGGCAAGCCAAAATCATCCTTCAAACTGCTCACGATCCCAAACAAGCCTCATCTTCTAAACAAGCGGCTCCTTCAGCCATCTCTAGCTATGATCTTGTTTACCAGTTGCAATGAACACTGGCCCAAATATCTATTTTCAAGTTGCTTGAGCTATCCCCCTTGCACAAAGAGATCCTTGAAAAGGCTCTACGTACAACTAATGTCCCTAATAACACTGATCCAAATAGGTTTTGGGCTATGGTCAATCATATCTCATCTCCTCACTATCTCACATTTTCCGCAGAGGATGACAGGTCCCTTAGTCACCCACATAATCTTTCTTTACATATCGAGGTCCAAGTCTACCATACTCGAGTCTGCCGAGTCCTGATAGACAATGGTGCAGGGTTGAATTGTTTCCTTTCATGTTGTGCAACAATTGGGATTGTCCAAGTTTGTTGTAGATCCTAGGTGAAAGATCACTATCAAAGCATACGATGAAGTGGAGAAGTCTTCAAAGGGTCTTATTGTGCTGCCTATCCGAGTGGGTCCAATTGCAAAAGATATTATGTTTCAAGTATTAGACATCCCACTCATATACAACATTCTTCTGGGTCATCCTTGGATCCATGACATGCAAGCTGTTCCTTCTACCTACCATCAATGCGTCAAATTCCCATACAATGGAGCTAAAATTGTGATTCCTGGGGACAATGCTATTTCTATTAATACTCTCACTGCTACTGAAACATTTCTCCCACACAATAAACCTTCTCATGATCCTAGTGCATCCCTTATTGCTAGTGAGCAGAAATTAAAAATGATGAGTATTGGTATGGGCGAATACACATTGGATTCTATTGTTGCTATGGGTATCTCTCCTAAGTCATATGGTAGACCTTCAGACAAGATGAAGCCTTCCGCTTCCACCATGATGGTTTTTGGTACCTTTTTTCACGTGTCCATACCCTTAGAGGCAAAAAAAGAAGAACAAGCTATTAGAGATTGGATCTATAGAGTGGAAGAAGACAATACGATAGTTGTTATTCCCATCTCCCCTAGATGCTATGGTAAAGGCTACACACTTTTGTAGGAAATGGGCTATCAAGTTCAAGGACCTTTAAGTAATAATGGACACGCTCTAGTTGAACCTTTGAGTCATACCAATGGTCAACACTCTAAGGATACCACGGGTCTAGGATAGGTGCCGAAGATGACCCCCCTGAATGTTCTTGAAATGCTCCCATGATTAGTGACTCAGATACAGATATGGATGAATCACCACTATACACTATGGCCCAAATGGGAGATACTCTCCCTTCTACTTCATTCCTTTGGGGAGAAGAATGCATACCTAATGATGACATAACTAAAGCCTCTACGTCTAGAAATAATGTACCTAATAAATTTGTCTTCAAAGGTAGACAACGTAGAAATATTGCACAGTTACTAGAAAGAGAAGGTCTCACACATAATGGCATGGGTGCCTCTACTTCTAGGCATCCTAAACCTTCTTGGTGCAAACATCCTAGTAGAAGTTCAACAATAGATTCAAATGAGTATGAATGGGACACTCTCTCAGAAGAATCTTCCGTAGTGGATGGAAATTGATGTGATTCATACTTATAGTGCCCAACCCGACATAGTTGATGAGTCTCACATAGGGTCTGACGATTTTGATCCGCGTATTGCTTTAGTGAACCACGCTGGTCCTTCTATGCCAAATCTAGATCTTGATACTTTTGGAGCCTACTCTATAGGCTTGACTTCTCTCATCACCAAAGATGATACCTATCGCATCAATAACCTTGAACCTATCACTTTGCTTCCTCTCATACACCCAGATCTCATAGATTGGTCCACCTAGGATCAAAGACCTACATTGCCTTCCTTCCAAAATGACTATGAGATCACTTATTACCTCAATGCCGTTGAACCTGTCACCTCTTCCACTAGTGAACTAGCAACAAATATGATAGAATCAGATATCAAGTACCTCAGTCATAAAATCAAAAGAAAAAAGAAATGGTCGGATGGAAAAAACCACATTGTGGCGGTGTCCGAACCCCAAAATAGTAAAAATAAAGACGTATCTAAGGGTGAAAACCTCTCCGAGGCACCCGAGGATGAGGTACTTGGTAGTCTTCTCAGCTACTTCCAGGAAAGATCTTCAGTTCTGATAGAACCTACACAACCAATCAACTTAGGGACAAAGGAGTCTCCTAAGATAATCCATGTAGCTCAGTCCCTCTCGGCAGAGGAGAAAGAATAATTTACCACATTTTTTCAGGAGAAAAATATCAACTTTGCATGGACATATTCAGACATGCCTAGTTTGGACACTGAGCTTATTATGCATCACCTCTCTATTGTTCCAAGGGTAAAACTTGTCAAACAAAAACTCAGAAAGATACATCCTCATGTGGAATTATTGGTTAAGGTTGAACTTGAGAAGCTTCTAAAAGCTAACTTCATAAGAGCTATTGACTACGCTAAATGGATTTCCAATATTGTTCTTATTTCCAAACACAATAATTCCATTCACGTATGCACTGACTTCAAAGATCTAAACAAAGCATGCCCTAAGGATGATTTTCCACTTCCAAACATCGATATGATAGTGGACATGACAGCGAGCTATGAAATGTATTCCCTTATGGATGGCTTCTCCAAATATAACCAGATCAAAATCGCCCCTGAAGACCAAGAGAAGATAGCTTTCACATGCGCATGGTGTAGTGCCCTCAAAATTTTCCTATTGAAAGTTACCCATTTTTTAAAATGATATTGCAAAAGTGTAATAAGAAAATGTACCCAAAAGCTTGAGTTACCTAAGGAAGGAATACATGCAACTTTTCTATTACAAAAGCAACATCATTTTAAATGCTAGTATGAATAGTGAACACATTTACTTTTAGCATAGATATAAAAGTTGCACTGATATTTTTTATTCTCTTAACTCTCAAACAGGCAAGATTAGTCATATTTTTAGACACATTACTAATCAAGATCTCTTTTGTTCCTCTCCTTTTGGGAACTAAACAACAACAAATTTTAAGTCTCCTTATGGTGTATAGGTAAATACTACATTACATTAGAATACATTAAAATATCATAATCTTTTTCTTTAAGATCTAAGTTTCACATATGAATGTAAGTGCAGATTTAATTCTATGAGGTTGATAGTTAACCACTACATGTCTGAATATAGTATACAAATAAGGAAGATAACCAACATCCTATTGATTTAACTAAAAATAGAATATGTAACTATGCTTCTTTCCTATATAAACATTCTTCTATGAGATTCATGCATATACAACTAGCCATTTCAAATTGATAAGGAAAATACAAGGTAAATGTTTCCTACTCATTTATTGTTCTATTATTTTACATAGAAAGATGTCTATTATTTCTCAATCTTTCAAGAGTCCTTTTTTTTTTTCAATCTCAAAGATTTTACATAACATTTCATAACACATTTCTTCTATATATTTTCCTTTTCACAAACTCAATCTTCCACTTTAAGAGCTCCAAGCAAGTCCATAATCTGCAAAAATAAGAAATCAAAAAGACCATGGGATGCTCACCTCCCAACCTAGGTCTTTACAAGACCACCCCCGAGCTAGGGGAACCAAACATAGGTAGGATACACACAAGAAAACAAAATGAGCAAGTCAACAATTCAACACTTACAAAAAAATAAATCTCCCATCCATGGCTTACACAATGTGCCACATATTGTCCCATGAATTTGGGGTGAAGTGGACTAAAACCCTATGGAGAGAAAATCCATTCCAAAAGTAAAATTAAAACAAGCCTTCACATGGCTTAACAACAGCTCTTCCAACCATACTTGGAAAACCCATATCAAAAGAGATCTAAACAAGTCTTCACATGGCTTAACAACAACTATTCCAACCATACTTAGAAAGCCCATATCAAAAGAGATCATAACAAGCCTTCACATGGCTTTACAAACAACCTCTCCACCATTTCCCAAATCCACAACAATCTCTTATGACCCCCAAGGCATAAAGCCATAAAAAATCCCTTATGGCCCCCAAAACAAAGAGTGGAATGGATACATGGAGTCCATACTTCCATGTGTTGTCCCTCTTCTCCTCGAGGAGAGACTCTACATCCATGGATTGTCCTAAAAACTTCACCCCCAAGGCTACTCTTCCCTCCAAGGGTGAGTTTGGCCTTATGACTCCCAAATCAATAACACAAAACAAAACAAAAAACACAATGCTTCACAACTTCAAATCACATAAGAGACACAAAACCAAACACAATATTTACAAAATACATCTAAAAGCATGTAAGAAAAAACAAACCTTACATATCTATCAAGAACATGAAGAACTCTACAACACAAACACCATATTTTTCTCATACCAAAATAAAAAGTAGGAAATTTAAAATTGGAGAAACCAACGTAAGTCCAAAACATAAATGACAAGAGTTGATGATGAAATCCCCTTTGTCCCAGCTTTTTCCTTCTTGCCAAATCTAGTCCTAGTCTCTAAGCTAGAGAGTGGGTTTTCAAACTCTCCAAAATGAAGAGTCCCCACTAAAAAGGCTTCCACACAACTTCCCACAAACACCTAGGGATAAGGTTTCCTTTTCATTGGGTGGTCTTCCCTAAGCCCCTTACAAGATTTCTAGAAAAGATCTCTTACAAAGGTTGGCCCAAAAGGTGGGCAAAGGACTATCATTCTAATGGATGGTGTTCTTACCAAGGCTTGGTTTCAAAAGTTGATTTTTGGCCATCTAAGAAATCCAAATTTTAGATGGGTCTTTTGGTCAACTATGGGTTATCCTATGGTTAAAAATTACCCTTACCCATAGGCATACCAAGTGGGCTAGCTTAAAAAGGCCTAAACACACCCCTAGGCACCTTTTTAACCCCCCAAAAGCTCATGAAAAGTTCAAATTCGAAAATCTATGACAAGACATCTCCTCAAGCTCCCTAACCAAGGGATTCACATGAGGATCCTCAAGAGTACTATCCTAGGTTAATGGCATCCAAACTCAAGTGGGTCATGTCATGGCCACATGTACATTACAAGTGTCAAGTGACACAACAAAATTTACACATCACAAGCCACAAGGCATTTCCACTTGAACACTTCACAAAACAAATTACAAATTAAAAATTAAATAGAAAACATCACAAGCTCATTACATAAATGAAATAAATACAACACAATGAGGTTTTGTCTTTCCTTAGATGCAACCTTGGCTCGAACTGAATTCACATTGGCCTATGTTTGGATCCCCGATAATAGTACCATGGTCTATTTCCTTGCACACTAAATCCAACATCAGTAGTCCAAGTAATATAAATCCACATCATATATGAATCAATTATAAACAACTTAACAAATCATTTGCACATCACATTATCAATTGAAATTCTTTTACACATAAACTTTAACTTTTCCCATTCGTGAATACATATATACACACATGTACTTAAGAAGTTTACTTTCAACACCTAATAGGAAACCATAACATCATAACTACATCAAATATCCATTACCTAATAAGACATATAATTAATTCTCATCATGTCTTCCTAGTATTCATAAAACAAGGTTAAGCATAAATGCAAGACCATAATAATGTCACAAGGTAATCATCATAACATCATAAGGTAGTGTGCATCTAACATTTAAAGAGTATCAAATAAGTATCTCTCTCAATTGCACAAACTAAAGAGCTATAACAGGATAGGGTATCTATCTCAGTAATCCAAGAAATATAATCCTCAACGTATATAAATCAATTATGTTCAACTTACAATTCGCTTGCAACATCACCTATTCAATTGAAATAGATTCGCACATAAATTTTATCTCATCTCATTCATTAAAACACACACACACACACATCATGTAATAATAAATTTTTACTTGCAACACTTAATAAAAAGTCAAAGCATCATAATTACATTAGATATTAATTTACTAATAAGTCTTATAGATAAATCTCATCATTTCACCCTAGCATTCATCAAACCAGATTATCCATAAGTACAGATCCATATTAGTGTCACAAGATAGTTGTCAAACATCATAAGGCAGTGTCCATAAAACATATAAAGTGATAAAATATATGACAAAACAGTCTAGAACCATAGTGCATCAGAACAAAGTATCGAATAAGAATTTCTCAAATGCAGGAACTCAAAAAGCTATGACGGGCTAGGGGTGAGGCCTCACATCCTCCCCCACTAGGCATGAACTTCCTCCTACAGTTCATAGCAATCCCATGTGTCCATAACCTGGTGTAGTCTTTTTCCTCGATGAGCTAGTGTCTGGCATGCCAAAATGTGACTGGGCCCCAAAGTTAGATTCTAGTTCGACTCCACCTACAGGGCATCCCAATCATAAGATATGAGACTCATCAAATAACTATTTCCTCAAAACTGCTACATGAAAGGACATCATGGATGCGTGACAAGCTAGGTGGCAAAGCTAGACGAAGAGTGACATGACACCTAGCCGCTTTAATTTTTTTTTTACAAAGGACTCACCCATCTAGGTGCGAGCTTAGAGCCCTTTCCATAATGGACCAGACTCCTTTGTGGCCACATTGATAGAAAAACTCTATCCCCAACCATAAACTGAAATCCTCTCTCTACACATCTATATACTTCGACTACTGCCTACCCTACACTTTCTTAAGATGTTGCAGTTACCTACAGCTCTAACTTTCAAACTAACTCAAGACCTAGAGCAACTCTATACTCAATGCAGTCCAACTCAAAGGCATTCTACATGGTCTGTCATAAAACACCTGATAGGGGGCATACCTAGCATAGTGTGATGCTCATAATGGTAGGAAAATTCTGCCAAAAGATGGTACTCCTCCTGCCTAGTCTAATGGTCCATGACATACATGCAGAGTGTAAAATCCAACACCTAACTAACCCTCACTGACAGACTATCCAACTCATGGTGCTGAGTAGGGCTAAAAGAGATAAGTGCCCAAAGTTGGCTGCAATCCCCTCCAATAAGGTGATGAGTAGGGAGAATATTGACTGGAAAAAGGTCTTACAAGGGATGTCATGAACTTTGATAGTATCCCGCAAGAAAAGTTGTGCCACTGATGGGGCTGCAAAAGCAGTACAAATAGGTGAGATGCATGGGTCCACTATAGTTGTCATATCTTCAATCTAACTCTAACAAGCCTTCTACAAAGGGGTGGATAGATATCCTAGATCCCAGGGCTAATTCTACCTCTCATCTAACATCTTGTCTAGTTGCATCTAGTCCGTAACGCTCCACAACCTAAGGAGAAACAAAATAGCCTGTAGCAACTAAAAAAAATAAAAAGATAGAATTACTACCTCCACACATACCTGTGGCCTAATGCCCTTCCTGGCGGTTAACCTCTGCCACAAAAGCTCTATCGGAATCACCTATATCCTCATCATAGCGCCTTGATGCTGTTGTGTGTTGAATACCTATCTCAGGGAAAATTCTAGCAATGTGTCCCATGGCACCACAAGAGTAGCAGGGTCCATGTACCCTCCTTTGCAAGCCCTAAGGTCTAGAATACTGAGGGTGTCTTGTCTGAAAGAACCTATTACGACTGCCTCGAGAAGCCTTCACCATTCGGGCTTGAGGGGTAATGAGCGTTTGTGGCCTCAGATTTCTCTGAGGGTCTGAAGTCTTCTACTGCTCAGGTTGAGAGCTTGGTTGCTTCTCTGCAAGACTAGGAGGGGGACTCCTAGATCATTCTCTGACTGAAGTCATATGCCCTTGTGGACTTTGGCATATAACATGTTGTGAAACACGAGGCATTCTAACAAGAATGATGTTGACAAGATTCTGTATTGCTGAAAGAATTTCACCATCAAAATCTTGAGGAGGTTTGGGGAAAGGATTCTAATTTTCTCTAACATTCTCTTCCTCTGGTTGATCCTTCTTAGGACCTCGGGGGGTATGGCTACGACCCCATCCACGACCGTGAGCTTTCCGTGTTATCGAAGGCATCCTGCACAAAAATCATTGAAGTGCATAAGTCGTAAATGTAATGTAGTAATTTAAAAAAGGGGGTGTTAATAGTTGTTGTGGTTTATACTAAGTTGTTGATCATATTTATGAAACCAGATTACAATACCTGGTGTGATATCTGTAGTATTATAAGATTCAACATGAAAATTGAGAAGATTAACAACAAGATTGCAAACCAAAATTTGGTCCATTCTATTGGAATATTAAAGCTTATACAAAACTGATGGATCCCAAGGGTCATCAGAATCCCTTGGAGATGAAATGAAGAGCCATCATAATATTTGTTACAAATAAACTATTCGAATTCTCAAAAGTTATTAAAAAAAACTATATACAAAATTTAGGTCTACTTGGAGAAGGCATAACTTTCTAGTCTTAGCTCCGATTTGCGAACCATTTGATGCATTGGAAAGGTATTCAAAAGAGCTAGAGTCAAATTTTGGAAATGACAACTACTAGTTGAAATTTCTGGGTAGCATACAAGCCCAGAAATGCTCCGAAGACCCTCAAAAATGCAGTTTACTAAAACATAGGAAAATTAGAAAAAAAAAAAAATGAGATTTCAATATTTTCCAAATTTAATCATGATCAGTTGTTCATCTAATTAATTCTAAAAGAATACAACTAAGAGGATTCATGACCATTCGTCTACGTCCCTTAACCCATATGTTAAACACCTAGGTTAAGTTTGTCAAATATCTACGTTAGGTTCACTGACCTAATCGTAACATGAGAAAGGTTATGAACCAAGAAATATTTATTCAATTTTGCTATACTAAGGTTTTTCCTTAATGATATAGTCATCTTAACATGACAATAAACAAACCATGAAAGATTGACATATTATATTTTAATAGAGTTATAAAAGGTGAAAATGTGTGTGTGTGTGTGTGTATATATATATATATATATATATATCTTTATCAAAATCTTAAACTGATAAGACATTCCAATGTTTATTTCAATAGTTCATTACTTTCCAAGAGTACTAAAGTTTTCAACTTTAATTGGGATTTAACTGTAACACTATTTTTACAAAGGCCAATATACTGGCCACATATATTGGCCCCATAAAAATAACATTAACAAGTTTAAATCATTAACCAATGTATTAACTAAAACTTTAATTAAGCTTTAATCCAACTTAATCTTAACTCATTTAAACATAATCGTCCCTAATTACCCAAGGTGAGTTTTATATACTAGGTCACCTTTAATAATAGTTAAGTTAAACCTTTGGCCCATTAATTTATTAGATTATTATTTTAATAACATTATAAGTTGTATAACGTCATTAATAAAATTATTAACCAAAAGGATCTTGTTCGAATAAAAACACAAATTGTCTACTAAAATTCTTTATTAGATTTATCCAAAAATAGCTTAAAAGAGAACATAAAAAAAATACTCAAATTATATTCCCACCAAAAGAAAGAGTTTGAAAATAGCCCCACAAAAGACTTTTATAAAATATAATAAAAAATGTCAAAACTCTCATTGGGAAACCTAACCCTAATTCGAAATTAGGGTTTGGGCCCAAATAAGAAGTGTCAAAAATTGATTTTTTTATTCTTCTCTCATCTCCCTCTCTTTCGCATGGCTCCTTCAAACCCTAGTCTCTCTTTTTTTTTGCAGGTCTGATTCAAGGCTCTCATGGAGAGAGAATGCAAAGAGTATGTTCATAGCTTTATATACATAAATGTATATATACACATTGTTGTATATATATTTATATATATCTAAAACTATGTGAATCTTCTATGGGCCAGATTCGA
The DNA here is from genome assembly GCA_027943335.1 of Chamaecyparis obtusa. Lineage (NCBI taxonomy): Eukaryota > Viridiplantae > Streptophyta > Pinopsida > Cupressales > Cupressaceae > Chamaecyparis > Chamaecyparis obtusa. The sequence goes on along the minus strand of BSBK01004301.1, from coordinate 115,388 downwards.
GTTGGTAAAAACCCCAAACCAAAACTATTTTTGCAAAGATTTTATCATTCCTTCCTCTGCATTATTTGAGTTATTTTGTGATTTAATAGTGTGACACTTTTTTATTTATTTAAGAGTCTATTGTTAAAAAAAAAATTTGCAAGTGCGTGAGCTGTGGCAGGTCATGGCCTGCTGCCTCACTAGTGCTGGCACCCGTCCCAAACCCACACTCTCGGTGGTAAAATTTTTTACAGGTAGATTTTTTGTAGGGGTTCATGGGCCTCCAAGGTGGCTCTTCCCTATCGTAGGCCACAGATGCCCACAACAGTCCACACTTGCAGCTGTGGCTATGGCTGGGGTCGTGGACCTCCGTAGAGGTCACCACCTCTCCTCATTCCCTCCTACACACGTGAGAAGGCTGAGAGTTGGCCTCTACTACCGCTCCAGCCCTCCTCGCATGTGATACCATTTTTAATATCTTTCTTCTTGTTGTCTTACAAATCTATTGCCCTTTTATTAGATGCGGCTTCTTTAACAAAATATTAAAATTTGTACTGCCAGAAAGTCAAGGAGAATCCCTTGTGTGTAACAGAGACATGACACTCAGTTCTCAGGTCAATTGAGGATGAAACTTCAACAATTTGTTTAGGTTTTCCTATGCAATTTCATGAAACTTTTTCGTTAGTGGGCTAGCTAAAAAAGGCCTAAACACACCCCTAGGCACCTTTTTAACCCCCCAAAAGCTCATGACAAGTTCCAATTCGAAAATCTATGACAAGTCATCTCCTCAAGCTCCCTAACCAAGGGATTCACATGGGGATCCTCAAGAGTACTATCCTAGGTTAATGGCATCCAAACTCAAGTGGGTCATGTCATGGCCACATGTACATTACAAGTGTCAAGTGACACAACAAAATTTACACATCACAAGACACAAGGCATTTCCACTTGAGCACTTCACAAAACAAATTACAAATTAAAAATTAAATAGAAAACGTCACAAGCTCATTACATAAATGAAATAAATACAACACAACGAGGTTTTGTCTTTCCTTAGACGCAACCTTGGCTCGAACTAAATTCACATTGGCCTATGTTTGGATCCCCGATAATAGTACCATGGTCTATTTCCGTGCACACTAAATCCAACATCATCCAAGTAATATAAATCCACATCATATATGAATCAATTATAAACAAATTAACAAATTATTTGCACATCACATTATCAATTAAAATTCTTTTACACATAAACTTTAACTTTTCCCATTCGTGATTACATATATACACACATGTACTTAAGAAGTTTACTTTCAGCACTTAATAGGAAACCATAACATCATAACTACATCAAATATCCATTACCTAATAAGACATATAATTAATTCTCATCATGTCTTCCTAGTATTCATAAAACAAGGTTAACCATAAATGCAAGACCATACTAATGTCACAAGGTAATCATCATAACATCATAAGGTAGTTAGTGTGCATCTAACATTTAAAGAGTATCAAATAAGTATCTCTCTCAGTTGCACAAACTAAAGAGCTATAATGGGATAGGGTATCTCTCTCAATAATCCAAGAAATATAATTCTCAACGTATATAAATCAATTATGTTCAACTTACAATTCGCTTGCAACATCACCTATTCAATTGAAATTCACTTGCACATAATTTTTATCTCATCTCATTCGTTAAAACATACACACACACACACACACACACACACATCATGTAATAAGAAATTTTTACTTGCAACACTTAATAGAAAGTCAAAGAATCATAATTACATCAGATATTAATTTCCTAATAAGTCTTATAGATAAATCTCATCATTTCACCCTAGCATTCAAAAAACCAAATTATCCATAAGTACAAATCCATATTAGTGTCACAAGATAGTTGTCAGACATCATAAGGTAGTGTCCATAAAACATATAAAGTGATAAAATATATGACAAAAGTGTCTAGAACCATAGTGCATCAGAACAAAGTATTGAATAAGAATTTATCAAATGCAGGAACTGAAAAATCTATGACAGACTAGGGGTGAGGCCTCACACATGGGTACCTTTTGGTGGAATGTCATACCATTTGGTCTTAAGAATTCCGGTGCAACCTATCAGAGAGCTATGACTACCATATTCCATGATAGGATGCATAAAAACATGGAAGACTATGTTGATGACACACTTGCTAAATCACAACAAAGAAGCACTCATTTATCTGATTTGAGTTTGATATTGGACCGCATGGAACGATTTCAACTCAGATTGAATCCTAAGAAATGTGCTTTCGGTGTCACTTCTGGGAAATTGCTAGGCTATATCATATCAACAAAAGGAATAGAGGTAGACCCGAAAAAGGTGCAAGCTATCATGGAGATGCCACCTCCTCACAACATAAAATAATTAAGGGGTCTCCAAGGCCATCTCCAATCTATTAGGTGGTTCATTTCTCAATTAGCTGATAGAGCTCAACCTTTCAACAAGAATTTGCATAAAGGGGCTACTTGCATATGGAATGAGGAGTGTCAAAAGAACTTGGACCAAATCAAGGATTACCTAGCAAAACCTCCTATTCTTATGCCGCCTATCCAAGGGAAACCTTTGATACTCTACATATCTACTACAGTGAATTCTTTAGGAGCTCTCCTTGCACAACAAGATGATATGGGCAAAGAACAATCTATCTATTACATCAGTCGCACCTTGGTTTCTTATGAGCTCAATTATACCAGCATTGAAAAATCTTGTCTAGCAGTAGTGTTTACATCCCAAAAACTCAAACATTACATGCTCGCACATACTACGCAGCTGATCACAAAAATTGATCCTTTAAAGTACCTCTTAAGTAAAGTTGTGCTTACCAGATGACTTGCTAAATGGATGCTGATTCTTTCAGAATTTGACATTCAGTACATCAAAAGGAAAGCCATTAAAGGACAAGCAATTGTGGATCAATTGGCCAAATTCCCATGACTGATGATGCTCCTCTTCAGATAGACTTCCCAGATGCTTCAATCATGAATGTCACAGAGCGTACGTGGAAAATGTTCCTTGATGGTTCTCATACACAAAATGGGGCTAGGGCTGGAATCTTATTTGTTACACCTCATGGATACATGGTTCCTAAATCTTATAAGCTTCTCTTTCCATGCACCTATAATATAGCTAAATATGAAGCCTTTCTCAATGGTGTTAAGCTTTCCCTAGAATGGAGGATTACAGAATTACATATCTTTGGAGATTCACAACTTGTCATAAATCAAGTAAATGATGATTACCGGACAAAGGATGACAAGTTGATTCCCTACAAGAAGATGATAGACTCGCTTAGGAGTTATTTCACATCTATTACATTCCAACAATTTCCTAGAGCTGAGAACAAAGCTACTAATGCCATGGCTACTTTGGCATCCATTCTACAATTGGAAGAACTTGAGTCATACTTTGAGTTCCTGGTGGAAGAGTTGCGTTATCCCACCTATGATTCCCCTAATGGCTATGTTATTTGCACTATGATCAGTCATGATTCATCCCACTATGCTACTATATTTCCTATCTCTGAGATTAGATTATTCCTAAAAATCTAACGCGCAATGGGAAGCACAAACTCATCCGCAACACCTCACATTTTACCCTTGTCTCTGGTGACTTGTATAGGAAGGGTCTAAATGGAACTCTCCTTAGGTGTCTAGAAATAGAGGAGTCAGAAAAAGCACTAGCTGAAGTCCACAATGGCATATGTGGTTCACACTCTAATGGTCTTGTGTTAGCTTGGAAATTGCTTAGGGTTGGTTACCATTAGCCTACTATGCAAGCTGACGCTGTTCGATATGCCAAGTCCTGCAAGAAATGTCAACTACATGGGAATATCATTCATGCTCATGGACACGATCTTATTCCCTCTGTTACATACTGGCCATTTCAACAATGGGCCTTTGACTTGGTAGGCAAGATTCATCCTAGTTCTTCAAGTGGGCATAAGTTCATTATTACAGCTACTAAATATTTTACCAAATGGGTTGAAGCTATCCCATTGTCTGCAGCTACAAGAAAACATGTTGCCTTATTTATCTTAAATCACATCATTTGCAACTATGGTATTCCTTCTTCCATAGTCACGGATAATAGTGGCCAGTTCAAGAATAAAGACCTGAAACAATTGTGCAAAAAATTCAAAATTAAACAACATTGGTCTTCTATTTACTACCCTCAAGGGAAAGACCAAGTTGAGGCCTTGAATAAAACATTGTTGAAAATCCTTCATAGGACAGTGCACAAATTAGGCAAGGATTGACATCTGTAGATCAATCCTATGCTATGGGCTTATAGATCTTCTATTCGCACTCCTATAGGTGCCACACCTTTTTCCTTGGTCTATGGTTCTGAGGTTGTCTTACCATTAGAGGTAAAAATACCATCACTGACAGTCTCTCTACATGGTTTGATTATCGACGAAGACCATAGGGCCATGAGATTTCATGAGCTTACTACTTTGGAGGAATGTTGCAAGGCCGCCTTTGATCACATGCGCACTTATCAAAAGAGAATGTCTGTTGCCTATAATAAGAAGGTTCATCCTAGAGAGTTCCTAGTGGGTGAATTAGTCCTAAGAGAAAATTCTAAGAATCAGTAGAATAGAGAGAAGAAAGGCAAGTTTGAGCCAAATTGGTTAGGGCCTTACATCATCATGACAACATTTGGGTCTGGGGCCTATCAATTATCTACACCTGAGGGAGAAGAGCTTGCCAAACCTATTAATGATCTACATCTGAAGAAGTTCTATGCCTAAGGTTCTTGAACTCTTTGTATATATCTTATCGATCCTGAAAAAATTCCAAAAAAATTCATATATGATACTGAAAAAATCCTAAAAAGAATATAAAGTCCTAAAAAAAAAAAGAAAAAAAAAGAGCATCCTAGTGAAAACCTAGCAATAGGCACTTTGATGTCTCACCAAAAAAATTATATATTCCAAAAAAAAAAAAAAAAAAGTCCTAAAAAATCTGCCAAGCGGTGAAAACCTAGAAACAGGCGCTGCTTGGGACCCTTGCACCTATGTCTATCAGTCTTGCATGGCGCTCATTCACTCCACTTCTTGCTTTGTCTCTCCTAGCCTAGAATTGACTCTTGTCTTAGTCTAGGGGGCATACATTGTTTTAGCTTATCTTGGGTCTCTTTGTGCATCGAGGTTTCTTGGGCAACTTGGTTCAAACAATGTTTCTCAACACTTTCCAACTATGTTTTTCAACACTTCCCTAGCATCAAGTGTTTCTCAACACTTATTAGATATCCTACCTGTAGTCTAGAATGATACGATATTTCTCACCGGCAGATACGATACTCAAAGTTTGACTCTATGACCTACACACACACACTTAAACACTTGACTTGCTGAGATTTGTTTGACTTTATTTCTTTATATGTTGCCTATGATGATTTCTTTTTATGAGTGTTCTCTCCCTAATAGTTTTCGATGATGCATAGCTAGAAGACTGGGGGCATGAGGACATGTTTTATCTATTTTTTGGTCTGTGGGTATATCTTGTTGATCCTAACTATCATGAGCATTTATGCTTGTTACACTTGACACTAAGGATCTACAATGTATTATCCTTGACTATTTTTTGCAAGTGCATGCTTATGGTCATCTTGACTTTCTTGTGTCTTGATGCAAGCATAATCTTGCTATACTAAACTTAGGGAACCTCACTGCACTAGTCCTCTTGACCTACATGTCTTTGATGCTTAGGTGGGATTCCCACATACCTATCTGATATAGATCATATTCATATACCCATAGTTCTACTAGTGCGTATTTTATGATCTTGCGACGCTACCAATAAATCTCGATGATGATTATTAGAGTCTAATAGCTTTGTAACCTTGCAAGTAAATCACTTTTCATAGTAGCTTGCATTCTTAGGTTCATGTTAGTTTAGTTTTGCATCTTGCATATGGAGAGATCTCTCCTTTCATCTTTCATAGACTTGTCAGTCAACTATGCTCGCCTTTCACTTCTTGTCTTTCATATCACATCCTTTTCTATTCCTGTCATCATGAGGGGTTAATCTTATCATCATATATAAAAAAGATCATTTTCAGAAACATGAGTCTATATCATAACATGAGAACTAAACATACATCCATGAGAGAAACTATACATGAGCATTTATAAGCATATATCATACATTTGAGATATATAACAAGACAATAATACTGAAACATCCATCGCAATGAGACAAGTACATAAGATATATCATAATCCAGTCATCTCATATATATATCATGATACAAATACAATATGAGATCCAAAAACTTGGATAAAGTCTCAAGACATGTCTATACATCCAAAACCCTAAACCTAGGACTAGCTTGCCCCCTCATGTGTAGGAGGTGCTAGTGCAGTTGGTGGTCCCATCCTATTGGCTAGCATGTTCGACCTCCCTTCCCTCTCGGAGTAGAGTGGTAATCGCTGACCCTCAGGCATAGCTGCTATGTACAATCTATGGTAGTATGCCACCCATGCTGCCTCCCTCCGTATCTCCATGGCATCATCCTGTGATGCTCTCTCCCGCTGATCTATCTTGGCCCATGCATCCATAAGATATTGATCATGAATAGAGATCATGGTCTGCAGGTGCTACACCTTGGCCTCTAAGGCCCAGACACTATCCTAGAGATCCTCTCCTCCTCCAGCTGCAGGCTGCTCCTACCCTGCCTCAACCCATTGGTGAACTAGTCTCGCCTCCTCCTCCTCCTACTCCTCCTCCACCTGTTGGCATGACCATTTGTGGCCACCTGATCGAGACCCCTAGCCTACCTCCGCTCTCCTCCCCCCTCCCCCTCCTCCATCCTCTCCATCCCCGCTCGGTGCCTATGGCTATTTATCTGGGACTATAAACCTTGGGAATGGATGTCTTGGACACTCGGCTATGTACACTGCATCTGCCCCTGCATCTACCATTTCTAGCAGGTAGTCCCATGGCTCCCACCACAACCCCACTATCTCCTGCACTGCCTGCTAGTAATCCATAATCGACAGCCATCCCAGTGTCTCCTCCTCCCGTACCCTGGCATATGTAGTGGTATCTATTACCACTCTCTGCTGCCTACCAAACTGTCTCCACACTCAGGTAATCACAAAACACTCCACAGTCTCTGCATGCCTACCTAGTAATGGCCGGCTACATAGCATGTACTCGAGATCCTGATCCTCATCCCTCCACCACTTGCACTGCTTGTATGGCCTCCACTCAAACGTCATCAACTCATCTAAAAGCCTCCTATAATATGTGAGGTCCCCACTATGTGGCTGTGTGATGAACCTGGTATATCAATATATGTAGGGAGTCCTCCGCTCTTGAGGCTATACCCATGGTTGCACAACAACTATGTGCTCCCACGCCCATATCTATGCCAGGACGAGCCCACATGCCCATGATTGGTCATCCCTGTAGATGATCTCATGCAGCTCATGATACATATCTGCAAGGATCACTGGCCCCCATGCCATCTATCTAGGTCATGCCACCAGGTCTATGGCCAGTCTCCCCCAGCCTAGTGGGAACCCTCTCTGACTCCAGCTAGTGATCAGAGCCTATGCTACTATGGAGCACACGATGCATGGCACTGGATAGTCTCAACCATACTCATCTATTATATGGTCCCAACTAAGATGTCTATCTAGGATGGTAATATCCTGGCAGAGGTCTTGAAAGGCCTACCTCCCCGCTATGGGAGTCTGATCATAGTATACCTATGCCAACAAAAAATCATGTCAGTTTTCATCATATGGAAACACTACATTAATGAACATCTCTACAAACATGATTATGTTCACCACATCTCCAAGGCTCGATACACAAAGGATTCGGTAGACATCCTCAAGTGTGATAGTGGCCTCTCTGATCGACAAGTGAAATGTGTTATGCTCGCTATGCCACCTCTCTGCTAGTGCTATCAGTAACTTGTGGTTTTCCCGTATATGGGGCATCTCCAACAAGTAGCTGAAACCCATCCGAGACAAAGCTGCTCTCCCTAGATCATCTAGATCCTGGACATAGTGCAACCCGACCACCCTCGGTACTCTGATGATGAGCGCTGACAGAACCTCCTGCAAGCCATCAACCCACAAACCATATGTCAGAACATGTCACAATGGATGTCCAAAATCAGTACAAGTAATCTCAAAAGAAAAAATTGTCTCTACACATGTTATATTGCTCAAATGAAAGTTATGTGATACTTCTTGTTATACTGGTGCAACATTGTCTGCTGATACTATCATGCGATACTTTCTTGTATAGCGGTGTGATACTTTTTCTTTGTGTGATAGTTTGCACCCAGTCGCACGACATTTCATCCAGGCTCGTGCGATACTTTCCTGGACGGCCGTGTGACACTTTGTGGCACCAAGAAGTCTCGCACAATAGAGTATACAGTAGGTGTGTGATACTTTTAAAAGTATTGCATGATGTTTTGCTAAAGCATAATTTGAAAATTCAAAAAACATGCTTTAAATGCAAAAAATGACTCAAAACGGCTAGTTTTTATGGAAACTTATCGGGGCACCATACTGAGGAGGCCAGTTGTGCAACCGATCATGCTCAAATCGATGTGTGTGAATGGGAATGCATGCCTGCTAAGCCATAGTCTCTCTTGAATCTCTCAAAGTTCTCAAAACTCACATAAGACAAATGAATTTGAAAATGACCTTTTCACCCCTTAAAAAGCATTTTGACTTAATATGGCATTTTGACCTAATTTGCAAAACATCTCATAATTTCACAAAAATTACACCCCTGGCTAATTTTGATGTCCTCGATCCATTTTTGGGATTGAAATTGAAATTTGAGTTCATCTTGATGGTCAAAATTGCATTTTAAAATTTATCCTTCTTCTGCGTAGTTGGCTGACTGTTTGAGGCCTGGTCGTTCGATCTTTGCTGGGGCATCTTCATTTCTTCATCTCCATCTCTCTCAACCTTCTAGTCTCTCATTCATTTCCTTCACTTCATCTCTCTGAGGTTTTGAATTTATCTTTATCCTATATCTTTCTCAGTCAAACCTAGTCAAACTGGGGCATATTTTCATTGCTTGATCGTTATTCTATTATCTTTCATCTTCGATTATGATTTCTATTGATTTGATCATGTTTCTCTCATCTTGCTTGTGCATTCCCTCTACCTCATTTTGATTTTGATCTCGAGGGGGTAGACATATTCTATCAGCTATTCTCCAGAGCATATGCTTGACCATTCCATTTGCTCTGATTGATCTATCTATCTATCTATTGTGCTTGACATGCTAGTTCTCATCTTGAGTTCTGATACTATCCATCTCTCTCCTAAGTGTTCAGTACTGTCGCTACCAGGTTGACCATGCAGGATTTGCTATCTCTTTGCACTTCATTCTTTGGAGTCAAATCTCTATCTATTGCCTTCTTGGCTGATCTATTCTTTGACTTAATGTGTTCCCAGATCGATCACACATTAGTCAAAGAGGGGAAAATGTAATCACCCAAAAATGGTCATCTAGACTATTAGCCCCTTTCTAGAATTATTTGCTAAATTTATCAAATGCTTATTCTTGATCAAATCCTAATTTTATCATTTATTCGATTATATTCTATGGATTAACCATTTTATCCTAAGTCTTTATTTAATTAAAAGGAATTCCCTCTCCTTTTATTAAATAAAAATCCCCCACTTACCTTTTATCCTAAGTTGCACAAATAAAGCATTATTCCTATTAATAAATAAGAAGAAAAGGCTTTTTGTCTCACATGGGGCACAAAAGTCAACACTTCTTTCTCACTAGAGGATACTTGTGCACAAGGATTGCTTCCACTTTCAAACTCCACCCTTGATCAAATCTTTTGCCTCTCAATCTCCATGGTCCATTTATCTTTAAAAGGAGATCTCTCTTCTCATTCTAGGACCCCCACTCTTGATGCTAATGTTATGTTGTAGGTTTTCTTGGTGCCATTGGAGCTTTTGAAGAACTTGTTGCATTTTAGTCCTCATATTTTCATTGTAGCTTAGTTCTCATGGAATTCTTAGCTTAGTTTCCTTTCATGCTTTAGCTTAGTTCACATAGTTTAACTAGTAATGGCTTGTAACACTCTCATTTCCATAGTTTAGTTGCATTCTTGCATTCTCATTCTAGCATAGCTTGCATTATATTTTTCATTGCGATTCTTGAAGATATTGGCATTCTTGCCCTTGTCTCTTTGAATCTCTCATTGCATGGTTTACTAGCAAGGTTTCATGCTTAATAGCTCTAGTTGAGAGCCCTCTAAACACCCTTTCACTCGATGCCTAGGGAGCTCTAGGTCACTTTTCAAGGTTTCCAATCCATGGATGCCCTTGGAATCAATGGCTTAGAGAAGTGCACATTTTGAGTGTACATACATCAGTATAGTCAACTTGCCAACAATCTTCCCATTTGTCATTGATGGCAACAAAGGAATATGGCCAACTTGCTAACTGTCCCTTAACACAAAAAACTTTTTGTCTTCTATACATTTCTTATATCTCCCTATACATATTATAATCCATATTCTATACATACACAACTCCCCCTTTGACATTAATGAATTAACTATCTAGAGATGGGCACATAAGGCATACTGTAGCTTCTCCATCTTCTCCAAGTCACTATTGGGACCATGATCATAAGTTACCATTGTGGCATCTATGTCCTTGATGTTCTGAATCAGTATGTATAGTGAGGGTGCAAGAGCATTCCTTAGCTGTGTTTTCCTTGCCCTGATCTTTGACATCTCTTTTTTGGCCTTCTCAAATTTATCAATCTGTTCTTGGTAATCATTATTGCACTTGTTCACATCTGTAGATATGTCTTTCACTGAACTCTTTACTTGCTCAATCATAGCTTCTACCTCTTTTAATTTGAAATGAGCATTAGTAAGCTTATCTTTGTTCATGCATTCTATAATGATTCTTCTTCCTTCATCTACAAATTCTTTTAGGGATGCTTGTCCTGTCTTAAGTGAGCTCAAATCTAGTGCAAAGTTTCTCACCAACTCATTCAATCTCTTCTTCAGATACTTTTCTTCTACAACTTGGGGTGTAGATTCTTCAAGGCTTGAGAAATTACTTTTGAAATGTGAGATGACTATACTCACATCATCAATAGAGTGTACCTTATAAACTTTCTTGTTTGTAGGCAACTCAGTATGTTCACTAATTCGACAAGGAGAGGATTTCTCATTACTTGTTTCTCCTTTGCCTTCTCCATAGCTAAGATGCTGAACTTAATCAAGTCTTCTTCTCTCCATGAGTCTAAACTGGATGTGTCCAGTGTCAAACTTGACAACAATGCTGAGGAGGGAGTGATGGGAGTGCTATCCATCACTTCTAGTTTTGCCTTGGCTGGTTGAACAAAAGTTTCATCTTTCTCTTTTTCTTTTTCTTCCATCTTATCTTCTTCTTTCTTTTCTTCCTCTTCTTCTTCTTTCTCATCAGATATATCTTCAATACACACTTCTTCTTGATGAGTGGGAGGTGTGTTGCTACATATATTTTCAGCTTCTTGTGTGCTCACAAAAGCTTCCTCAAACTTGTCCAATTCTGTGTCAGTGGCCGCCATGGCTATCTCAACATTATCAATGATAATGGTGCTATCCTTGAGTGATTTTGACATGGGCGCAGACTTAGCTAACTCTATTTGTACTTCCACTACTGGTGCTAAAACTTGAGGACCTGTTACTGGTATATTGGTGGTCTCTGCTACTTTGTCTTGCTCACTAGGTGCTTGAGTGATGGGTACAGATGGAGGTTTCATGTGTTGTTCCAAGAATACCTTCTCAAAGGCCTTCTCTATTTCCTTTGTAATAAGCTCATAGTATTTGTTCATAATGTGTAGAGTCGTCATCTTTGTCCTTAAGTGTGGCTTCACCAAATTCAATATCAATGTCGTTTCTTCAACAGAACATACTGGAAGATTGTAATCCAGTGTTTGTTCACTAATTCTGAAGTCTTCTTTAGTGGCTTGTCTCTTCAAGGTATCCAAAATCTTCCATACCTTATCTGGGATAGCTATCTTCAATTCAAGAACTATCTTCTTGAATTTTAGCATGTGTTTGATTAGCATCTCATGAATTTTTGACTTATCAATTTCATGGCATTTGTCATAAAACTTGGCTACCTGATCTAGCCTTCCTTCTTCTACAACTCTAGTCCTTAATACTTCAAGGCTTGGTCTGAATCCTACCTTAGGAGGTTCTTGGGTGTTTTTCTTGCTCCTTGTTGCTCATGAGGATGGATGACTAGTGCTGGCATGTTTCTTCCTCTTGACTATTGGCATATACTTTGGAGGAGTGGTAAGATCAATAGTATCTTTGGGTGCAGAAGGAGTATCATCTTCTTTACCCTTCTGACTATCATCTTTTTCAATTTTCACCTTCTTCATCTTGGGATAATCAGTCTTAGCTTCCTTTGTTGATGTGCTCTTAATTTCCAAATAAATCTTTTCATCCCTTGCTTTATCTAGATCTTCTTGTGTTACTCCATGAATTCTGAGTATCTCAGATGTGATCTTAGAGGCTTTCCTCTTAGTTGTTGCGCTGTTAAGTTTAGCATCTACTTCTCTAGTTTTCTCCTCATATGTTCCCCATCTAGGTTCATTAGGATCTTTGGGGGCTGATAGTAGTACCTTCATATATACTTCAAGGACCTATTCATCTACCTCATAACTGAGAGGATGAATCCACTTAGTTCTTGGTTCAATAGCTTCCATACAAGTTGTGTCTATCTCTACCATAAAACAAATTGTATCCTTGTACTTTTCCACAATGCTCTCTGGAATCATGTACCTCATTTTCATCTTAGCCCTGAAGGTCTTCAATTCCAATGTGATGTAATCTTTTAATGTGCTCTTAGTGGATGCCTTGTTAGATATCTGTGGCATGGTTGGAATGTACTTGTCCAAATACATATCTGATAGTCTCCCAACTATATGAAACTACATGTAAATGATTAAGGACCCAAACCTGAATATTTTGGTCTTATCATGCTTGATGGCCTTGATGTTATCAATCAACTATGTGTGCAAGATCTTACACAAGTTGAAATCCCCATCTTCCTCCACAAGTTTGATGGCTACTAGAATTGTGCCCGCAGACACACTATTCACCCTGTTGGTCTGATGAAACCTGTATCCAAGTATCATAGACACTAATTTGATGTCTTCTTGTTCAATAGGCTCAATTTTCATCCTGCACCTATCACGCCTTGACTTACATGTTTTCTCAACCATCTTTCTGACATCCTTGCCCACAGGAAGAATGACGCCTGTCCTAGAAAGGTATTTCATCTCATATATCAAGTCACTGGTGATTCTTACCACCACATCACCTATCCAAAATAAATCATCATGAATTCTGCTCAATAAAATCTTTATCCATTATGTCTCATAGAATTCATATGACATAGCATACTCAACAATAGGGTGATCATTCCACTTAACATATTCATCCATGAATGTTTTGTCTAGTTTCAACATGGTATCCATGTGCGCCCTTAACCTATCCAACCCTACTAGTTCTTTCTTGCAGTAGATATATGCCCTAATGTCCTTGACATGCATAATGCCCATAGGCATGTGGGATAAAGCTCCCTCTAAATCATCTAGGGTTGACTTAAATGAATTCTTCTCGAATACATATCTCTTCTTCTCAGCAACATTATAAACTATGGGAGTGGCCATGACTTACTTGATTAATAGCTTTCCAACTAATCTCTGAGATAATCCGAAGACTTTTGAATTGACACGATGAACTAGGGTTTCTATAACTGACTAAATGCACTGCAAATCACTGATAGATCAATCTCCAAGTCTTCACGACAACTTCCAAGGCTCTTTCTTCTTTTCAATCGCTCTGATTTCGAATGCAATGAGTAATTAAACAACTTTCTATATACTTGAAGTGAGAATTCTGCCATTAATGCAAGTCGCATAAACCAGGCTGTCACTTCAAAATTTCCAACTCAAGTTCTGTTCACAATCAGCATGTGCGCTCTTGCACAAAGGTACCTTTATACTCCAAAAGCTTAATTCCAAAGGTGTATACTCTGAGGATGAGTATACCAGCCACGCAAGGGTCTAGAGATAAATTAGCTCCCTCTATGATCTTGAGGGCTATTCATCCTAATGTAGAGGGTGCATCCACTATGGATGCATCCAATACATACTCATCAGTCTTGTCCTTCTTTTTCTCTAACCAAATCAAGCTTACATCATTTGAGGCTTTCACAAAATTGACTTCTCCTTCGGGATCCAGTACTGGTTCTTTAGCCTTTTTAGGGCTTTCCTAACCTTGTGTCCTTGATCTACAAAACCTTGAGATATGTCCAGCCTTGTTACAAGAGTGACAAATGACTGGAGATCTTATATTCCTCGGCACATTGACATGAGTCACCATTTTACATTGTCTTGCTGAGTGACCATTATAGTTACATATTTGACATGTAACATTCTGAGAACTTCTTACATTTGTCTGATTCTAATTTCATTGATCATGCTGAATCATGTTCTTCTTACTAGTCTTGTAATTCATAGCTCTATGACTAAATTTATTGCATGAATAACAATAACCATTAAAAGGTCTTACCTCTGTACAGTTCCTTGCAATGTGTCCATGCTTGTTACATGCAAAACAAGTGCATTCTATAGGCTTGCGCTCATTCTTAGGTGGTCCACCATTGTCTTTGGTTTGATCTTCAGTCTTCTTAGTATTAGTAGAGTCTCTTTGTGTCTCCTTTCTTGCTCGCATGTTGTCAATCTAATTTTGTGCTTCATTGTATCCAATATAGCTAGTGTCTCCTTTGGCTCTCCTTGCATACAACTGAGATTCTATCAAATCAGAACTAGTGTCCAATTTGTCAATATGATTCTTTGCTTCTTTCAATTTAGACTCCAAGCTTTCTTTTCTATTTCTTAGCTCCAAGATTTCCATGTTTGCTTTCCTTAGTTCTTCATTGAGTTGAAGGTTCTCTTTGACTTGTTCATTGTAGACTTCCTGATTGTTGATCAGCTTATCATAGAACTCTTCAAGTAGTTCTTTCATAGATGCATTTTCTTCATTCAACTTCTTGACCTTTGCTCCTAGATCACTATTAGAGTATTCTTTCAAATCCTTTCTTAGCCTTTTGATAACTAATTGAGCATCACTGACGTTTTCCTTTAGTTCTTCAATTTCTCTTTCCGATTTGTCCAGGTCTTCAAAAGCATCTTCAAGATTTCTTTTCAGATGTTTCATTTCTGCTTTGTCCATGATCTCCTCAAGTGGTTAAACTTCTTTGCTGAGGATCAGAGCTCTGATACCAATTGTTAGGAATGGGAATACTGAGAGGGGGGGTGAATCAGTGTTCACTATATTTTAACTTTTCACTTTAATCTTTAAATTGAACTTTAAATGTTTAAGTACTGATTTAAACATTCACATAAACATGAAACATGAAATCAAGACATGACACCAATATGGTTATGGGGAAATCCAAATAGGTAAAAACCCTGGTGGGAATTGACACCCACTAATATTTTGCACTAGTGTTTTGTGATCCTTGTTAGAAGATCCTTAACCATGTTAGGAGTTTCTTTACAATGCTTTAAGTATAGTAGACCTTGTTAAGAGTCATACCCTGTTAGGAGTCTTTTACAATAATCCCTATTAGGGGAGTGGACACACTGTCCTAGAGCTCACTACTCAAATGGTGAAGGCTACAACCTTCTGATATCAGATACTCACTATATCTGCTGGATGAACTGTCACTGTGACACTGCTTGTTAGATAAGTTCCTTTGATGCACTGATGTTTTGACCTCTTGAAAATCTCTAATACATCTTATGCTATCTTCACACACTTCTACTTTGCTTCTTACAACTCTATCTTGACTTCCATGCTGAATACAATGGGTGCATCTTATATTTATACGTGCATACAAAATAAACAACTAGGTCAGCCCTGTAACTTATTACAAACAATGCTTCCAAATGAATTGGCTTAAGTGTGCTTATAATTAAACATATAAACATGTCAAAAACCTAAATACAATGGTTGCATAGACTTTACAACATTACATTATAATCGCAAACTAAAATACTGACTATCAGCTCCATGCACTGTTCTTCACTGGCACACACTGGCTGTGCAACTTTAACTAACTGTAACTTTCACATCCTTGCATATCTAATTATGTGCTCATAGAATAAGCATGAGTATAGTCTAACTAACTTAAATTCCATGGCGCATACCATAATTCTTCCGTACACACGTGCGTTGATGCTCTAAGCTATAGGAACTATGTATACTGTCTAGTCTTCAACACTTAACCTAATTCTGATCTTTACATCAAGTGCGCTGACTCCAAACTGCTATATGACTTTGTTGCCATAATGACAACACTATATCAAGTCATATACATCAGTATAGTCAACTTTCCAATATGATGTAGCTCTTCCACCATTAATTCAAATCTAGATTCATGTTGCTCTAACTGAAGGAGTGAAGCAAGTGTAGCCATAGCATCAACTACTTTGTTTTTTGCTCTAGGGATTTGCTGGAACATGACAGATGTGAAGTATCATTTCAAGGAATCAACCATTTTCTTATAAGGTACCAGTTTCTCATCTTTTGTTTGATATTCATCATTGACTTGGTTGATTATAAGCTCTAAATCCCCATAGATGTGTAACTCTGTGATTCTCCATTCGATAGCCATCTTAAGTCCATTTATTAAAGCTTCATACTCAACAATGTTGTTTGTACATGAGAACAATAACTTGTAAGACTTAGGAATTGTGTACCCATGAGGAGAAACAAACAACACACTAGCTCCTGAACCATTTTGCATAAAAGATCCATCAAATAACATCTTCCATGTTCTTTCAGTCATATACATTAGGTGCTCATCTGGAAAGTCAACTTGAATAGGTGCACTATCTTGTATTGGGAAATCAACCAATTGATCTGCTATGGCTTGTCCTTTGATTTCTTTACGTTCAATGTACTCTATGTCAAACTCAGAAAGGATCATCATCCATTTAGCAAGTCTACCTATGAGGGAAGCCTTACCTAATAAATACTTGAGTGGATTTATTTTTTCTATGAGGTGTATTGTGTGCGCAAGCATGTAATGTCACATTTTTTGGGAAGCAAACACAATTGCAAGGAAAGCTTTCTCAATGGTGGTGTAGTTAACCTCATATGAAACAAGAGTATGACTAATGTAGTATATTTCTCTTTCTTTCCCATGTGCATCAAGTTGAGCTAGTAACACCCCCAAGGAATATTTTGTCGCTGAAATGTATAAAATGAGTGGTTTCCCTAGGATTGGAGGCATTAAAATAGGAGTATTTTCCAAGTATTTCTTATTTGATCTATGCTCTTTTGACAATCCTCATTCCAAACACATTTGACTCCTTTGTGTAAGTTCTTGTTAAAAGGTTGAGCTCTATTTGCCAACTATGAAATGAACCTCCTTATGGATTGAAGACGTCCCTGAAGACTCCTCATTTGACTAATGTTTCTAGGAGGTGGCATATCTATGATTGCTTGGACCTTTTTGGGGTCTACCTCTATTCCTTTTGCTGAAATGATGAATCTTATAATTTTTCCAGAGGTGACACCAAATGCACACTTCTTAGGATTTAACCTTAGTTGAAATTATTCCATGCAATCTAGAATGACTTCTAAATCATCTAAGTGCGTGTCTCTTTTTTTAGACTTGGCCAAAGTGTCACCCAAATAATCTTCCATGTTTTTATGCATCATGTCATGAAAAATGCTTGTCATAGCTCGTTGATAGGTGGCTCCTACATTTTTTAATCCAAAAGGAATAACATTCCAACAATAGTTACCCCATGCACAAGTGAATGTAGTCTTTTCTTGATCTTTAGGAGCTATCTTAATCTGATTGTATCCGAAAAAACTATCCATCAAGGAATAAATCTCATAACCCGCAGTCATGTCCACTATCATGTCTATATTGGGTAGTGGAAAATCATCCTTTGGGCATGCTCTATTGACATCTCTAAAATCTGTGCAAATTTGAATGGATTTATCATGTTTGAAAATTGGTACAATGTTTGATATCCATTCAACATAGTTAATAGCTCTTATGAATCTTGCACCAAGGAGTTTTTCTAATTCTTCTTTGACTAGAAAAGCTATGTGAGGATGCATCTTTCTCAATTTCTATTTGACTGGTTTTACACCCAGAGCTATGGACAAGTGATGCATGATAAGACTAGTGTCCAACCCTGGCATATCTGAATAAGTCCATGCAAAATTGATCTTCTTTTTTTGTAAGAACTTAGTGTAAGCTTAATTTTCTTGTGGTGACAAGGACTGAGCCAAGTGTGCCATTTGGGGAGCCTCATTTGTACCCAAATTGACTATTTGTGTTAACTCAATAAGAACTGAAGATCTGTCTTGAAAATAGCTAGGGAGAAGATCAAGTACCTCATCCTTAGGCACCTCAAAGAGGTTTTCACCCTTGGATACATCATTTATTTTTACTTTTTTTGGTTCTGACACTACCACATAGTGGTTTTCACCATCAAAACTCTTATTCTTTTTATATTATTTTCTTTTTATTTTGTGACTAAGGTAATTGATATCTAGTTTTGTCATGTTGGTAGCTAGTTCATTGGTGGAAGAGACTACGGGTTCAATGGCATTCAAGTAACAGGCTATCTCATAATCATTTTGAAATGTTAAGAGCTCAGGTTCTTGATAGGGTTGGGACCAATCAAGGAGGTTAGGATGAGCAAGAGGTAAGTCAATGACTAGTTCAAGGTTGTGAATGTGAATGATATCATCTCCAGTGATCAAAGAGTCAGAATCTGTCAAGTATCCTTCTAGGCTACCCAAATCAGGATTCATCCTAACAAGTGAAGAATCATCCACTAAGACAACATGTGGGTTAAAATCCTCTAACCTTACACGTGAATCATCAGCTACCTCAGGTTGAGAACTATAAGTGTGGATGACATCAACATCTATGTCAACTGTGGAAGAATCAGAGAGAGAGTCCCATTCATACTCATGTGAATCTATTTCTGAATCCCGACTAGGATGTTTACACCATGAAGGTTTGGGACGTCTTGATGTGGAAGCTCTAATGTCATCAAGGGTAACATCTCTCTCCATCAAATGAACAATATTCTTTCATTGACATTCTCTGATAGGATCTTCTACATCTGATTCACTTTGTTCTACAGTTGCGATTGTGCTATGAGTGACTGGACTATCCAAATCTCCCCAAAGGAGATTGGTGGGAGGGACCCAATCTTCACACATATATTTATGGTTTGTCAAATTAGGTGTGTATTCCAATTCATCTTCACTATCTGACTCATCAAGGATAGGAGCAGTGTTCTTGTTATGATTTGCAAATCCTAGGCCGACCGTCTTCTTAGACTTGCGTCCAAAAATAGCATGATCAAGAGGTTAAGCTCTAGCATCCAATCTATGACTAAGAGGGCCATGTCCAAGATAGCCCATCTATTTGACAAAAGTATACCCTCTTCCATAAGCCTTAGGAGAGGGAGAGAAGTTCTCATTGTGCATGTATTTATCTTCTCTATACATCCAATTTTTAATAGCTACGTCTTCTTTTTCATCTTGAATAGGCACTGAGGACTCTACAAATGTACCAAATAAAGTCAGAGCTGAAGAGGAAGATCTCACTTCCTGTGAAGGCTTGCCATAAGACCTAGGTGAAACTAGAATCTTTGTGAGGGAGTTGAGTTGATACCCCCCCCATGCCAAGGTCTATTAACTTAAGCTTATCTTTACATTCTGCTAAGGTCCCATTGAAATCTTCTGCTTCTCTATTGAGGGGAACATGAGTACTTGCTAAAATTGAGTTAATAGATAAAGTGCTATCCCTAGGTATACAAATTTGTACTCCATTGTAGGGTAACTTAACACACTGATGATAGGTAGATGATACTTCTTGCATATCATGGATCCATGGTCTACAAAGTAAGATATTGTATGCCAGAGGACCAACATCAAAAATTTGAAACAAAATATCCTTCTCAATAGGGCCAATCCTAATAGGAAGGAGGGCCAATCCTTTGGAACTTCTTTCCGCCTCATCATAGGCTTTGATAGTGATCTTCTTTCTGGTATCTATGACTTGTTCTGAATAACTCAATGTCTTTAAAAGACTTAAGGAACAAATATTAAGCTCAGCACCCCCATCCATCAACACACACCTAACATGGATTTTTTGGATCATGACTTCAATATGAAGGTTGAGATTATGTGGGTGGCTCAAAGCTTTATCATCATCCTCTGAAAAAGTAAGGTAATGAGGGCTGGCAATATGGTTAACCATGGTCTGGAATTGGTCAATGTCTAAGTTATTAGGGACATTCGCTACACGCAAAGCATCCTCAAGGACTTGCTTATGTTGTGGGGACAACTCTAAGAGCTCAAAGATCAAAATATGAGCTGGGGTTCTCTACAACTGATCGCCAAGATTATAACCCATTTTAGGATTAACTGCTGGTTTTGAGGTGACATTCTTGGATACCACTTGCTTTGGTTTACTTAGCTAGCTTGAACTGGGTCCTCTAATGACAACGGGACCTTGACTTTGCATGACGGCATTAAGAGCTTGGGATGACATTCTAGAGTTAGGACCCCTTAGCACAACGATAGGTTCTTCATCAAAGATAGGAGGAGAGTCCATGTCTAGATCATAACCATAGGGATCTTTATTTCTCATCATATTGACATTTTCTTCTACAACTTCAAGCATATTGACAACATTCTCCGTAGATGTGTAAGTGTAATTAATCTCATCCTTGCCATTCTTAGGTTTAGAGGTTTCCCTTTCTCATACTTGGGCAAAGGCTCTTTGAATGCCTTATGATCAGCATTGGTGTTCAATCCATATATCTTAAGTTTTCCATTCTCAATAAGATCTTGGATGATATGCTTAAGTTTCCAACAATTTTCAATATTATGTCCAACACCATTATGAAATATGCAGAAGGTTTTCTCATCCCACCAATGTGGCTTAACCTCAGGTATATGATGCTTTGCAAGGTCTTGAGGATGTGCAAGATTGTTGGCAATAAGTGTTTTCAAGATATCCTCATATGAATCACCCAATTTTGAAAACTATCATCTCTCTTTCTTGGGCTTCTCTTGATATCTTGGCTTACTCTCTTGTTGATGAGATGTGTTGAGTTTCATTGCTTGAACAACACTAGATAAATGAAGGACACCTTGATCTTTGGGTTGAGAAGAGTCCACAACTCCGTCATTGACCACTTGTTTGTTCCTATTCCAATGTGATTTTTTCCCTTTATCCTTATTAGAGCTGTTGTTATTTTGACCATTGTTGTTGGCCAAAATTCCTTGTTCTTTCAAAACATCCTCAATCCTACATGTGGTTTCAACCCTGGTGTCAAAGGAATCAAAGACCATTTTCCTAACTTCATACAACATTTTAGGAACCAAGTTGCTAATAAGGATGTCAATCTTCTCATCTTCATGAATATTCCTAGAGTAGTGAGAGCATTGTCGTCTCCACCTTTGCAAGAAAGTGACAAAGGATTCCCCTTGATGTTGCTTTAAGTTGCATAAGTCCAACATGGTGACAGATATTGAAAGGTTGTAAGCAAAGTGTTGGACAAATCTATGGACAAGCTCTTTGAAAGTCTTGATAGGGGGAGTTATGTTGGTGAACCATTCCATCGCTTGACCCTTAAGACTTCTTGGGAACAATCTCATGAGGTAAGAATCATCTTGATGGAACTCAAAACTCATAATATAAAACTAATGTACATGATCATGCAGATCTCCATTCCCATCGTACTTGTCATATTGAGGGATCTCAACCTTTCTAGGAAAGTCCTTCATACTCACACTCTTTTCAAATGGATTAGGACAAATCGAGTCAAGTGAGAATGAACTATTGGGTGCCAACATCTTTTCCATCATAATCTTCATTTGTCTAATCTCTTCTTCTTGCGAGGGACCTTGCCTCTTGATTTTCTTGTCCAAATCAAAGTTGTAGGGGACTCTGGCACATTTGTTGATTAAACTCTCCATTTGTTGATTAAACTCTCTAGGAACTTATCCTTATTTTGATCCAAGTATCTCTCCACATACTGCTAGAAGTGTGGTTCTTGTTGTATCTTCATGAAATCTTGGGCATTGAGTTCAAAACTCAAGCTACTTCCCCCATATTGTGAACCATGGTGAGCTCATTGAGAAGGTTTTCTTGAGTTCCTAGGAGGTGTTGGTCTCCTATAATGCTCTTGTTGTGAAGCCCTTCTTCCTCTAGGGCTAGGAGATTGTGAAGGTGTTGTTGAATATCTTCCACTTCGTGGGGTTTTATGAGGAGAGAGTGGAGGAGAGTTGTTCCCACCACCGACACACATGTTGTTGTATTAATCATTATGTTGTTGAGCCAAGAGTCTATCTTTCTCTTCTTGTGCCGCTCTCCTTTCTATTTCCAACAAGGCTTGTCTTTCCGACTCTAAGAGTCTAAACTTATCTTCCTTTGCAACTTGTTCATCTAGGAAGGCTTTATTTTATCGCTTAATTCTCTTGAGTCTTTCACTTGTGTATCTTGAAGCTATTTGGAGTGGTGAACTTGGTCTTGAATGTTTGAACAAGTCATTAGTGTATGCAGCATTCACATGAGTATCATAAGGTTCATTGTCTTGACTGTCATCTTGTGATTGTCTTTCTTGATAGGATTTCTTCATTTCCCTCTCAGCCCTTTGATGAGCATCCAAATATCTAGTTGAGATAAGAGGTGTGACTGGTCTATTTTTATTAGAGGAACTACCAAACAGAATGATGTCTCTATGTCTTTCAAATATGTTGTCAAGACATTTATCCCTTTCTTCCCTCTCCCTTCGAGACATTATCGAACTCATATCCATATATGAATGAGAAGGTGCTAAGGGTGTGCTCAACTCGCTAAGATTACTCTTGGGATCAAACAAAGCTTCTAAGGTATTCCTAGGGGATTGATCAAAGATAGGCTCTTTTCCCTTATGTTTTTGGTGAGTTTAGACTAAGGGTAATTGGTTAAAGACTACTTGAGGTCGCTTTCCTTGATTTACTTGATATCTTGTTTTAACCAACATGAAAGAAAAGGTACTAGGAGATAAGATGACCCTAAGAAACATTGGTATCAAACTAGGATAGTAAAAGCATTCAATTGTCCAAAAGAGAGATGATAAGATAGAATTTTTTCAAGAGGCATAAACCAACACTGCCACAGAGGTGCCCAATAAATGGGTGAGTACCCTAACACATATGGATCAGGAGGATGATTTACCCAAGTTATATTTGATTGATTTTGAATTTGGATGGAAGTGAATGGACAAAAGATTACTAAAACTCTCCAAGTGTGTTATCAAAGAATCCAAAGGTTGATCTTTTTCAACAAGGTGATTTCTAACTTATCGATTCCAAGCAAGGTCACTTGTGAAATCAAAGATTACTAATCCAAGAGGTCAAAACATAGGAACCCTAGGTGAAAAAAGGCTTCCAACAATGGGGTAAGTGACATACTATAATTTGGATCGACCAAGGAAGACTAGAAATGATAGGAATCAACTCACTATTTGACAGACTGTAGGATAGGCTCGCGCGAGGAAATGCAATCCCGCATGAGAAAATGCTAGGGGTCACGTGAAATTATGCTAGGCTCACACAAAACAATGCTAGATCAGACTGGTCAAGTGAAAACAAAGACTTCTGATAGACTGTACTGAAATTCCATGCAAGAAAATACATAGTCCGCGCGAGGAAATGAAAGCTCACATGAGAAAATGCTGGGAACTAGGCGAGGAAATAGGTTCAGACCTCCTAACATCTAGTTGTAAACTCAGGAACTTAGTTTTTGTTCATTTTAAATAACCAAGTAAATGCATCAAAGGATTTTTACCATCAATCAAGCATGCAAAACAACAATCAAGGAGTTCAAGCAACAATGTCTTCAAACAATGAGCAAGGGATAAAGCAACCTTGCACATAAATAAGAATAGTGACTTAATATGCTACTCCTTAAAGATTCTACTTATGTATGTTCTTAAAATGTTTTTCCAATCATGCACATAGTCCTAGCAAGTAAAAATTTGGTTTCTCTATGGTTCTTAGTAATGTTTTGACTCTACAACTTTTGCAATCTCAAGAGGGCGAAGTCCATTCTAGGTGCACTGGGTTTTTGACACATTCTAAGAATTTAATCAATCGGAGATGCTGAGGAGATCTAATAGCCCAACAAGAAACCACACCCATGGAGATTTCTTCCACAAGGACATTTGTATAGCGGTTGTTACTACCATGGAAAAAATGGCTATTATCGCTTGAGGTTCTTTCCATGTGGTTTACCTAATAAAGGGAGTGTCCACTATGGTTAACCCTCTCTAACAAGGTGACTCAAAAAAAGGACCACATGGGGACTTGGTTTAGATTGAAGGATTTGAGTTTCTGGTACTACCTAAAAAGGGAGTAGAGCATAATCCTCTAGCCTCTTCACTTCACCCAAACATAGAAAACAAGTTCATTGACAAGATAAGATTGAAACTACCTCACCAAGATTCATGATGTCAACAAAAATGTCTACCGAGCTCTCTAGGTGGGACCAAGAGAGAACGTACCGATCAATATTGAAGACTAAACCAAGTAACATCATGAGATAGTAACAATATCCTCCCTACCTACAAGGGGTTCTATCATCAAGAAGAGCTTCGCAAGAAGCCCACTCTTTCAAGAATGCCACAAATAGTGTTCATAGGGCCTAATTACTATGTGAAACACATATGCAAAAAAGTGAATCTATGTTCTTTTTAGAGCCCAAAATTGAAGTGTGATATATGAAAGCAAGAAACACTCAAGCTAAACACATGAGAGATTCATTTTATTCCAAAAGTGAAATTTTATAGAGATTGTAGCAACTTACCTTAGGTCCAAAGATCTGCAATCCAATGCTATGCTGCCTCAGCAATCTGAATCAGGGAAACAATCACAACAAGCATTAAATATCAGAAAATAGCAAATAAAACTAGCAAATCTAGAAATTTAGGTCTCTGCTGTCAAAAGTCTGTGTGAGACAGTACATAGTGTCGTGCGAGAAAGTACATAGGCCCATGCAAGAAAACACCTTTGATGCGTACATAAATGCTAATACCAACAAAATGTCACGTGATACAAGGAGAAACTTTGCGTGAGGATCCTTAACAGAGATGCACAGAAGTACAGATAACGCACAAAAATTGTCAATAAAATAAAATAAAATAATATGAGGCAAGAAATGGAATTATTTTCCCCATGGTGGGTGCCAAAAATGTGTGCTAAAATGTTGACACACTTTTATGAGTCATTATATCCAAGATTTCTCAAGAATGAGATCTCAAATGGCGACTCATAGCTCTCTATTCATGGAGTACAAGGGTTTGTAATGGAGGCCCTCAAATTGGACCTAGTTTGTGCCCATGCAAGTACACTATATAGCGAGAGATTCAAAGAGGAAAAGCAAGAATACTAGTCTCCATGATCATCAAGTATGCATGCAAATGAAAATGAAAGCTATTCTATATGATAACAATGCATGAAAGAAAACTAATCTATGAAAGGAAATGCTTATGCAAGATTATTCTATGAAAGGAAATATGAATCTAATCTAACATGCAAGTGCAAGATTAATCTAAATGGATTTCCATGGGGCATGAGAGAAGAAGACAAAAAAAGAGAAGTTGCAATATCCAAGCTCAAGTACTCAAGAATCTTCTCCAAAGTTGCTCTCCAAACCTGCAGCATAACAATATAAAAATCTTCTATCCTCAAAAGAGAAGGAGAGGGCTCCTTATAAAGGATTTAGAAATGAATGGACGGTCAAGATTAAGAGGCAAAAATAAATGAGCAATGGTGGAGATTAAATCTTGGTTGATCATGTGCTCAAGAGGCAAAATCAAAGGGAAAGGCCCACCACTTAGAAATATGTGCATTCAAAGTGTAGAGAAAAAGGAATTTTTATTTATTTTTATTTAATTTATTTCCTTTTTCATCATAAAGAGAGATTTAAGTGGGGGACTTTATTTATTAGAAGAGGGATTTTAATTAAATGAGATTATTTTATTTAATTAAAAGAGATTATTATTTAATTAAAGGGGATTTTTATTTAATTAAAAGGGAGCATGTTCTCTTAATTAAATAAGATTATTTTACTTTTTCTCTTTTTAATTAAATAAGGCTTAGGATAAAATGATCAAACCTTAGGAAATATTAAAATAATTGAATTAATTACGATTTGATCAAGGAAATTGATTTGGGTTGAAAATATTGCAAGACATTGATTCAAGAAATTGATAAAATGATGAATGGAGGCCCATAGTCTAAGCGACCATTTTAGGGTGCATACATGGGTAAGGGTAACTCATATGGATCCCAAAGCTAAAAACAAGGACATACCTCAAAAAGTGAGTGACCTATGGATGAGTGAACTACCCAATTGCAAATTGTATTTATTGTAGTGCTTTTAATTATATTTTTCAACTAGGAAATTACATTCCCCTACATATCTGACAGCCAAAATTCCCTCTAAAAGCATCATTTAATGTCAACTTGGGGTTGTATAACTTGAAATGGGTCAGCACAATGTATGCATTAGTCTTCTGTGACAAACATGTATCCTATTTCTAAGAACATGATGTTGTAAATGAACATATAATAAACAAATTTAACTCAAAAATGAAGCAACACTTAAGCTACAAGAAATAAGAATTATTCAGTGGCTACAATAATAGTCAACAATTTTGTATCTCTACCAGCTGTAGGAACAGTCATTGAATTTTTGTAGAAAATCAAAGTACAACTATCTTATTTGTTGAAAATGAAAGAATAGACACTTTCCCGAGTGGGCCCCCTCAGGAAGCATTCTTAGAGAAAACATGGGCTAAACTTCAAACTTCATAATCATATTATTGAATTAGCATTGAAAATTACATTGGTAGTAAATGATTAACTTTGATAAGTGGTAATACCTCTTACTTCTTCTCTCTTCTATTCTATCCTCTCTCTATATATCACTTTGATTGAAGGCCAAAGAAATTTATTTACAAATAAACTCCAATAACTTCTAAATGACTTGTCCACTTAAGGTGGAAATCTTTTATTACAAATGGAACTCTCACAACTCATAGAGAGTGGGGAGAGGAAGACTGAGTGAAATCAATCGAAAAACATTAATGACCATCACGCTAGATTTGTGGATCATAAAGACACTTTCCACTAGATTGTTGGAGCACCTTTCCCTCAAGGAGAATGAATCTTTTAATTACTTCTTCCATTACTTCGTGCTTCTATAGCTGAATTTTTCTTTACTGGAACTGTTGGGTAGCAGCCTAGTGGAGTGTAAATTCTCTCCTGGATCTTTGGGTCCTATAAAAACAACTTATATTCCTGCGGAAAGAGGTTAGGTCGACACATGAAATCTATAAAATTCTCATTATCCATATTCAATGCATCCATAGTTCATTAAATACAAGAAACAACATTCCTCATATGGTTGCAGGAAAATAGACATTAATGGTTGCAGGAAGATAAATTCTCAAAAGCACACATCACTTAGCAAAATAGCTAGTAGTAGATATGAAAACTATAACAAGGATTATTATTACAGATATGTTCCATTATAAGAAACTAAGAATCATAATCTCTAAAAAGGTTTTATAGGTACTACTTAAAGTTTGTAAAACCATATAAAAATGTTGCTAAGGAATAGTTTAAAACATGCCAAAATTAGGGCTCAACATTCCCCTCAACCTAAGAATGGTTGGACCCATCAGCCATGGTTGCATGCTCTTTCTTGGCTTTCTTTCTCAAATCATTTGGGAATCACTGGCCATATTTTCCTTCTACAAAGGTCTAGTAGAAGGCTGTCATTTCCTCCAACCTCTGCCACTTACTAATCTCTAATTCACTACTTTAGATGTTGTTCATCCCTCACATTGGTAATAGTGGCCACAAGATAATTAGTGGTTTCATTACTATAGGCAAAAAATTTGGTTTCATTTTTCTAGCTTTCTCTATAAATAAAGTGTCTCACCTAGTAGTTGGATATAAATTGTTAGGAGCACAAGGTTCATACTTTTTCATCTGTGGTGTGAGCTCTAACCATCTTGTTTGGCAATGTTGAGTGGTAGTGTAAAGATATCGATTCACAGTCTTGGAAAATTGATTAAAAATGGCTTCTCCGAGAGGCTCTATTAAGGGCTTGGACCACCCATCAGCCCACAATTTCTTCCAATCAAAGTAAAGTTGCCTACCCTTGGAGGACTCCCCAAATTTCAAGAGGAAGGGTAGCTTCTTCATACTTATAAATGTCAAATTGTTCTCCCCTACTGATCTCATTTTTAATCCAAGAAGCTAATGTATAAATATAGATATCCCCGATGTCTAGGAGAGGATTCCAATTCACATCATCAGAGACCGCCATGTTGTGAAGATAAAATTCACATAGGAGGTACCTCAAATGTTGAGGAGACTCTTTGTATGCTTCATGAAATTCATGGGGTGTTTTTAAAGAATGGTTCTTCCCTTGCCAAATTCTAAGTAATTGAAAATTCAAATATAATTCCTTCAAGTAAAGTTCATAAACTAGAGAAGGACTTCTACACTGGAAAATTACAGGAACTAGTTGTACTATTTCCCTCAGAGTTACCTCGAGACTTACAATCTCTATATCTTCATTACCGATAATTAATTTTAACCTTTCAATCTCTAGCTCATAATTGACACCTTGATCTTGCATTTCTTTGTAACAAACCATCCCTGTAGAAAATTTTGTGAGATGTTAAGGTGGTCAATGAGGAGATTGCACAGTCAGTGGCATTACCTCAAGAATAGGTGGCACTTCCCTTAAAATTTCCACTTCCTCAATTTTATCAAATTCATCTCTCACTTCCTGTCCCTTCTCCTTAATCCACACAACTTCCACTTGCAACTTCTCTATAACGACCGCTAACTCTCCTAACCCAATTTCTTCCTACAGCTGAGCTGTAAGAGAAGAGTCTATTGCACTTTCAGGTGCATAGGATGTAGTGGTGAAGTGGAGATATTAGATATGTGAGGTGATTGTGGAGAATGAGGACTAGGTGGAGAGAAATCAACTTTAAAAATATGAGTAGCTGATTGTCCCTGTAATCTACTACTTTTCCACATAGGAGTAGGAATGGGTGTTTCTTTCTTGTGGGCTTTGGCTATAAGAGAGTAAATTTCACCAGGATGAATCCTTTTAAGATATTTAGGAATCAATTTTGGGGTGTCTGAGTTGAAATTGGAGCTAGAGACTTCCCTTTGTCTTATCCAGAAGAAACCCTAGAAGGAGTAACGGGGTTTGGTTGATAAATTTTGGACATTCTTTCTGACAAGGGAACATTATCCTCAGAATCATCAGAGGCAAAAGATTCAAGGGTATAATTATTATGAGGTACAGTTGTGGAGGCTTTGGCTCTTTTTGAATGATGCCTATGGGTAAGAGGCTCTCCTCCAGGTCTGAAATCCTAGAATTCTACCCTAAATCTCATGAGACTAAAAAATTATTCCCAAGGCATAGGAGAATGGCTTCTTACAGACCTTTATATGGGCAATTTAATTAGGAAATGATGAGATATAGAATTGACCTAACCCTTTTGGTATACAAAGGCACTATTGATAAGTAAGTTATAAATAAAATAAGGGACATTGACTATCTTCCCATGACACATATGAGATAATAACTTAAAATAAATGGAATTGATGACATAGAACCTACCTTTTCATGTCAAATACTTGATAACATAGGTGGCCTTTGGAACCCATTCCTCTGGTAAGATTAGTTGTTGAGTTACTTGTTTGTTTATGCATAATTGAGGGTCATCTGGTTCAGCGAATTCATCTTGAGAAATTCTTTCATCCTTTTCTTGTGGAAATAACTCACTGGTCTGAGTTAACCTAGTTACTTCAAAAATGCATTCCTCTATACAATGACCTTGAGACCTTTTTGTTAGGATTGAGTAATACTGAGAGGGAGGTGAATTGGTATTAAAACACTTTAAATTAAATTTAAACCAATTTGAAATAAACCATAAGATTTTAGAAATGAAAAGTACATAAGAAAATAACACATAACTCATAACACCATTATTTGTTGTCAAGGAAAGCCTAGCCAAGGGAAAACCCTGGTGGGGATGGTACCCACAAGTATGCACTAAAGTATAATGTCTCTGTTAGAAGGCCTAGTCCTGTTAGGAGTTGAGTATTACATAATACATTTCCTTATTAAAGGATATATATATATATATATATATATATATATATATATATATATATATATATATATATATATATATATATATATATATATATATATATATATATATATATATATCATTCAGTCAGCTATCAAATACAATACTGTAAGGATATAATATATGGTACAGATATAAAATGTGGTGGAAAATGTTATGGACATACAAACTTAAAATGGGAATACTTATCTTGAAGAGAGGCAGATTTAGAAATCACTCTTTTTTGATGTCTGTGCTCAGTTTCGGGATGTTCTACAACTTGATCTAGCCTGGAAATATAGAGATAGACAAAACCCAAAAAAAATTTGTCTTTTGGAGCAAGGTCAACCTTGACCTCACGATCGGGGTAAGAACTTACCCTAGGGTATAATCTTGCCCCCACTAAAAGTAGACCTTGACCTAAAATAGCTCCGATGGAAATTATGTTTGCGGATCCTGAAAGTTCGCTGAAAAGGGTATCTAGATCTGTTCTAAAATTCACCGTCCCACACCTGTACCTACAAGAAAAAAGGTTTTATTGTTTGGATGAGGGGTTTGCCTTAGTCAAACCCCGGTTTGGAATCAACCTTACTAATGAAATTTAAATAGAGAATGCTAGCAAGTAGTAGAAGTAGATCTAACAATGAAGCTATGATATTCAATAGTTATGCAATTATATTTGAAATGTAGACAAGTATGTTGATATAAAATCTTGGACTCAACACTAAAAACCATGAATGTAAATCAAATCCTCCATGAGTGTATGCTTGGAATCCACCTTGAAGAAAGAAAGAATAGATCTTGAAGATGAACAAAGGATCTTGAAGGAAGATCACACCATCATGATGGATAGATCTAGGGTTTGGATGACGAATCTTGAATTCTTAAACCAAATCCCTTCAAAGGCTTGATGATGAAGGGTGCTCCCCTTAATACCACAAACACATAACAAAAATAGAGAAACAACAACAATTTGCAAGAATAGAAAATGGGCTTCTTATTATCTCCACAAATGTGGAATTACAAATATTCAGAATTACAATATGCAAAGCCACATGGGCATTTCCCTTATAATATTCTATAGGACAAAGCCTCAAATCATTACCAAAATCTACCCAAAATTTCCCTAGACAACACTACGGGCCTTCTTTATATAGGCAATTTCCACCCCCCGAGAAGGTTCCATAAATTTAGCCCTTAAGACTGACCAATCTTAGAATTATTTTATTTTTCAATTTATTACATCAAATTCGGCTCAAAATAACTTTTGAAACCCAAACAAAAATTTTGAAGGAAAATTATTTTCTGTCATTTCAGGTGGTCCAACTTCCAGAGACCATAAGTCATCACCCATTGACCCGATTGACTATTATGACCCCATTTCGAAAAGGGCTCAAAGTGCTCTACAACACTTAAATCAAGCAAGCTTCATTCAGTCAAAATTTCATCCTCATCTCAGGCTTCTAAAGCCTTCAAAACTAAGTTCAAAATTTCTCTACCCTGTTTCCAATACCGAAAATTTTCAATATCTTCAAAACTAGACTTGATCTAGCCATGAAACTTTACTGGCAGGCTGATACGACCAAAATGAACCTCCACTTTTGAAATCAGAACATTCTGAGATCGTATGACCAACTTACTAAAAAGAGTAAGTTTCCATAAATAGCAGCTCTACACAAGACAACCCTTATTGAAAAGAAACCAGAAATATTTTTGGGTGATGCAAGATTGCTCTTACACCCAGGATGCTCCTACATCAGACACCTGGTGTAATTTGAGAAGTGACCCCGTCACATCTCAAGTGCGAAGAGGAAAACCAAGATGGTTAACCTCCTCCCTTGTCAGCCATGATGAATCTTCAATAGGTTGTCCTTTCCATTTGACCAGATATTCTTCATATGTCATATTCCTTGTGCTTCTACCAAAATGACTATCCAGTATATCCTCAATCTCCTTGATAGCTCAAGTAGTTGCTGGAATACTACACTGTGCTGCTGTGATCTCATCTTAAACACCCCCTTCATGATACTCTGTCAAATATGAAATGTTAAACACTGGTGAAATATTCAGCTCAGTAGGCAATTCTACTTCATAGGCATTTCCTAAATCATGCTTCTTTAGTATCTTATATGGCCCAAACTTCTTCATTTTCAGCTTCTTGTATGTACCAACTAGAAATCACTCCTTCTACAAATGAACCATGACTTCATCTCCAACCTAAAATTCCTTATGCCTCATTTTCTCATCCTCTTTAGTCTTATATTGGGCATTCATCTTGGTAATATGTTTCCTCACCTCATCATGGATGTTCTTCAAGTGTTCTGCAAAATCCTTAGCTTCAGCACTGCTTATTTCTCCTTTGTCTATCTTCCTCAACTCATATGCATTTCTGGACTACTTCCATATACAATCTGGAATGGTGATTTACCAGTGCTCTTATTGATAGAATTATTATATGCAAATTCTACCTGTGGTAAAATCAAATCCCAACCTGTTGGCTTGTCTCCAACCAAACATCTCAGCAAATTTCTCAAACTCCTATTCACCACCTCTGTCTGTCCATCAGTCTATGGCTGATGTGATGAATTGAACTTCAAATTTTTCTTCAACTTCTTCCACAATGTGCACCAAAAATATCCAACAAACTTAGTGTCTCAATCTGAAACTATGCTCCTTGGCAAACCATGTAGTCTCAACACTTCTCTGAAAAATAATTCTACTACATGAACTGCAACATTAGCCTTCTTGTAGGGAATGAAATGTGCCATCTTTGAAAATCTATCAACCACCACAAAAATTGAATCATGTTCCCGCTGAGTCCTTGGTAAACCTAGAACAAAGTCCATACTGATATCCTCCCAAGGTTTCTCTAGTACAGGTAATGGCTGATACAACCCTGTATTCTACTTCACTCCTTTCACCATCTAACATACTCTGCAACTCTGTACAAAGTTCTTGACATCTTGCTGCAACTGTGGCCAATAATAATTCTCGCTACCCAAAGCAAGGGTTTTATCACGACCAAAATGTGCAGCCAATCTTCCGCTATGCTTCTCCTTGATGAATTTCTCCCTCATAGAACTTCATGGAATGCGCAATTGACTCCCTCTAAATAGCATACTATCCTGGATGATGAAATCCAACCACTTCATTCTGTCTAGAGTAACAAGTTCTGTACAAGCTTTCCAAGCTTCTCCAAAATCAAGATCCTTTGGATACAAATTCTTGAGTTCTTTGAACCCAACCACCTCAATCTGCAACTCCATCAGCAATAGTTGCCTTTTGCTAAGCACATCTACAACCCTGTTAGACTTTCCACTCTTGTGTTTCAAAACAAATGTATAACTCTGCAAAAAATCAACCCATTTCAAATGTCTTTGATTCAACTTTCCTTGACTATTCAAATATTGCAAAGCTTGATGATCAGTATACAAAAAAAACTCCTTAGGAAGAAGATAGTGTCTCCACTTCTTCAATGCCTAAACTATAGCATAAAATTCCTGATCATAAACATAATATTTTCTCTTGGCATCATTTAACTTCTCACTAAAATAAGCAACATGTTTACGTTCTTGGCCCATAACAGCTCCTATTGCAGTACCACTAGCATCATAGTCTACTTGAAACACCTTATTAAAATCTGAAAGTGCTAAAACATGTTGTTCTATAACTTTCTATTTCAACAATCTAAAACTCTTATTTGCCCCAATATTCAACTTAAACTCTTTTCTATCCCCTCTCATTGTTTCAGTCAAGGATCCACAAATACTGCTAAATTTTTTGATAAACTTTCTGTAAAAACTAGCCAAACCATGAAAAGATCTTACCCCAGTAGCACTCCTTTGATTAGGCCATTCAAGGATAGCATGTACTTTCTCTGGGTCCATCTTTAGACCTTCTGTTGAAACTACAAATCCCAAATACACTAACTCTTGCTTCACAAAACTGCACTTCTTCACATTTATCAATAATTTCTCTTCTCTTAGCTTCTCAAACACCCTACAAATATGCATCATATGCTCCTCCAATGTCTTACTAAAGATCAAAATATCATCTAGGTAAACAATGACAAACTTACCTAGAAATTATTTCAAAACCTCGTTCATGAGCTGCAGAAAGTTCTCAGTGCATTGGTTAGCCCAAAAGGCATGACTAACCACTCATACAATCCTTCCTTTGTCTTGAAAGTGGTCTTCTATTCATCTCCTTCTCTGATCTGAATCTGATGATATCCACTCTTTAGATCTATCTTGGAGAAATACACAACTCCACTCAAACAATCCATAATATCATCCATTCGTGGTAATATAAACTTGTACTTGATTATGATCTTGTTAATAGCCCTAGAATCTATACACATCATCCATTCTCCATTCTTCTTCGGTGCTAATACCACTAGTATAGCATACGGACTCAAACTCTCTTGAATCAACCCCTTCTTCAATAACTCATGTACTTGTCTGTTCAACTCCTCACTTTTTGCTGGTGTCATTCTGTGTGCTGCCTTATTTGGCAAACTGGCTCCTGAAATCATATACAATATCCTAAAACTCATTCAACAAATCTACAACTTCTACAAGTACATCTTCTACTTCCTCTCTACCAGCTTTTGGAATTAAAGAAAAACACATATGCTCATGCCTCATACCATCTAGGAACTTTCTTCCATCAACAAAAGTTATTCTTGCATTACCACATACCTTTTCTTTTGTTTCCTTCAATGGTTTTAGCTTATGTCACACTCCATCCTTTGTCAGGGAATAGGTATTCACATGACCATCATGTACAACACACCTATCAAACTTCCATGGTCTACCCAACAACATATGACATGCATCCATAGATATGATATTAGATAGTACCTCATCATGGTATCCACCAATCTTGAACTTCACTAGGCACTGTTCATTGACCATGACCTTGTGGTCATCCTGTACCCAAGCAATCCGATATGGATGTGGGTGTTTCTATCTTTTGAGCTTCAACTTTGTCACCATATCTTCTAACACAAAATTGTCAGTGCTTCCACTATCAATAATCACATGACAACACTTACCCTCACACTTGCATCTAGTGCAAAACAGGCTCCTCCTTTGCTCAGATTCATTCTCACCACTTAGCAGGTTTCTTTTGTTAATCAACATTTCTCCTCTTTTAGCATCTTCAGAATGTGATGATCTAGCATCTTCATCTACATGTGCAACTCTAGCCAGGCCTTTAGTTCTCCTATCTGTCATTCCTTGGTGTTGAGGACATTCATATGCCCTATGACCTTCTCCAAAGTGAAAACATGTTCCACGGAAGCCTCCTCTTCCAGATCCTTGTCCTCTTGCTCTTCCTCTCTGGTCTCTATTATTTTGATCATGGAAACTATTGAAATTGCTTCCTCTCTGATTTTGAGTGCTACTAGCCTCATCTTTCTTTTTCAGATCTTCATTTTGGCCTCCATAAGACCGTCTACTAGATCGTCCACCATGACCTCTTCTATTTTGTCTACTCTCGAACTTCTTGTTCAACTTTTCCTCTACTTTTAGGGAAAACTAGTATGCCTCTTCAATACTGTTCATTCAAACTAGATTCAACTCCTCCTGAATGCTCGGCCTCAACCCATTAAGGAAACAGACAACTTTCTCCTTATCAGCTTTCGCATGGCCTATTCTGATAAGGATTCGATAGAACTCCTCCATATACTCTGAATAGATCTTCTTGCTTTCTTCAAACTTTGCATCTTCTTTAGGAGGTCAAGCTCATAATCAATAGGAATGAACTGTCACTTCAATTTATCCACCATCCGATCCCATCTTGTGATTTTATCTTTTCCTCTTTGATTTCCCTCCAATTGAATCTCCTTCCACTAGATCTTCGCATGACCCTTCAGTCTGGCCTTCACAAACTTGACCCGATCAAGATCCTCAATATCTTCATACTCAAAATATTCTTCTAATTCATTGATCTAGTCAATCAATTCCTCTGGCTTAAGATTTCCTAAAAATGCAGGAACCTCAATCTTAGGTCTTTTCCTGATCTTGGAAATGGCCCAAAAAAGTCTTTCTTCCTCCTAGTTTAAAACTTTGCCTTCTCCTTCTTGATCAAAATTTCTTTCTTTCTCAGCTTTATCCTCGCTTTCATCTCTAACATTAAGATTCATTCCTCTATGAATCTCTTCTTGCAATGCTCTCACTTGTCTCTATAGTGCTCTAACCTCAGGGGTTACAACACCAGCTCTTCCGCCACGTTCCCTTTGTGGAGGCATTTTCACGTTGCCCACTGAAACCCTAACCACGGTCCTAGTGCAAACTACCTCACAGTCAGTGATCTATTTACACACTCAAGAACTCCTACTCTGATACCACTTGATGAAGGGTGCTCCCCTTAATACCACAAACACATAACAGAAACAGAGAAACAACAACAATTTGCAAGAATAGAAAATGGGCTTCTTATTATCTCCACAAATGTGGAATTACAAATATTTAGAATTACAATATTCAAATCCACATGATCATTTCCCTTACAATATTCTATAGGAAAAAGCCTTGAATCATTAACCAAATCTACCCAGAATTGCCCTAGACAACACTACGGGCCTTCTTTATATAGGCAATTTCCACTGCCCGAGAAGGTTCCAAAAATTTATCCCTTAAGGCTGACCAACATAAGAATTATTTTATTTTTCAATTTATTACATCAAAGTTAGCTCAAAATAACTTTTGAAACCCAAACATAAATTTTGAAGGAAAATTATTTTCTGCCATTTCAGGTGGCGCAACTTTCGGAGACCATAAGTCATCACCTCTTGACCCGATTGACTATTATGACCCCATTTCAGAAAGGGCACGAAGTGCTCTACAATGCCTGAATCAAGCAAACCTCATTCAGCTAAAATTTTGACCTCAGCCAGGGCCTCTAAAGCCTTCAAAAATAAGTTCAAAGTTTTTGTACCTTGTTTCCAATATCAAAAATTTTCAATATCTTCAAAACTAGACTTGATCTAGCCATGAAACTTTACTGGCAGGCTGATATGACCAAAATGAACCTCCGCTTATGAAATCAAAACATTCCAAGATCGTATGACCAACTCACTAAAAATAGTAAGTTTCCATAAATAGCAGCTCTACACAAGACAAACTTTATTGAAAAGAAACCAAAAATATTTTTGGGTGATGCAAGATTGCTCTTACACCCAGGATGCTCCTGCATCACTTGAATACTTGAATCCTTGATCTTCAATGGAGAACTTTAATGCTTTAATGGATGAGGATAGCTTGAATGCTTCCTTGATGAACGATTCTTACTTGATCGTGGAGGTCTCCTTGAGAGCTTGACGTCTTGATCATGAAAAGAGGATGTGATCATGAAGTTGCTTGGTGAAAATGAGAGGAAAGCTTCCTTTTATAGTGATCTAGGGCACAAAATTCTAGAGGGGCCAACATTGGGGAATCAAATTCTAATTAAGCCTTAACCCTTAGAAATGGACCTAAATTAAATACAATTTAAGGATTTACTGTTCTGACATCCGAAACAACCGACCCAGAAGCAGGAAAACAAATCTTTCTAAAACTTGACATCCAGAAATCATGGAATCTTGGAATTTGAACCTGGGGTTAAGGCCAAGGTCAACTTTTACCTAGGTCAGAGTTGAGGTTGACTTAGAAAGTTGACCTAGAAAGTCAAAGATCTCAGGATCTCAGTCCAGAAGCTAGAAAGGTACAGAAAGAAGGTGGTGAAAGGGGCAGAGTGAGGAGAAAAACTAGATTCAAGCTAGGGACCTACCCGAGGCATTTGACATGACCTAGAACTACCTACTTGAAGGGCTAAACCAATCTTAAATGGAAGTGCTTCCATTTTTCAATGATACATTTAGCCCCCACTTTAGCAAGAGTATGGATTCAATGCAAACTCTTGGTAAAGGAGAAGAAAGAAGAGATCCAAGTGGATTCATGATGAGATATAATAACACTTAGCTAAGGATGCAAGCCCCTAGGCTAAGGGTTATAACTCAACATACATGCACAAGGGTGTGAAAATAAAGAGAAACTAAAAATAACACAAAAGAAAGGGGGTTAGTATTAAAACAAACCCAAATCAACCAACAATGGAAACCTTGCTAAGAAATGTTTCCTATACTAATATCATGTTTGGAAAGCTATCATAAAAGCTTAAATGATTACATAAGAAAGACAAGAGCAACACTATAAATAACATAGCTTCATGATCCATTCCTACTAGCATGAAAGAAAAAAGAGAGAAAAGATAAAGTGATTACCTCACCGAGTAAGATGCCCACCTTATCGTGAATCACCAAGGAGGGAGAGCCAAATAGGTGGCCAAACCTGATAGTTCACCCAAAAAATGTGCCTTGCAATTTTAATGTGTCTTCATACGGCTTCTGGAATACCCATATCCACCTTCTTGTATCACCATGGAATATAAAATGTGTGTCTCCTCAGGATTTGGCAACTTATGTGCATTACCTTCGAAAGATTTAACATATTTGAAATTTGAAAAATGCGCGTCCCTTCAGGATTTAGCAACTTATGTGCGTTACCTTTAGAGGATTTAGCATATTGAAAAATTGAAAAATGCGTATCTCTTCAAGATTTAGCAACTTATGTGCGTTACCTTCATAGGATTTAGCATATAAATGAAAAACTATAGTACAAGGGAGACCCTATATATGCCCCCCTCCTTATCATGGTTGTCTACTAGATAGGATAAAGAAGAGAAAGAGGATACCTACTTCACAATGTAAGGAGATATCCTATTTAACAACAATGTATACTATATTCCTAGCGAAGGGTATTAGTCCCTACATCCAAGAGTATAGATAATCGTGAAAAAGGATATGTCACTTATGGAAAAAAGGATCCTCAAAGAAAAATATCTTATCAACAAGACCCCCACCATAGAAGAGTTCTTTTAGATAAAATATCATCTTTCAAAGATAAACCGGGTGCGAACAAAGATTCAATCATCAAGCCCCTTGAAAGCAAGAGGAAGAGGAATCTTTGAAATGAGGGAAACAACTCTAATCACCAAAGCAATGGAAAGAGTTTGTAAAGAACATAATTTGCAAAATAAAGAAGAGGTGATGACCTAGGACAAAAATCTCTCATAAAAGGTTATCCATGGTCAAAACATCTATCAATATAATGAAACAATATTGCCAGGTACCACTAAGCTTAAGGAAAGCAGATCCCTAAAAAAAGAGAAAGAAGGAAGAACCTTGCTTCCCAGGGATGAAAGCAAGGGATACCTTTGAAAAAAAAAGATATCTTGAATATGATTATAAACAGAATGTAAAAACCATAGAGAAGGGAAGAAGGGTAAAAAGAATACCAATTAAGCTCAGGATAAAATATATGCCAAGAGCCCAATGGATCCTAGAAGACTGGAATACATGCCTCTTGCCCCCCAGTCATGAGACAAGAGGATAAAAGATCTATATTATGGAAAAGTCAAGGGGATGCTCCCTATCAAAGTTATGAAGGAATTGTAAACTGCATGAGAGAGATATAATTCCTAAAGAAGCTCTTTCTCTAACATATAACTTGAAATGCACACAATCAGCAAGTAAATATGTATTACTTTAATGAAAAGGACATTTATACTTGGATAGAGCATCTTTCGGCATAGGTATAAATATTTCTTTCTTGGACTTCATCAACTGAACATACACCTTCTTAGCTACCTCTTGAGGAGTATCAGGGTAATCTAATTTAGGTGTTGGGAGAAGAACATGAAGAGGAGGACGATGATCAAAATCAACTATCTTGAATTGAGATTGCAAATAACCAACACCACACATATCCTATTTAGGGGGTATATGAACCAGATATTTAATACCACATGAAGCCATAAACCTTTATAACCTTGTTTAGTCACCATATTATATCTTGTAGTGTACATATCATGTAAGGCTTTGACAGGAGGTGATTGTTTGTCATGTTCATGAGTAAATGTTGTATAGGGTGGTATAATAGGTTTAGCGGAAGTTTCTTTACCCTTTCCTTTAATATCATCAAGGATTAGAGGAGATGGTAAATCAAAGAACTCTTGCACATCTGCATTATGAACAATAGCTTGAAGCCCATCATAAGTATGAGAAAAACTAGGATTATAGGTATATTAGGCATCAAATTAGGATTAGGAAGGTTAGGAACCAAATTAGGGATGATAGGAGTAGGATTATGAAGATTAGGAGATGGTGTATCATCTACCAAATTTTTCACATAATCCAAAAGAGTAATAAGTCTGCCACATAAATCTTGAATGAAAATTTTGAAAGTAAGAAGACTAGTATCAGTCAATTTCACAAAACCGTAAGCAAGTGAAAGATGAAGGGTAACCAACATAATGAAGTGAATGATACTTTCATAAACATCATAAGTTTAATAAAGAGATGCTAAGAGGAGAATAATAAAGAAAATAAGCACACACCAAAGCATCTTAGAAATCTTCATAGTAGATAAAATGCAAGAAATATTTTTGTATTTTTCTTTATATGATTTTTTTTAAATATTATTTTTGAAATGCAAAAGCTAATCTAACACCAAAAAGAAAGAGTTTTCTATTGTGGGTTGACCATAATGTAAAGATATAATATATGGTGTAGATATAAAATGTGGTGGAAAATGTTATGGACATACAAACTTAATAAAATGGGAATACTTATCTTGAAGAGAGGCAGATTTGGAAATCACTATTTTTTTATGTCTATGCTCAGTTTCAAGATGTTCTGCAACTTGATCCAGCTTGGAAATATAGAGATAGAGAAAACCCAAAAAACTTCTGTCTTTCGAAGCAAGGTAGACCTTGACCTTAGGATTAGGGTAAGATCTTACCCAGGGGTACAATCTTGACCCCCACTGAAAGTCGACCTTGACCTGAAACTACCTACTCAGAGGGCTAAACCTTGGTATGTTGATATAAAATCTTGGACTCAACACTAAAAACCATGAATGTAAATCAAAACCTCCATGAATGTATGCTTGGAATCCACCTTTAAGAAAGAATGAATAGATCTTGAAGATGAACAAAGGATCTTGAAGGAAGATCACACCATCATGATGGATAGATCTAGGGTTTGGATGATGAATCTTAAATGCTTGAACCAAATCCCTTCAAAGGCTTGAATAGTTGAATCCTTGATCTTCAATGGAGAAATTGAATTCTTGAATGGATGAGGATAGCTTCAATGCGTCCTTGATTAAAGATGCTTTCTTGATCGTGGAGGTCTCCTTGAGAGCTTGACATCTTGATCATGAAAAGTGGATGTGATCATGAAGTTGCTTGGTGAAAATGAGAGGAGGAAAGCTTCCTTTTATAGTGATCTAGGGCAAAAACTTCTAGAGGGGCCAACATTGGGGAATTAAATTCTAATTAAGCCTTAACCCCTAGAAATGGACCTAAATTAAATACAATTTAAGGGTTTACCATTTCGACGTTCGAAATAGCTGACCCAAAAGCGGGAAAAAAAATCTTTCTAAAACTTGACATTTGAAAATCATGGAATCTTGGAATTTGAACCTGGGGTCATGTTCAAGGTTGACTTTGACCTAGGTCAGAGTCGAGGTCAACTTGAGCTAGAAAGTTGACCTTGACCCTGATCTTAAGATCTCAGTCCAGAATGCCAGAAAAGTTTAGAAAGAAGGTGGAGAAAGGGGCAGAGTGAGGAGAAAATCTAGATTCAAGCTAGGGACCTACCCGAGGCATTTGACATGACCCCAAACTACCTACTCGGAGGGCTAAACCAGTCTTAAATGGAAGTGCTTCCATTTTCCAATGATACTAATACAAAATAGAATAAATAATAATACAAAGAGTAAATACTATGTCGAAGATCTTGTATTACCAAAGTGTAGGTAATCTACAATCTTAATCTATCTTAGCATGTTTTGATTCCATCTTATACTCCCTTAATCATCATGAGTGTTCATGTGATCTGTTTCACTGTTCCTCTGTCTCCGCATGTCTTCAAATCATTGTAACTCACTGATAACAATACCAAATCACAAGAGACCTTAACTAAAGGTCATACATATCCCAAAATGTCTTCCTCTAAGCTCACAATACATCATCTATCATATACTATCTTTGATGTCCAAAATAGTATTATTGTACTTTGTACTTCTATTTCTATACTTAGTCATTTTCAAGACTACATCTCCAAAACTATAATTAACTCCAAGCGATCACCAAATTAGATGTGTTTCCATAAATGACAACCCTCAAGTGCTCCATATCACTCTAAAAACATTACTTGTCAACAATCTCTCCCTTTGGCATTGATGGCAATACTTAGCAAAAAATGACTAAGTGTCCCAATAAACACTAATTGTACTCTTCTTCTTTTCTCTCTCTTCTCTTCTCGCCTATTATGTTTTTCTTTTTCTTTTCTATATATAGAGTTTTTTATTTACAATTTTCTTCTCTCATTTTTCTTCTTCTCTTCTCCCCCTTTGACATCAATGGCAAGGGTGTACCCAAAATTACAAAATTTACACAAAAAGTGTAGAACTTAGTGCTTGCTCACTAGTTTTAGAACATCTTGGAAGGAATCTTCCAAGGTCTTCACTTCATCATTCCACGATTCTATCAACAATTCATTGACATGTATCAATCCATTCAAAGCATAAGATGAAGTCTTTGCTGCTTTCAACTCTATGGGCATAGAATTGGTCATTGATTCCCCAATATTATCCATTTTAGAAAGATGTACCTCAAGAATTGATAGCTTAGGAGTGATTAGAATCTTTAGAAAACAAAATATTGTTATTACTCTCCCTCTCTCTATATATCCAATACATTCATCTTATCAAAGATCTTTGATGCATATTTTTCCATCTCCAGTACAATTTGTGTGGAGGTCTCACAATTGTCAGTCATGTTATCCAGAGTAGCCCTATCCTTAGCCACAATATCTTCAATGTTTTGAATGTGTATGATAGGCTTAATACAATAGTTGTATATCTTCCTTCCATGTACGACATAACTTTTTTCCTTTGATGTAGTTGATCTAAGAATACCCAAGTACCATGA
This sequence comes from Chamaecyparis obtusa, assembly GCA_027943335.1. Classification (NCBI taxonomy): domain Eukaryota; kingdom Viridiplantae; phylum Streptophyta; class Pinopsida; order Cupressales; family Cupressaceae; genus Chamaecyparis; species Chamaecyparis obtusa. The sequence continues at coordinate 72,024 of BSBK01004301.1, read as the reverse complement.
GATAGATTGGCATACTTCCTTCAAATTCTATTCTAGATATCTTTTCTCTACCTTCTCTTTTGCGATCTTCACTAGGGACTCATAGTGACTATCAAAGTTATCTAGTGCCATATTCAGGTTCTCTGCATCATCTTTTCCTTGAAAATTAATAGGTATTGGGAGTAGTTTATTCACTGTATCAACTGCCCTAGCAATTACCTTAGCCTTTTTGTCTCCTTTTTGCTCAAATCTTTCTTTTGCCTTTGTGAATGCCATGAAGGATAGTCTCATCAATTCATTTTAATCCATGTTGTCTACATCTGTGCTGACAAATTTATCCATACTTGCCAACAATAGAGTGTTGGAAGTATCAGTTTCTTGTTTAACTTCATCTCTTTCCTCTTCTCCTTTTGTTGTATCTATCTCTTCTCTTTGTTCTATTTCTTCTTTCTACTCTTCATCTTTCTATCCTTCCTCTTCATGTCTTTCTTCTTCTTCTACCACTTTATTATTCAAGTTTCCTTCAAATGGATCATTCTCATCAAGTGAAGTGTCAAGGGTCACATACAACCCAACAACAAAGAAATATGGTTGCTTGTTAGTACTTACTTTGCTTTTCTCCACAATAGCCTCAGCTGACTTAGAGCTCTCTCCAATTTCTATAGGTGTGGGCTTGGTAGTCTTAGGAGGTGAAGTTTTCTCAATAATATTTATCATAAGTATCTGATCTACTACCTTTTGAGTATCTTCAATAACTTCATCATACTTTCTACCTATAATTTTCACAAGTCTAGCTTTTGATCTTAGTAAAGGTTTGAGTTCCTCAAATATTTTATCCCTCTCCTGTATAGAAACTATAGGAAACATGTCCTCAATGGCTTGATTCCTAATTTCTTTATCTTCTATTTGTGCAAGTTGTTTTCTAGTCTCTAGTTTACCATACAAATCCTTAGGTATACTACTCACAATCTTCAATAGGTTCTTGTAAACAAGTAGATATTAAATTATCATATCTTCTATCAATACTTGATTGTCATAGTCATACCTCTCATAGTATATTCTCAGTGTCTTTAGTTTACCATCTCTTATAATCCTTCTATGCAATATCTCTATGGCTGGTTTTCAATGGTATGTGTCCTATCTTTTCTTTTGTTATGTCTTCTATTCTTTCTTCTATGTTACCTTATCTTTTTTCTTCTCAGGTTCCTTATCATCTTTCTTCTTAGCTTCCACTTCAACCTTTTGTTTCTTAGGGATATTTGGTTTGGTTGATCTGGTGGCTCTTCTAGGTATGTTCTTAGGTGTATCTTGTTGTGGTTTCTTCTATGGAGTGATAGATAGGAAAATTATAGTAGAAGTGGGACTTACTATGTTTTCTTCTGCAAAAGATGGAGGGGCTACAATTCCCATACTTTCAAATCTAGAAGCTCCCTCGGTCATCTTAATCCTTACCTCTTTTAACTCTTCCTTTATCATCCTTGCCTTAACTGCCATATCACCAACCATTTTCTCTATCTTTATTTTCCTTGTACCTCTATATTGTTCTTCTCTGACTTTAGTCGATTTCTCTTCATATGTGCCCCATCTCTCCTCAGATGTGTCAACTTTAGATGCCAAAACATGTTCCACTTGCATAACAAGAACTTCTAAAATGTCTTCATAGCCTATGGGCTAACACCATTTATTTCTTGGTTCAACTACTTCAAAACACACACAATTAGTTTTAACCATGAAATAGATTTTATCCCTGTATCTCTCAACCAACTCTTCAGGAATTCTAACTCTTTCTTTCATTTATCTATGTAGAAAATTAATCATGCCAAATAGTTCACCATCTACCCGTGTTTTTTTTTGTCTTCTATAACTTTCTGAGATTTGAATACCAGTGGGTATGTTGTCCTTCCATGCTCTAGGGTGCATTCCAGGGAACTTATGCTCAATATGTATATACATGTGATCTATATGTGAGCCAAATGTAAAATCCTTAGATTTATCCTTCTTGATTATCTTCACATTCTCTAAAAATTATTGTGCCAAAACCTTGCATAGGTTGAATTTTGTATTTTCTTTTACCATCCTATAGGCCATCATAATAACTCTTGCTAATATTGAATTAGGTCTACTATTGTAATAAAGTTTATATCTAAGTATCATTGCAACTAGTCTTACATCCTATTGGAAAATATCATTCACTATCATAGCTCGCTTATCCCATTTAGAGTGTGTTAGGGTTTCAACTTGTTTCTTGATGTTATTTTCTACTACAGGAATAGCTCTAGTGTTGTCCAACCTAGTTATGTCATGAATTAATTGACTACAAATCTTTATAGTTTTCTCTCCTATCCAAATGTATTGGTCATGAACTCTGCTAAGTATAATTTTTGAACCATTCTTCTTCGTTGAATTCATACATGTTGTCCATTTTCATAATGCTTAGGTCATCTAGGTATTTGAAGTCATCCTTAATTTTACCATCTTTTCCAATCATGTCCTTCATTTATCTGAATATCTCTCTGTCACCTAATGTCTCATATTTACAATGTATGTATGCCCTAATATCCTCTACATGCAGGACATCATATGGTGTCTGGGAAAAGGCTCCTTCAAGGTCATTGTCACAAGATTTAAAGGGATATTCATTAAATTTATATCTAGGTCTATCCACAACATCATAAATTATTGGTGCATCCATAGCTTCTGCTTGAGTAAATGATCTAAATACCTTAAACACATTGAATTTAGAACTTCTTCTTTGATCAATCACACAATGTAGCTTCTTGGTAGTTTGATATGTTCTAAACTCTTCTCTCCTTTGTTGCTACTCATCAAATGGTGAAGAAATAAGTAGCTTTGAGGTATTTTATTCACTGCTAAGTGAGAAAATGCACATTACTCAATTAACTCATCTTTGTATACTGTCTAGTTAACCACAAATCTTGTGCTCATAGGATATGAATATTTAGATGTTGTTATCATAGATATAGGTTCCATAGTGCCTGTATACACTATAACTAAGCTCGCATAAGCTCACTCCTCAGAATTAGGGGCTAGATATAATATATTCTCTTCATCCAATGCTCCCCCTAAGGCCATGCTCAACATTTTAGGTTGATGTAGCAATGTGAGCATCAGGAGAAGGCACAGTAGCATCTATTGTATCTCCCTGAACCAATACCTCATTAGATTCTTTGACTTTCCATATCTTACCAATGTTCTCATCTGCTGACTTCCTGAAATAGTTCTTGAATTCATCTATGTACTCACCAATACTATTACAATTATCACCAATATTCTTCTTCATAACCATAGGAGGTAGTCCTCTTCTATTATCCATTCTATTATACCTACAAAATTTTTCTATATGTCCTAGATTATTGAATTAGTAACATGTAGGTTGTCTTTTGTTATGATTAACTTGTAGTTTACAAAACCTTGCAATGTGCCCAAGGTTATTACATTTGTAGCATGTGATCTGAGATGTTGATTCTTCTCTGATTTAATCTTGCCTACTTCCAGATTGATTGGGTTTCCTACATTCTTCTTTCTTGTGTCCATATGCATAACAGTTATAACAATAACTAGTAAAGGGTCTGAAAGGGCCTTTACTTCTAAAATATCTCTTCATGTGTCTGGGTCTATTGCATCCATAGCATCTACCTTTGAAAGGTCTGATTTGATCTCTAGGTTCTTCAAAATTAGGTCTTTCTTCAATATTCACTTCATGTGATTCTTCATGAGTCTTAGAACATTCTCCTTCATTTTATCCAACTCCATTCATATCTCCTTTAGGTTTCTGTCTCTCTCTTTGTTCATCAATCTTATCACTGCTCATATGTAATTTCTCAATGTGTAACTTGGATTCAACAAGTTCTCCTTTAATAATTTGATTGTATTTCTCTAATTCCAAGCATTTGTCCTTGTAGTGATCAAGTTCAGTCTTCATTTGTCCTATTTGCATGTTCACTCCTTTTAAGTTCTCTTCAACCTTGTATCTTGAATTCTTTTCATGTTGGATCTCTTTAGTCATCAAAAGATTAATTTCTTATTTTTCTTTCTCAAGCTTGTTTAACTGGTCTAATGTGTCATTTTCTGAATCCTCCTTGATCATTTCCATAAGGTCTTGTCTCCAATTTCTTGAAATTTCAAGTTGTTCCTTAAGTTTCTTGATAAAATCTTCTGCTCTTCTTAATTTAAATTTAAATTCATCATTCTCAACCTTTTCTTTGTCCAGGTCATCAAGTGTTGCTTCAAAGTTTTCTTGCAAGCTTTCAGAATCCATTCTGATCTCCCTTAAGTTGTTAGACTTTTTCTCCAAGGGCCAATAGCTCTGATACCAATTATTAGGATTTATTAATACTAAGAGGGGGGGTTGAATTAATATTACAACACTTTAAATTGAACTTAAACCAATTCCAAATAAACCATAGGATTGCAGAAATGAAAAGTACATAAGAAAATAACACATAACTCATAACACCATTATTTATTGTCAAGGAAACCCTAGCCAAGGGAAAACTCCGGTGGGGATGGTACCCACAAGAATGCACTAAATTATAATGTCCCTGTTAGAAGACATGGCCCTATTAGGAGCTGAGTATTACATAGTACATTTCCTTATTAAAGGAATATCAACCCTATTAAAGGTATACAAAACCCTATTAGGGGTGTACTGAGCTTACAACTCTTAAAACTAATACTTATGTTACAAAGTGTTCTCAATAATGAACATAGACAAGCATTTTCTATGCTTTGATATTTCCAGTTGTAGTTCTCAATAATATCTGTCAACCTCTGATCTCGTATCTTCCATCAATCATATCATTAACTTGTAGTTTATAAAACCTTGCAATGTGCCCAAGGTTATTACATTTGTAGCATGTGATCTGAGATGTTGATTCTTCTCTGATGTAATCTTTCCTACTTCTAGACTGATTAGGTTTCATGCATTCTTATTTCTTATGTGCATATGCATAACAGTTATAACAATAACCACTAAAGGGTTTGAAAGGGCCTTTACCTCTACAATCTCTCTTCATGTGTCCAGGTCTGTTACATCCATAGAATCTACCTTTGAAAGGTTTGATATGATCTCTAGGTTCTTCAAAAGTAGGTCTTTCATCAATATTCACTTCATGTGATTCATCATGAGTCTTATAACATTCTCCTTCATTGTATCCAACTCCAATCATATCTCCTTTAGGTTTATGTCTCTCTCTATGTTCATCAATCTTATCACTTCTCATATGTAATTTCTCAATGTATAACTTGGATTCAACAAGTTATCCTTTAATGATCTGATTGTATTTCTCTAATTCTAGACATTTGTCCTTCTAGTGATCAAGTTTAGTCTTCATTTGTCTTATCTACATGTTCGCTCCTTTTAAGGTCTCTTCAACTTTGTATCTTGCATTCTTTTCATGTTGGATCTCTTTAGTCATAAAAAGATTAGTTTCTTATTTTTCTTGCTCAAGCTTCTTTAATTGGTCTAATGTGTCATTGTTTGAATCCTCCTTGATCTTTTTCATAAGGTCTTATCTCTTATTTCTTGAAATTTCAATTTGTTCCTTAATTTTCTTGATAAAACCTTCTGCTCTTCTTAATTTGAATTTGAATTTTCCATTCTCAGTCTTTTCTTTATCCAGGTCATCAAATGGTGCTTCAAAGTTTTCTTGCAAACTTTCAAAATCCATTATGATCTCCCTTAAGATGTTAGAATTTTTCTCCAAGGTCCAATAGCTTTGATACCAATTGTTAGGATTTAGTAATACTGAAAGAGGGTGAATCAATATTACAACACTTTAAATTGAACTTAAACCAATTTCAAATAAACCATAAGATTGCATAAATGAAAAGTACATAAGCAAATAAAACATAACTCATAACACCATTATTTGTTGTTAAGGAAACTCTGGCCAAGGGAAAACCCCAGCTAGGATGGTACCCACAAGCATGCACTAAAGTATAATGTCCCTGTTAGAAGACCTAGCCCTACTTGAAGCTGAGTATTACATAGTCGATTTCCTTATTAAAGGAATATCAACCCTATTAAAGGTATACAAAACCTTGTTAGGGGTGTATTGAGCTTACAACTCTTACAACCAATACTTATGTTACAAAGTGTTCCCAATGATGAACATAAACAAGTGTCTGCTATGCTTTGATAGTTCCAGTTGTAGTTCTCAATAACATCTATCAACCTCTGATCTCACATCTTCCATCAATCATCTCTAATATCTCTGTCTTTTTATCACATCTTTTCTTTATACAAAATTATTCATATATATATGTGTGTGTGTGTGTGTGTGTGTGTATGTATGTATGTATTCTATCATTCAGTGGGTTCTCAAATACAATACAAAATAGAATACATAATAATTAAAAGAGTAACTACTAAGTCGATCATCTTGTATTACCAAAGTATAGGTAATCCACAATATTAATCTATCTTAGTACATTTTTATTCGATCTTATACTCCCTTAATCATTGCGATTGTTCATATGCTCTGTTTCACTGTTTCTATGTCTTCGCATGTCTTTAAATCACTGTAACTCACTGATAACAATACCAAAAAATAAGTGACCTTAACTAAAGGTCATACATATCCCAAAATATCTTCCTCTAATCTTGTAAGTCATCATCTATCATATGCTATCTTCGATGTCCAAAATAGTATTGTTGTACTTTGTACTTCTATTTCTATACTTAGTCATTTTCAAGACTGCATCTCCAAAAGTATACTTAACTCCAAGAAATCACCATATCAGATGTGTTTCCATAAATCACAACCCTCAAGTGCTCCATGTATGCAACCTAAAATGGTCGCCTAGACTTTGGGTCCCCATTCATCGATTTATCAATTTCCTGAATCAATGCCTTGCAATATTTTCAATTCAAATCAATTTCTTCGATCAAATCGTAATTAATTTAATTATTTCAATATTTCCTAAGGTTTGATCATTTTATCCTAAGCCCCATTTAATTAAAATAAAAACTTCCCTTTTAATTAAATAAAATCATCTTATTAAAATAAAATTCCTCTTTTAATAAAATCCCCACTTAAATATCTCTTTGTGTTGAAAAAGGAAATAAAATAAATAAAAATCCCTTTTTCTCTCCACTTTGAATGCACATACTTTTAAGTGGTGGACCTTTTTCATCCTTTTGCCTCTTAAAGAATCTTGAGCACATGGATCAACCAAGATTTAATCTCCACCATTGCTCATTTCTTTTTGCCTCTTAATCTTAACCGTCTGCTTTCCTTTATAAGGAAAAAAGAATACTCTCCTACTCCATAGTGTCTCCCAAACACATCAAGTAAATGTTCATTTACCAAAAGACAACTAATTAAGCTAGGTTCCTATAAAATCAAATGTAAGCAAGCACAATGTTGATTTGTATCTCTAAGGCAACCTAAAAAACCACAAGTTAGTAGTCTTAGCAATGTAACTTCTTTGACAAGAGATTCCTAAAAATCCATAAGCTAGGGCATAAAAAGTATGCAAATCAAATCAACAACCCTACAAAACAACTCCCTAAGTTGTGTTAGAAAATTAGAAAACCCCAAAAATGCAAGAAAATGCAAGAAAGCTAGGCTAAAACTCAAACTGTGGCAACAACTAAATATGGGCAACACTTCACATTTTGCTAGGAAAAGCGTACGACAAATTTATGAGAAGGAGACGATATTCCAGAATAGTACGATAGACTACAAAGAAGCAGTATGATATTCTACCAAAAGGCAAACGATATACCCCAGAATAGAGAAATGATATTACAGAAAAGGAGAAAGGTTGCTTGGTAGTATTGAGAAATATCATCCTAGTATGTTCTCAAATATCGTATAATTTTCAGGCCTATAAAACAAAAGTTACGAACCTGCTACAGTAAAAAACCAAAAATACAAGAAATAGAGCTAAAAATGAGAGTCTAGCCCCACGGTGGGTGCCAAAGATGTGTGATCAAAATGTGACACACTTCTATAACCCATTGCACTTGATAGAATCCATGAAGAAGGAAATATGAAGAAGTGGCTTGTAGCTCCCTATCTATGACATGCACGAATCTAAGCATTATACATAGTGGCTCTCAAATGAACCTTAATAAGAAACCCTTGAAAGGTGCACCATAGAATGGAAGATTCAAAATGATAATGCAAGAATGAGAGATAATCAAAATGAGATGTAAGATCTAAGCTATAATACAAAGGCAAGAACAAGAAAATCAAAGCTAATCTAACAAGATTACAATATGGCCTTCTAGTTAAGCTATGTGATTTAAGATAAATGCAATAAGGAAATGCTAAACTAAAAATGCAAATAAACTAGAATGCAAGATGCAAGATAAGTGCTCAAGAATTCTCTAAGAATGCAAGTAAACAAAATGATAGCATAACACTAGCATGAATGAGTAATAATTATTAGCCAAGAATGAGGAGAAAGTCTTCTTTTAAAGAGCAATGGATAGTGAGAAATTAAAAGGCAAAATCCAAGGGTGGAGAAAAATCCCTATTTTGACATTGGTGCACAAGATTCTCAAGAGGAAAAATTAATGGATATGGTTAAGAGGGAAAAAAAATGTGTGGAAGAGATTAAGAGGCAAAAGGAGATTCCACTCATCTAGAAAAGTGTGCATTTAATGTGTAGACAAAAAGTATTTTTCTTTTCTTTTTTAAATTAGAAAATTCATTTTTCATGTGCACACAGGATAAAGTGAATTTTATTTAATTAAAAGGGGATACGTTCTTTTAATAAAATAAAGCTTCAAATAAAGTGGTCAAACTTCAGGATATTATCGAATAAATGATAAAGTGATGATTTGATAAAGAGATAAAAGATTAAATCAATATGCAAGATTGGTTAAGCATAAGATAAAGTCTAGTATTTTAAATTTTAATGTTAGAGTGGAGCTCATAGTTCACTAAACCACTTTTGGGTGATTACATTGGGAATTTTTAGACTTAGTCAAATTTCAGGAATATACAGGTTTTCTTAAACATGATTCTTATGTGGCGATTTGGTTGTCTTTCCTTTCTTTTTTAGTCTTTCTCTTGGGCATGATCATTTAAGGATAATTACTTATATTATTGTGTATTCCTATGGTTAGATGGTGATTAACATGTATTTTTAACCATGTTAGGAATGTTTTCTTTGGGATTAAAACAAATGTCAATGAGGTGAATTTTGAGGATGGTTTAGTCTTTTCTTTGTATAGTCATGGGTTCCCTCTAGATTAGCCTATTGTGATTCAAGGATGTTGTTTGAATCCTTGTAGGGAAGTCTCATGAACATGGTTTCTTCATTTCAATTATGTGATTGAGTTGTCTTGGAACCTTTGGAAGTGCATGATCATGTGGCAATCATGGTGTATTCTCTTGCATGGTGTATCTTGTAGAGGTTTAAGGTTATGTGATACACATCGTTACATGATGTTTATTACATGTTTCAAAAAAAATTATTAAGTGCATATTTAACCCTTTTTTTCCAAGGGTTCCTTGGTGGAGCATTACACTAATCTCCTTGTACTTTGGAACCAGGACTATAAAATTGTTATTCAAGTCTTTTAACACAAATCCTCCTTTCCTCGATTCCTCAACGACCCCCCATAGATATTATGCAAATACTTTACATAGTTTTTGAAAAAAGGAAGATGGAAATCCACATGTTCTAGGGGCTTTATCCCCCCTAGATTAAAAATTGGAGCATTCACTTCTTTTAAAGATATTCCTTCCAACAACATAAGGTTTTGGGCTTCTAAAATACATGAGGGAATGGCATCTGGAATATCCTCCCCTAGATCTAGACCATGATGAACACCATTGAAAATATTTGAGAAAAATTATATAGCCTCCCTATATATTTGTGTTGCATTTTGGAGGATGGATCCATTTGCATCTTTAATTGAGAAGATATTGTTATGAGATCTTCTGACTTTTACTAAATTATGGAAAAATTTAGAGTTATTATAACCTTCATGTAACTATGGTTCCCTTGAATTTTGATGCCAAAAAGTTTCCTCTCTTGAAAGGATTTATTCATACTGTGAATTCAAGACTTTTTCTAGCTTAAAGTCCTCTTCAAAAATCCCTCCCTCAATGACTTTAACATAAAAGGTATTCAAATATTTTTCTAAATTAAGTTTTTCCACAATTATTTTTAAAAAGATTCCTTATTCCACCTCTTTAATTATTCTTTCAACAATTGCAATTTCTTAAAATAGATGAAAGCCTTGTTACATGTTCTAAAGGGATCATTTCTCCACTAGCTTATAATAAGGTCATTAAATCCATCTTCTTGAAACCACATTGCCTCAAATTTGTAAGGGCACTTTTCAGGGGCAACTTCTTCCTGAATTCGAACACTAATTGGATAATGATCTAAGCCATCAATAGGTTGAATTTATGCTTTGCAAGTCTATTGTGACTTAGGCTAGTTTCCAGCAAGAAAAAATCTATCTAGATTCTCAGCAATGTTTAGGAAGCCACTGCGCCTATTTGTCTAGGTAAAATCACTAGTCTTTAAAAAATATCTCTATTAACCCATTGTTTGTGATAAAGTCACTAAAAACATCACATCAAATATGTCACTTGTGCATAATTGTGCAATTTTTTAATTCTTCTTACTGTAGTACCCCACCCCTAGTTTGATTTTATAGATGTTATGATTATTTTAGGATGATAGATTCTATGTTAGGAAATCACTGATGCTTATGATTTTACTGACCCCATACTTGCATGTGTATGGTTGATGTGTTTGTTTTATATTTTTATTTGACATGCCTAATGTCGTTGAGGGATGGAGTCGTAGTTACTTTCTTGCAAGATCCACATGATCGGCTGATCCCCGCCATTGTCTGTTATATATTTATATATGAATGTACATGTGAGTTTTGTATGCAGGTTTGCAGGTATCGAGCATCGACTTCCTTGAATTTTTAGGATGAGCATGCCCTATCACAATATCTCAAATGGTAAGAGAGGGGAGATAATACATAGATCCAAAACCCTAACCTAAGCCCATTTGTCCTAGGATTGGACAAGTATCAGTTTGACCACCCTACCTAGATTTGTCTAGTTGACAGGAATTCATGGATTCCTTTCTGGTGTTTGCTTGGTTTTATGTTGTTTGGTCTTAGTTGATTTATGTCTTATGTGGGTGATTTTATGTGATTATTATGTTATGATTATAGTTGAATTTAATATTAATCATGTTCCTAAGTTTATTTGAGTAAATTTAATTAAAAGTCAAATAATTGATTATTTAGATTTAATTGATTATTTAATTGGTAATCAGATTTAATTATGCTTGTGTGCATTATTAAATAATTAAATATTTAATTGCATGGATTTAGAATGCTTTAAATATTAAATCTTTTTAATATTAATTTTAATTATAACATGTGCATTATTGAAAAGTGAATTATTCTCAAAAATAACAACTTGAACATTTTCAAAAGTCAAAGTTGAGTTGTGCAGAATAAAGTGTTTTTAATTTATTAATTAGATTTTCTTTCAATTTTTGAATTGGAGTTTGATTAGGAGTTAACTATTGAGTCATCTCTGGGGTTTGCATGAAAAAGGGAATTGAATCCCTAATAGGGGGATTGCATTCATTTGGAGATTTAGACAGCAATTTTTGGGAAGAGAGCTTGGAATTGGCATCTTGAGATTTTTGGAGAATTTGGATTGTGTGATTCTTGCTTGTGCAACTAGATCGTGTGCCTATTTTCTACATTGTTTTCAGATCTACAGGTTGGATTGATTTTGGAAGAAATTCTGCCTTCAGATCTTCAAAAGGTTTTCATTTCAGTCTCCAGCTTTGGATCTGAGGTAGGCATTGAATTTTTGCCTGTTAGTTCTATTTTAACATTTATTTGGCTTTCTCTATTTCTGAAAATTTCTATGCATCTCATGAGATAGATCTGTGATTTCCTTGAATCTGGGTATTTAGAAAACCCTAGTTTAGTTAATTTTTATGTTTTATTAAATTTTAGCATAGTATCGTTATGCTGGTAAATTTTGTTAGAAAATTCTCTATCAAACTCCTAGAAAATGAATTATTAGTCTGGTCTATAGTATAACTATAGGGTTTGAAATTAAATATATTCCTTGAAAGAGAAATCAATATGTGTAGAAAAATTCCAATTCTGGTTGAAAAGGAACAGACAATAAATACACAATCAAATGCTTTTTTTAAAAAAAATAATACATTCCCTTTTTAATAACTTTTGTTTTTAGAATTTATTAAATAAACAAAAAAAAAATCTCATGTTTTAGCAATAAAGGGAGGTTGTTTGTTTGTTTATTTTTTTTTAATTTTAAAAATTATTTATTAAGGGGCCGGGGGCCACCACCTCTCTCTAACCCCCCTCTGCTGGTGGCGTACCTATGTGGCAGTAGGTACTATCGACGATAGTACCTCTTTCGTAGGCAGTACTCTGCCACAGGGGGTCATGCGACAGTGTGAAGGGAGGGCGTGGGGCCCAATCCCCCCCCTCATTCACTTTGTTTTTTTTGTTTGTTTTAATTTTTATTTAAATTAAGTTTCATTTAAAATATTTTAGTTTTATTAAATTTTGTTTTTGTATTAAATTAATTTAATTTAAAATTTAGTTTAAATTAAACTCTTCTATAGATGAGTTTGTTTTTTTTGTTTTTGTTTTTTTATGGGTAATAGGCCGAAACCAAAATCAACATGGGGCTCAAGAAGACTTGAACCCAAGACCTCCCAAATGAGAGGCTCACAACTTACCGTTGCGTTGTGGGGTGTTCCCCCTATAGATAAGTTTGTTAGTAAATAAATAAATAAATATATTTAAGTATTTAAAGGTGATTAATATTTAATTGAGGCAAAATTTATTGTACATAGATTATGCTTAAATTTTAATATTTGAACAATATTTATTAATTAACTTTTCTTTTATAGTGACATTAATCATTTATATGTTAATATCTATTAAATTTATTTTAATAGTATATTAAATTTGATAATTTGATGTATTCAAACTAGATGGATTTTGTATAAATTATAACATGTTTAATTTACATTTTATACAATTTGTATGCATATTTAATTTGGGTATAGGACCAAATCAAATTAAATAGGTTGAATTATTTTCCTACTGGCTTCATGTATTATCACAAGTGTTTAGTTTTATACTGAAATTGGGTGTTTTGCTCTATTAAATTCATAGAATGTATATAGGAAATATTCTTTTAATTAAGACAATATTTTGGTGATTATGTTAAGATTCTCTTAGTAGTTTTATGTGGTTCTATTTTTGAATTCGATTATGCCTTTATGAAATTTAAATGCTTATAGTTCAATTTTAGTTCTTTATGATGTGAGTGTTGTATTCTTCATTCCTGAAGTGTCTTCTTGCTTAATGTGTTATCGAGCATTAGAAGACCTAGGGGGAAAACAAAGGTCGGGGCATGTGTCAGTTGGACATGTTTTTAGTATCATTTTTTATGTGTGTGTTTATTCTTGATTATCATCCCTGTTTTGACCATTTGGGCTCATGTTGTATTGTGATCTGCTTCATATTCTATATAGGAGAATATGGCATTGACCTTTTTATGTCCTATCCATGGGATCAGGAGTTTATTCTTTTTTGAACACTTGGATAGTGTTTTGTGATATTATGGTTATGTGAGAACTAGTGTGTTCCTTTTATTTTGTGGAACAAGTCCTGGGGGACACTATTATCATTTTGTGATCTATGTGAGATCTATGAGCCTAGGGTAGTTTACCTAGATATGAAGTAGGGGGTGGCTTGCAATAAGCATTGGAGCCCACAAGTCACTACCAAGATCACTTATTGTAAGTATCTATAATCAAGTGATAACCTAATAAAATTAAGGGAAAATAAATAAATTTAATAAGATATGGTTCCTCACCCATGCTTGAGTGCTAGTACAGACTAAGATGGGAATAGAGATGATGTTGGCTGCCTTGAGAGGTGTGTCTAGCATAGTTAGTGGCTTCATCTGTACGAGGAGTCATTGATCCATGTATGGTCACTTGAGTGTCGGGATCCAGAGTGATTACCAGAGTGATTACCTATTGCTACATTTTGTTTACCTTGAGTTAGAGAGATTTCAAGATTCCTTTCTCAGTGGTTTTACCCTTGTTTTTGGTATTGGTTATCCGATTGGGATCTGTTGTTATCTCCTGAGCATGGTGGGAGTGGACCATTTAGGTTCACGAGGTCGAGTGGTAGTAATTCTTTTACCATTTGAGATTCTGATATTTATGTACCAGTGTTGGATGATCCTTGTGGTAGTTGTCCCTTCTTGATCTTCATTGATGGAGTTGTGTTCTTCTTCTTCTTCTTTTTTGTGATCCTATATCTTTGTATCAATTTTTTAGAGATATCATGTGTACTTATTTTTCAGTTATTGTATTACATACCCTGCGACATGTGCAGTAGATGTAGGTTATTATGGATACCTTACGGTACCGTTGTATTTATGTTATCTTATATGTGATGTTGCTTTTATATTTCATTTGTTTTTATGAGTTTTATAATTGTACCTAATATAATTAATTAATTAATGTTAATGTAATCTTCATCGAGGAACCCTTGAGGGTTGCAACCTATCTTGGTTGTTGTATTAATGTGAGTAAATGGTAATTGCTTCTGCATTGATGTTTATCTTGTATGTTAACTTTTTAAAAAAAATATTCTGCAAACTTAGATGCATGTTTAGGTTAAGTTATCATGGGTTCCCTGGCGGGGCATTACACTTGGTATCAGAGCCAGGTTTCTACACTAGGAACTCTGGGTATGTACGCTCATTAGGTTTTGTGTAGTTTAAACTTGAAACCAAACATAGACATATAACTCTTTTGTGTTTGAGAACCATTAAATTACAACTAAACATTTATGTTTTGCTTCCTCTTAAATGTCTTTGAGATATCACTTTGTCTAGTGATTGTCATAGGTGATTTGACTATCTATTGTGTTGGGTACCCTCTCTAATGCATCTCAGGTGAAGTACCTTTGGATGTCATGAAGTGATTACTCCCTTGAGTGTGGCTACCACTAGTCACCTTGTTATGTGAATGTTTTCTTTTTTATTGATAATTTATTTTTGGTTGATTGATGAATTATTTGTGTTGTGTATGGGCTAGCATTGAAATTTTGAACTTTCTTATGATTTTATTAGTCACCTAACTCTCTTTTCATTATTTATTTTTTGATGATAGTCACACTCAATTTATTATTGAAATTGAGATCTCTTATGATTTAATGTTAGACTTATGATTCCCCCGCTTGGGTTTGTCCTATTTTGAACTTTATGGTGGCTACTCTGAATGTTTGGTATTGTTGGCCTTGTTCTATGATAAGTGTTGTTTCTATCATGTTCATCATGAACCCCTGATAGTCTGTAGAAGGGAGGACATTGCAGAGATGGTACTATGTTTGCGGTATTAAATTAGAATCGTTGTGTATCTTATATGTTTACATAAGTATTGCATTAACTAGATTTTCATGAACTTCTCAACTCATTATTCGATGAAGATGTGAATGTGTTTTTTATGTAATTGATCCTAGATGTTTTCTATAATGATGAATGAATAAAGGTTTAGATCTATTTTTTGAATGGTTAATGAATGATTGATCAATGTGATTTTCAGTTTATTCCTAACCAGAATTATATTGTCCTTACTGACTGTATATCATGTTTTTATTTTATGGTTTATTTTCAAATGTGTTTTATTTTTAGTAAATGCTTCATGTTTGAGGGATGCACATCCCTATATGTTTGTAGGCTTCCAGGAGTAAGCCTAATCCTAAGGGGGTGGATGTAGTACCCCACCCCTAGTCTAATTTTATAGATGTTATGATTATTTTAGAATGATAAATTCTATTTTAGGAAATCATTGATGCTTATGATTTTACTGACCTCATACTTGCATGTGTATGGTTGATGTGTTTATTTTATATTTCTGTTTGACGTGCCTAATGTGCTTGAGGGACGGAGTCGTAGTTACTTACTTGCGAGATCCACATGATCAATTGATCCCTGCCATTGGCTGTTATATATTTATATATGCATTTACATGCAAGTTTTGTATGCAGGTTTGCAGGTACCGGGCATCGACTTCCCTAAATTTTCAAGATGAGCGTGCCCTATCGCAATATCTCAAATGGTAAGAGAGGGGAGATAATACACAAATCTAAAACTCTAACCTAAGCCCATTTTTCCTAGGATTGGACAAGTATCAGTTTGACCACCCTACCAGGATTTGTCTAGTTGATAGGAATTCATGGATTCCTTTCTAGTGTTTGCTTGATTTTATGTTGTTTGGTCTCAGTTGATTTATGTCTTATGTGGGTGATTTTATGTGATTATTATGTTATGATTATAATTGAATTTAATATTAATCATGTTCCTAAGTTTATTTGAGTAAATTTAATTAAAAGTCAAACAATTGATTATTTAATTGGTAATTAGATTTAATTATACTTGTGTGCGTTATTAAATAATTAAATATTTAATTGCATGGATTTAGGATGCTTTAAATATTTAATCTATTTAATATGAATTTTAATTATAACATGTGCATTATTAAAAAATGAATTGTTCTAAAAAATAACAACTTATTTTCAAAAGTCAAAGTTGAGTTGTGCAGAATAAAGTGTTTTTAATTTATTAATTAGATTTTCTTGCAATTTTTGAATTGGAGTTTGATTAGGAGTTACTATTGAGTCATCTTTGGGGTTTTCATAAAAAGGGAATTAAATCCCTAATAAGGGGGATTGCATTCATTTAGAGATTTAGAGAGGAATTTTTGGGAAGAGAGCTTGGAATTTGCATCTTGAGATTTTTGGAGAATTTGGATTGTGTGATTCTTGCTTGTGCATCTAGATTGTGTGCCTGTTTTCTACATAGCTTTCAGATCTGCAGGTTGGATTTATTTTGGAAGAAATTCTGCCTTTAGATCTTCAAAGGGTTTTCATTTCAGTCTCCAGCTTTAGATCTAGGTAGGCATTGAATTTTTGCCTGTTAGTTTTGTTTTAACACTTATTTGGATTTCTCTGTTTGTGAAAATTTATATGCATCTCATTAGATAGATATGTGATTTCCTTGAATCTAGGTATTTAAAAAACCCTAGTTTAGTTGATTTTTATGTTTTATTAAATTTTAGCATAGTACCATTATGCTGGTAAATTTTGTTAGAAAATTCTCTATCAAACTCTTAGAAAATAAATTATTAGATCTGGTCTATAGAATAACTATAGGGTTTGAAATTAAATATATTCATTGAAAGAGAAATCAATGTGTAGAAAAATGTCAATTCTAGTTGAAAAACAATCTTGCTGGTTGAAAAGGAACAGACAATATATACACAATCAAATGCCTTTTAAAAAAATATATATATATTCCCTTTTTAATAACTTTCGTTTTCAGAATTTATTAAATAAAAAAAAATATCTCATGTTTTGGCAAAAAAGGGAGGTTGTTTGTTGATTTTATTTTATTTTTTTTAAATTAAAAAAAATTATTTATTAAGGGTGGTGGGGGCCATCACCTCCCCCTAACCCCCCTCTACCAGCGGCGTACCTGCATGATAGTAGGTACTGCCGATGGTAGTACCTCTGTCGTGGCAGAGGGACTGTTGTAGGCAGTACTCTGCCACAGGGGGTCATGCGACAGTGTGAAGGGAGGGCGTCGGGCCCAGTCCCCCCCCTCATTCACTTTGTTTTTTTTGTTTGTTTTAATTTTTATTTAAATTAAGTTTCATATAAAATATTTTAGTTTTATTAAATTTTGTTTTTGTATTAAATGAATTTAATTTAAAATTTAGTTTAAATTAAACTCTTCTATAGATAAGTTTGTTAGTAAGTAAATATATTTATATTTTTTTTTATTTAATTATTTAAAGGTGATTAATATTTAATTGAGGCAAAATTTATTGTACATAGATTATGCTTAAATTTTAATATTTGAACAATATTTATTAATTAACTTTTTCTTTTATATTGACATTAATTATTTATATGTTAATATCTATTAAATTTATTTTAATAGTATATTAAATTTGATAATTTGATGTATTCAAACTAGACGGATTTTGAATAAACTATAACATGTTTAATTTACATTTTATACAATTTGTATGCATATTTAATTTGGGTATAGGACCAAATCAAATTAAATAGGTTGAATTATTTTCCTATTGGCTTCATATATTATCACAAGTGTTTAGTTTTATACTGAAATTGAGCATTTTGCTCTATTGAATTCATAGAA
Organism: Chamaecyparis obtusa; assembly: GCA_027943335.1. Lineage (NCBI taxonomy): Eukaryota > Viridiplantae > Streptophyta > Pinopsida > Cupressales > Cupressaceae > Chamaecyparis > Chamaecyparis obtusa. Next base: position 53,785 of record BSBK01004301.1, on the reverse strand, counting down.
TGTATATAGGAAATATTCTTTTAATTAAGGCACTATTGTGATGATTATGTTAAGATTCTCTTAGTAGTTTTATGTGGTTCTATTTTTTAATTCGATTATGCCTTTATGAAATTTAAATGCTTATAGTTCAATTTTAGTTCTTTATGATGTGAGTGTTGTATTCTTCATTCTTGAAGTGTCTTCTTGCTTAATGTGTTATTGAGCACTAAAAGACCTAGGGGGAAAATAGAGGTCAAGGCATGTGTCAGTTGGACATATTTTTAGTATCATTTTTTATGTGTGTGTTTATTCTAATTATCATCCTTGTTTTGACCATTTGGGCTCGTGTTGTATTGTGATCTGCTTCATATTCTATATAGGTGAATATGGCATTGACCTTTTTATGTCCTATCCATGGGATTAGGAGTTTATTCTTTTTTGAACACTTGGATAGTATTTTGTGATATTATGGTTATGTGAGAACCAGTGTGTTCCTGTTATTTTATGGAACAAGTCTTGAAGGACATTATTATCATTTTGTGATCTATGTAAGATCTATGAGCCTAGGGTAGTTTACCTAGATATGAAGTAGGGGGTGGCTTGCAATAAGTGTTGGGGCCCACAAGTGGCTACCAGGATCACTTATTATAAGTATCTATAATCAAGTGATAACCTAATAAAATTAAGGGGAAATAAATAAATTTAAGAAGATGTGGTTCATCACCCATGCTTGAGTGCTATTACAGACTAAGATGAGAATGTAGATGATGTTGGCCACCTTGAGAGGTGTGTCTAGCATAGTTAATGGCTTCATCTGTACAAGGAGTCATTGATCCATGTATGGTCACTTGAGTATCAGGATCTAGAGTGATTACCAAGACAAGACTCAAGGGTTAGACGTACATGATGACACCTTCTTATGCATAGTCTAGTTACTCTACATGTGTTGGTTGCCTCTGGATTAGTAAGTCTTACCTATTGCAATATTTTCTTTACCTTGAGTTAGAGAGCTTTCAGGATTCCTTTCTCAATGGTTTTACCCTTGTTTTTTATATTGGTTATCCAAGTGAGATCTATTGTTATCTCCCCAGCACAGTGGGAGTGGACCATTTAGGTTCACAAAGTCATGTGGTAGTGATTCTTTTACCATTTGAGATATTGATGTTCGTTTACTAGTGCTGGATGATCCCTGTGGCAGTTGTCCCTTCTTGATCTTCATTGATGGAGTTGTTTTCTTCTTCTTCTTTATGATTGTAATACCCCAAAAATGGGCTATAAGTTCATTAATCTTCTATATCAACAATTCAAACGAAATCGACATCAAAGTCCTAACCTAAGACACATCTAAACATCATCGAATCCTAATTGATTATCTTAAATTCTGCATCGGGGAATATTCCTAGTAATATTCCTAATCATCATAATTATCTTTAATTTAATGATTATTTGGTGATAAATCCCATTTATCCTAAGTTTGATTAATTGAATATTTTCATATTTAATTAATTAGATTTAATTCTGCCACTTAATTATTTAATTGAAGTTAATTTTATTTATTCCTAAATTGTATTATTTAATTTTGACAATAAATCCAAAATTCTATGAATAATTGATTAAATTCTTATTTAATTAATTAAAGCAAGTTGTCAATTTTTAATAATATTATTTTTGGAATAAAAGTTTGAAAAAATAATTGATTAACCCATAAATCAATTGTTTTATTTTTAAAAGCAATTAAGTTGGAAATAAATCACTTTATTATTAAATTAATTCATAAATAAAACATGCACAATCATAAAAGTAGACAACTATCAATTATCAATTCAAGCTAAACTCTATTTTGAGTTAAACTTAGCTTTTGCATATTTTTGTGAGTTAAATATCCTTTATTTAAAAATAACTCAAAAATTAAGTTGAGTTTATTTAAGTTATTTATGACTTTTATCCATGCACCTCTAAAGCCTTGGATTTCTATAAAAATAAGGATCAGCTCTTCATAATTCATCTCTCAAATCCACAGAATCTCATAATTGTGCAAACTTATGCTGGAGAATCAACATCTGGAGAATCAAAGCTTATTGCGAATCAAGGCTATTGTGAGATCAATCTTGTTTTTTTTTACATTCATTTAGATTCTTTTTTATATCATTGTTAGATCATTTAGCATATCATAGCATATCAATTTTTACATATCATAGATTTCATATCAAGTTTTCATATCATTGCATAGAAAATATCAAAAATATAGATTAATTGCATTCATATTTCATATCAGTTTTGCATTCAAATCCTTCATTTAGGTGTCATCTAGGTCACTGATCCCGATAACAACCTGAGAACATCAATCTCGCACCTACTAGAAGGCAGTAAATCGCTTGGTTAAATTAGATTTCAATTTTGCACGATTTTGATTTTTGCTAACCTCTAATGTTTTACTAAAGTGTTGTGTCTACAGATCAGGTACAAAATTCACACACACAGTGATCCTGTATCTTTGTACCAGTTTTTGAGAGATATCATGTGTACTTTTTCAATTATTGTATTATATACCCTGCGACATGTGTAGTGGATGTAAGTTATTATGGATACCTTATGGTACCGTTGTATTTATGTTAACTTCTATGTGACGTTGCTTTTATCTTTCATTTATTTTTATGATTTTTATAATTGTACCTAATCTAATTAATTAATTAATATTAATGTAATCTTCGTCGAGGAACCCTTGAGGGTTGTAACCCGTGTTGGTTGTTGTATTAATATGAGTAAATGGTAATTGCTTCCGCAATGATATTTATCTTGTATGTTAACTTTAAAAAAATAAATTATTCTACAAACTTAGATGCGTGTTTAGGTTAAGTTCTCATGGGTTCCCTAGCAAGGCATTACACTTACAAAGATAAGTTTGTGCATATAGATATAATCTTAGAATAAAATTCTCAAATTAATAGTGACTCATTTCCTCACTTCAAAGATAATACTAGTTTGTTTATCAAAGCAATCACATGCTTTATTTTGAGGACTATTGTTTTCCTAATAAGTGTTTCTTTTCTAGTTGTGATCAATGAAAACCTAATCTATCTTGAAAGGAGTAGACATGTCAAACATTAGTTTATGAGCATATACCTAACTTATAATGAAAACTATTTGCAAAGACACTTAGATAGAGCTTAAACGGGAGCACCATGTCATCATTTGATTTGCTCTCACTTTAGGGATGTGGGTGTGCTCTCAAAACACATGGAGAATGTCCCTAATGATGATTAGGGGGATTTGGATCATTCAAGGACCATGGACACTCTATAATGGCATAGGAACAGGTATAGAAGACCTGATTTTCCCCTAGAGCCCAAGGAGCCAAAATGGAGCTAAGATGCAGATTAAGCTATATGATGCTTATGCTAAGATTATTTTTAACGAAATAGAGATGTGATAATGATTATATTCTATTTGAAACAATGAAAACAACTAGGTTAATCCATTATTGCTAAGCTATGATGCATTAGAAAAGCATGAAATCTAACAATTAGGAATGATTATGCTAAGTCTAGAAGTAAATGAGCATGATAACAATGCATTGAATATAAAAACTAAGCTAATACTTTGCTCTTGGAAGGAGGAGTATTTATAGGATTTCCTAAGGGCTTAGGTTAGGAGGATGAGTTAGGGTTAGAGGTAAGGTCTGGGGTAGAGTAAGAGGTATGGTTTGGGGTATGGTAACATTTACCTTGGGTTAGGGTTTCTCACACATGTGTGAGCAACACTAGAGAATTGTGCAAGGGGAACAAGTGTGGAAGAAGAGACATGGGTCTCTTTATGAGGTTGTAAGAAGCCTTAAAGAGTATGGAAGAGGCTTAAATGAGTGTGTAAGGCTCATTGAGGGAAGGGTTTGACTAAAAGTCAAGGAGACTTGGATTAGCTTAGGAAATATAGAAAACATCTCCTAAGTTGGTTTAGGAAAGGTTTAGGGAAGATTGGAAGGGTTTAAGAAAGTCTAGAAGATTCTAGGTTTTAGGTTTTAAATAAATATAAAACTTGTTTAAGGATTGTGACATTATTTATTGAATATTGATTCAATAAAGATAGGAAAATCATTTAAATTTGATTTAAATGCTTTGGGGAGGGATTATTTAATTAAAGATGCTTAATTAAAATAAAGAGATTTAATGGCATAAAAATATATTAATTAATTAAATAATTAATTAATTAAAAAATGATGATGTCATTAGGGGTTTTTAAAAAAATAAAAATACTTTTATTTTCTAAAGGATTTTTAGGTGTCTACATTTTACCCCTCTTTGATATGATGTCGTAAGTAGCGTGGCATCAAAGACAAGAAAATAAGATGCCCAGGCTAAAATTTAGAGGAATAAGGGGTTGTGCCCCCTCGAGAAAATAATGCAAAGAGGAAACGTTGTGGAATTTTATTGAAAGGAAATAGGAGGAAGGAAGGGGAGTAAATAGATGACCTTCCAAGAGCAAAGATGCATGAATGCAATATGATGGTGAGATGCAGGATGCAACTATATGAAAGATGCAAGATTAATCTATATGATGTAGGATGGGGGATTTAGGGAGCTCCATGCTTTGGATATTTTTGAGAGCACAACATAGTTTGTTATAGCAATGCTAGAGACCTGCCAAGGATACTGGGATCACAAGGCCTTGTCACCAGCATTGCATAGGACTGACGCTAAAAGAAATGTAGGGTTGCCTCAGCATCACACATGAAACCTGGAGGAGACATGGTAGAAACAATGCTGGAGAAACCACAAACACATGACTAATTCATAGGAAGAAGAAAAAGATCAAAAGACCTTGCCCTAGATTGCCCTCATTCATAGCACACCATGATATAAAGGATCATGGTGACTTTGAGTAGAGGACAATGAGAAGCCGTAAAATATTAACAAGATCCAAAGGACAAAATCCAAAGTCACAATGATAACTCCAAAAGACATCCTTTGCCAAGGAGAGAAATTGATTTGATTGATGGGGGGAGATTAGGTCTGAACATCATGAAGGATACATAGTGATGGACCTAGTTTTTTTGCTTAGGTTGGACAAAATAGAAGGACACATCTGTGCGGACCCATGATTAGGCTTAGGCCACAAAATATAGAGGCATACATCTGTGCAGACCCGTGATGATGGGGAGAATGTTGTGTTGCTGATTGGCAAATGACGAAGCTCAAAGATAGCCACTATGATCAAGGATAGTCAACAATTGATGTCACTGAAGTACAAAGCTGAGTGGGACAAGGTTGTTGATCAAATGATGTTGCCGGACCGACAAGGATATGTACAACAAGAGATGATGATATGTACATCAGACAAGAGATATTTATGAGAAGCTCAAAAGATTAGCAAAGATCTAGAGGACCAAATGAAATAACAAGTATCTCACAAAACCTTTTGCCATAGGTAGCATGATTGGGGATGATTGATTGGATCAATGGTGGGAAGGTTTGGTCTGAACGTGAGGAAGGATACATCATCATGGACCTGGGTGTGATTGGTGGGAGATTGCAAAATGTCAGGAATGAGTTGTTGCTTCCTAATGTGGGATTAGATAGGATTGGATTGGTTTTTTATTAGTCAACCTAAGATAGACTGATGATCTTCGAAAGAAGGGATCCTTGCTAGTGCATTCTGATCTCTTGGTCAAGATGATGAGGCCTACAAAGACAAGTACAAGATTCCCTAGACAAAGTTTATGTCATAGGGTAGCATTGGGATTGATTCTAATTTAAGATAAGGATTTGAGCAACTCAAAGGATTGGTGATACGAAGCGGATGGTGGGTAACCAGATAAGAATTCCTATGACAAGAGATAGGTAATATTCTCGAACCGCAAAAAGGACCAAGGGATGATTGTTGAAGCGCTTAGCTAGATTGGTCACAATGACACAAGGGCTGACTGACTCAAAGGATGGGACCTAAAGACACATATGTACAAATGAGCTTAGGTGGAGACCCAACTAACGCTATGGTACAAGACTCAAGATAGGACAAAGAATCTAGGGATGAAGCTAAAGCTTCAAGATATGCTAGATGATGCCCTAGTTGGGCTAGAAAGATAAGACATATTGATGGTAGATAGGCTGATGATGGATGATGTGTCCTAAAATGACATGGATTTGGGAAGGATGCATCCTAACGATGATGATTGGATTGAGATCAAGGCTTTCCACAAGACTAGGAACAAGAATAAGGATGTGATTTGATTTCTTGGCTTGATCTTGGATGTTGGATTACTAGAAGATGTGCATAGGATTGGAAGATGTTGGAATACTTTCTTGGGAGAAGCTAGGATATGGATAGATGGCATTGGACTGAATGGGGGTAGCCTGTAGCTAGATACCAATGACAAGGGAAGATACCAAGTGATGGAAAGATGGAGGAAATGATTAGGGATTAATGTTGGAGGGAAATGCTTGGGATTTGGATGGAGGAACTGATGGGAGATTTGGATGGAGGAAGATTTGGATTTGGATGGAAGAACTACTTGGGATTTGGATAGAAGAATGCTGAGGGATTGGATGGTGGATTTTCTTGAGGATTTGAAGATGGATGAATGCTTTGGGGAGATTGGATGGCAGATTTTCTTGAGGCTTGGAAGATGGATGAATGCTTTTGGGAGATTGGATGGCAGATTTTCTTGAGGATTGGAAGATGGGTGAAGGAGGAATTGTTGAGGAATCCAGATAGAGGAATGTTGAGGGAGATGGGATGGCAGATTTGCTGAGAGATTTGGGAGATGGGAGATTGATTGGGGAGATTGGATGGCAGATTTTATTGAGGATTGGAAGATGGAAGAATGGATGAAAGATAGCCTCCAAGGAATATGTCACCAAGGAATAAGATACCCTATTAGAATAATTGAGAGGGGGGTGAATCAGTTAATCAATGTCCCAATACAAAATGTATAATATAAAAACAAATACTTCAATTTTTGTTGCTCGGTAACTTAAAATACTTTACTATCTATGCATTTACCGATTACTAGTCTAAAACTTATAACAGTTACCGATCAAATCAAATATGCAACATGTAAACATGACATCAAAACAAATATCATAATCAACACATAACACAAGAGATTTAACATGGAAACCCTGTGAAGGGAAAAACCACCTGCGACCGGAAACCCAAAATATTCACTCTTTGGAAGTGAGGTCGGTGAAGACCCAACCTTGTTAAAGGTTACAAACACACTGTTAGGTGTGATCTTGTTAGAGGATTTAAGACCAACCGTTATCGTCCAACCAACAATCACTCTGGGGTTGACAGGATAACAATATTCATTCTATGAATGATACATAATAAAAATTTCTTAGTCCACTCAGTTAAGAGATTTGACTGTGTACAATGGTTAAATATGTAATAGTAGGTGATCTGATCTATTACAACTTCAATTGTAGATTACAGATCAATATTCAGCTCATACAAATTTTTTTGGTCAATGTAACAATTTTGTTTCAAACAATGTTTAACTTACTGTCCATCAGTAATCACTCTTTGTAGCTTAGTAATGCTCTGCAGTAGGGTTCTCCTTAACCAGTATGATCAAAATGCATGAAAACTTGTTCACGCGATGATTCTGCAGTTTTATTTTCTTCCAACATCACCACCTTGTAATGAAATCTCCAGTCTCTTATATAGACATGTAAACTATTTTCTTCTGCTCCATCAGATTTTGTCGCTTAATCATCTTCATTGATTTTGCCTCTTAAACATACCTCGGCACTTGTGTTAATAACATGTTTGATTCTCATCCTTTAGATCTTTCCTGAAATTTGTTAGCCACTGATCTTGTGTAACAAACATTATCTATTACCACAGATTACGAGGTACTTTCCAGCTCATCAATCTTATCAGCTAAACTAATCATTTAGTTCATTCTATTCTTCTCGATTAACAAAGAAATGCGTCAGTGAGCACAAGCTTGGTTAACACTGTGCTCGGTATACACTACACTCCATCAGTGTATACTAAAATGCTTCATCAACCGACAACACTGCTTTGTCTTTTACATCTCTTTTCCTTAGTATAGATGAATGAAACATAATCAAGTCAATAACATGAAGTCATAGACTCATCAACAAGTTACTCAATGTATTCTCTATCCTCATCTATCATATCCATCTTCCTCATGTAGATATTTATGTTCTTCATCTCTTTCACTCCTTCTCTATAGATGTATCGGTATAGTAACTCACAAGATAAGTATTGTCAAACTTAGTTGACATCAGTGACAACATAATACTGATTCAATCATATTAAAAATCTAATCAATCAGCTCGGTGATCTTTAAATCATAGATTCTTCAATCAGGTTCTAAATCAGTTGTAGTTCATCAATCTCTCCCTTTGGCATTGATGACAACTCAAGTAATATGAAATATACCATACACATACCAAACATTTATTCTATAACTCTGTGCACAAATGTTGTACAAGCTCTCCCTAGCTTAATATGTTTAATCACTATGTTACTCAACAACATTACAAAATATAGCTTTGTCAATCTACAAATATGATCTTTTCAGTTTTCAGATTCCTTCTTCCATTCTCAGTAACTGATCTTCAATGCTCTCCCTTTCTTCAATTTGTCACTCCCTCAAATAGTTCTCATCGGTGCATAATGTTTCATATGTTTCATATTGTTTATCTCTCCCTTTGACAACAATGCCAAAGAAATAAAATAAACAAACAGCTCTTCAGTAGCCAAGTAACTCTCTGTTGTCCAATGCATACTCTGTATCTCTGTATACTGATATGCCAATCTGTTCCAGTACCTTTCACAACTTTATACATGATCCAAAGTGTGAACTATGTTGCATCAACATAGATGATCTTCTAATAAGATTAGGCTGATGCAACATTTGGATCACCTTAGTGACTGGTAGATAGGGGATGGACCCCAAGTCTAGTCCTTAAGTACTCAAATGTGTCCTTCAGTAGAGCTTTTGTAAAGATATCGACAAGTTGTTCTTTTGATGTAACAAACTCTAGCTTAACTTTCTTCTCCTGTACTTGTTCACTCAAGTAGTGATACTTAATTGATATGTGCTTTGTCTTAGAATGCATCACTGGATTCTTTGAAATATTAATCGCACTAGTGTTATCATAGTATATAATCACCGACTGAGTGATTATCTCATTCATACCTTCTAGAACTTGCTTAATATATGCAATGTTTGAATAGTTTGTAGTAGCAGCAACATACTCTGCTTCAGCTATAGACTAAGAAATGCAAGCCTGCTTCTTACTTGTCCAGGTAACAAGTCTTTCACCAAAGAAAAATGCTCCTCCGGTGGTACTTTTTCTGTCATCCACATTTCTAGCCCAATCAATGTCGGTATAGACTCTGCGTTCAAGCTTTCCTTCCTTAGGATACCATAATCCATAGTCTTCTTCTTTTTTTAGGTATCTTAAGATTATTTTAGTAGCAATCATGTGTGATTCTCTAGGATTAGCAAAAAATCTAGCAACTATTCCCATAGCATGTGCTATGTCTAGTCTACTGTGAACTACATACATTAACTTACCAATCATTGATCGGTATAGTGTCTAGTTTATCTTTGTAGTTTCATCTTCCTTAGTCAATTTGCAACTAGTAGCCATCAGTGCTCCCATAGGTTTAGCATCCTCCATGCCAAATGTTTTCAATACTTCTTTTATGTATTTAGATTGTGTGATGAATATCCCATCACTCTGTTGAATCACTTATAGTTCAAGAAAGAACTTAATCTCTCTGAACATAGAAATCTCAAATTCATTCCTCATATCATCATCAAAGGCTTTACATATTTGATCTTAACCTCCAAATATGATATCATCCACAAATATCTCAACAATAAGAATTGTATCATCAGTATCTCCTTTCATATACAAATTGTTGTTCTCACTTGTTCTTACAAATCCTATACTTAACAGATAAGTATGTAGCCTCTCATACCAGGCTCTCGATGCTTGCTTCAAACTATATAAATATTTGTGTAGTCTACATACCATGTCTTTCTTTTCTGGATCAACAAACCCTTTAGGTTGTTTTATGAAGAATTCTTCTTCAAGTATTCCATTCAAAAACATTGACTTGACATCCATTTGATATACTTTGAATTTCTTGTGTGCAACATATGCAAGTAGCATTCTAGCTTTTTCCAATCTAGAAATAGGTGCAAACATTTCACCATAGTCTATGCCTTCCTCTTGTGCATATCCTTTGCATACCAATCTAGCTTTATTTCTTGTCACTTCTCCATTCTCATTCTGCTTGTTCCTTGTTACCAATAGATTTTGTTCAAACTTTGCAGGCTCTATTTTCCCAAAATCACCCCATAATTTTTCAAGGTGTTGTTCATTTAAAAGTTTCAACCTTTTGCAGATACACCATGTCGGTTGAACTTGAACCTTGAACTTTCATAGTTCAATGTTCAATGTTCAATAACATCATTTGGTATGATTTTCCCTTTATTTGCAAGCTTGGCGGCATTTCGTCTTTGTAGCGCGCACTCCTCCAATGAACCATGAACCTTGAACTCTCCTAGCTCAAGATTCAATGTTCAACTGATATTTCCCCCTTGCAAAGTTTTCTTTCTATTTTCTTCTTTGCCATTTTCATTTTTCTTTATTTTATAATTATGCCGAAGAATAGTCTCTCTGTTATCTTGTTGAACTTGAACTATGATTTCTAGTAGTTCAGGGTTCAAGGTTCAATATGTGCTCGTAAGTTGTGAAGAAGCAAAGCGGTGCTTTGACATGGATGATAGCTGGTGATTACTTATAACTCCTATGCATGTCGAGGATGTCTTAATTAATCAAAATAACACTTAAGTGTCATTTCAATAGGGGAAAGTACATAAATTAATGCTGAAAGTGGTGTGAGTTATCAAATAATCATTAATTGAATCTTGTACGACATTAATCCACCATTATTGCAAATCTCCTAGGATTTTGTAACTATTTTTAGATAAATTCTCAAGTTCAAACTATTTTATTCATAATGCTCAAAACATCTCATGCAGTCATCACGGAAGAAGGTATCCTCTCCTCATCTCAGTGCTTAGTTCATTGCATAAAAACCAAGTGAGTCTCTTTGCTAGCCTCCATTGTTTCAATTAAAGCTCTTTCATTTTTTTGAGGTTGTTTTCCTTTCAAGTTTCTGCATTCCTCATTGTTTTTCTTGCCTTGAGATCCTAAAATGAAGAACCCAGCTCTGAATTTCAAAAATACCTCTCCTTTAATCTGCTCCTTGTCTGATTGTGAAGACAACCTGATTAAAATAGGAGCTTTAGAGGACATTATAACCTAAATCAAAGAGCCCAGTCCAGGTTCTATGTTAGAAAAGGTTGTCCTAAGTGGTTTAGCTGATGTAGCTTCTTTTCCCATAGTAGCTCTGTGTCAGGAACTGATTGTTGAATGTGCTACAAGGTATAATTTGGAGGAAAAATGTATCAAGAAAGTTGATGGGAGTCCACTGGTTTTTATAAGTAGAGATGTTGTCTTGAAGTCATTAGGGATTCCAGAAAAAGACCCGTATGAAGGATGGAATATCCCCTCATCTTAGTCAATCTTTTCCACCAAGAGACAGGTATACCGAAATGAAATAGCTCAGTACTGGTTACTCAAAGCTCAAAAAGGAGGTTCCCGGCAACCAAAGCAACTCACTGTAGATCATTTTAAGCCCGAAGTAGCTGACCTAGTCATAATGCTGAATCAAATCAAAGGGAACTAGCATGTGTACTATTGGCATGACTGGATGTACTTCTATATCCAGGTCACTCTCAATGGGGAAAAATATATAGACTAGGTAGAGACTATAGCTGATAAGCTCAATCATCAGCTAGCAAATTTTTCAGCTGGCGGTAACTTCCATATGTCCTCTTACTTATTTTACATTTTGGCTTGCACCAAAGAGTGGAAAGGCCTGTTTCATGAGCAACCTCTCCCAAACATGAAAATTTATGATTACTACCCTCACCTGCAAAAGGAGTTCCATGTTGATAGTTTCCTAAAGGTTAATGGAATTTTCTTTGGAAGATTGGTACATGAACTTCAAGGAAATATCAAACAAAGGATGTCAGAAGAGGCGAAGGCTTTTGTCAACACTTATGGGAGTTTCTTTATACAATTTAGGAGGTTCACGTATTTGAGACTGGGTGGTTTTGAAGGAGAGCCATTCAAACTACCAAGATATACTTTTGACAGTTTAATCATTGTAGAGGTAGCTCGCCAACTACCATATGTGCACAAAGGGGTTAAGGAAAGGAAGGGAAAAGAAAAATCTGGTTTCCCGGTTGAGCTAGGTTATTACACTTGCAAAAAATCTTCAGATGCCCTAAATCTAGAGCATGAGTTAAGGAAATTGAATCTGAAGACATTTGCACTCAGAAAAGATTTTGATAGTAGGGGATATGTAGCTCAACCTTTCAGCTTGCCATCTAAATTTCAGCATATTCCTCAAATAGAGGATTATTGGGAGGATTGTGCAGATGATTTTGAAGTGAGAAGAAGAACTTGGTCTAGGTTTACCCTAGGAAAAGTTGTGTCTCTAAACATTCAAGTTGACATCTCTACAATAGATGAAGATTATGGTACAGACATGATTGATGAGCAGTACGAAATGAAAGTTAGGGGTACACCACTCCCTGAAATAGATTGGGAAATTGAGGAGAGAGAGAGCCTAATAGTTAAGACTCTTAATGTGATTAATAGGATTGAGAAATCAGTTAATAGTAAGAAACCCCCTATTTTGAGAAGACATAATCCTAGAAGAGCAACACAAGCTGAAAATATTGTTAAACCCATTGCCACTATTGATAAAACTATTTCCCTTGTAGGTACTAAAAATAAGAGGAAGTCTTCAACTGACTCGGTGAAACAAGCATCTCTTGGTTCTTCTCCAGTGAAAAGGAACTTGAGAAGAAGAGTTTTTAAAGAAAGTACCAAACTGATTAATGAAGAAGAGGTCATAGATGTTGACCTTATGGATACTCAAATGATAGAACAAATTGGCTCAGAAAATATGGAAGAAAACACAATGACCCCAAAGAGAACTCAGCCAAATTTAGGAGAACCTTTAGTAACTGTAGCAAGTGACTCTCTGAAGACTCCATCCCCTACCCTCAGCTGGTTAGGAACTTCTATTCCTGGCAAGAAAAGGAATGTCTTACCGATAACTCTCCCAATAGAAGACATGGTTAGTAAATGCTTAGGAGCTACAGTGAAGCCTAAGAGGATTAGGATGGAATCAATTATTGATGTTGATGAGAAAACTAGAAGGTGGGTAGCAGAAAGGGTAGTGCCTAAGTTTGATAAATAGGTTTCTGAAGCTTCAGTTGAAGACTTCACCATATAGAAGATAAACATAGGAGTAGCAAGTAGAGCGATAGATGTAAAGCACCCAGAATCTTCTACATGAAAGATATTACACAGAACCTTTAAGGATGAGAAAGACAAGAAAGAACTAAAGGCTACCATTCAGTGGTTGGCAAAGTTCATTGAAGCAGTATAGGAGCCCAGCCCACTCCCATTAGCTCAAGTTCCTCATACCTTTGACCCTCGATCACCTGAGGTCCATAAAACATTGGACCAGATTCAAAGGAACAAAATGGTGGTGGAGGTTTTTAACAAATGGGTTATGAGCATGGTCAAGCGTGGAGGCGATTATATCACCTAGTTGATTGAGACTCATGGAGTTGTAACAAAAGTCATCTCAGAGCTACTTGCCAAACTAATAGAATGGAGGAAGGAAAAGAAGAAGTGGACAAGAATAGTTGATCAGCTGATGGAAATTGATAATTATGGGGTGCCTAAATTCCTTCTAGAGAAACTAGTCCATGGCCTGAATGAAGAAGTCCTGTATGTTTCTGTGAAAAGCATTGAGTGGAGAAATTCAATTATCAAAGATGGATGCGATGGGGCAACCCGTCTGCTCAATGATCTCAAAAGTTTGATTGACACCATGCAAAAAGATTTGAAATGCTTGAATATTGCTCTAATAGATAAAGAAACTCAGGATGTGAAGAGTGCAAAGAAGATGACTCAAGAACTAGAAATAGGGATAATGGCTATCAGAGATAGCAAGGAGCTCACAATGGAAGATTTTACTTCCATAGCCAATACTGAGGCTATGTTGGTTATCTGTGTAGATCATTTGGAATCCCACAAGTTGAAACTGAATCAAATCTTCAAGGATAGGAAGGTTCTTGGACAAAGAATTTCCCTCATTAGTCTGCCATATCATGCAACTGGTATCAGTGCATCATTGGCTCATGAGGAGTGGAAGCAGGCATGTGCACCTGGGGTGCCACAGAACTAAATTTCAAGCATCCAGCTCAGCCGATATTGGTGGACTTTCTCCGCACTTTTTGGGTCGTTGTTGTCCAGTTTAAATTTACCATTTTTAGTACTTTCTGGTTAGCTTAATCAGTTATTTTCTAAAAATCAGGGAGTTTCAAAACATTGCTATTTTTTATAAATGTAATTAATGGCTATATAGAGCCAGGAAGAAACTATCAAAAAGGATGTTAGTTAGTTATTTTACGCTTAAGTAAAGTAGTTGAAATTTTATTTTCTGTCGAAAATGGAATTAAGTCTTTCCTTATCAATGAATGAAAGAAACTTATTGTTATAGATCTGTTGGTTTGTATCTTTGAGTGGGCCTCTGTTGGGGTATTCTGAATTGAATGGAATTTCTTGATCGAATGTCTATAGTTTCCTTTGAATCTGAATTTAAGTAGTGTTGAATTGATATATTGTTTATTCATTGAAGTTTGTGAGCTTCAGGTTTATTAGTTATCATTGCACAGTAATTATATCATGTTGATGAAAGTTACTATTTGAGCCTTACCAACTTTTTGGTTAAAAGTTTGATATTTGCAGCAAATCCATTATTCTTTGGCATAAAATATTCATTGAAAATATTTCTGGGAGTGTACCACAATTCAGAGGATTAAACACCTAGGTTTAATCCATTTGTTAGTAAAGTTTAAATGTTTCATAGTGGGTAATAGAGCATAAGAAATAAATTCGAAAGAGACAAATTCATTTACTAATAGTTTTTGGTGACTCTGCTGGGGAGGGAATTAGTAAACCAGTGCCTTTACGTGGTTTAATGTGTAATTATGGTATTACCTACTAATAGAATACTTGGTCAAGTTGAACTTCCCCCAGTCTTGCAACCTGGTCTAGACTTTCATGACACTCAAGAGGACATTATTGCAGACTTAAACAACTTGGCCTGGAAAGTAAAAACAAGTAATGAACAATATCAACAAGTTTAGTTGGTGTTAGAAGAGGAGGAAGAGATTGGTGAATGGTTGAGAGGTCTTCCCGTAGCTCAAGAAGCCGCAATAGTTGATAGAGCAATTCAAAGACCATAGAACTGCCAAGCTGGAGTCTAGACCTTACACCAGGTCTCAATGAGAGGCGGGTATTTTTGATAGTATTTTTGAAGAATTGAGAAATCTTGAAACCACAAGAGTTCACCCCTCCAAGAAAAAGGCTAATAGTAGGACCCTCTTCTCCTCCTAAAGAATCTTTCCACTCATCTCCCAAGACCTGCGATTGGCAAGCCTTAACCTTATCAGGTATTCAAGCCCCTCCTCTATTGACTATTTTTCCAACAATCATTATGGCTCAACCCTTGGGTAATGCAGTAGGTCCACTAGCTTTTCCAACTCATCATGCTCTTCCTAAGGGAGCCAAAGATGTTCTTCTAAGGTTTTTCGGTGATGGTAAGGTAGTTGTAGAAGAACATTACAATTCCTTTAATGTAGCCACTGGAATTTTAGGTGCGCAAGAAGAAGATGTAGCAGTCTAACTTTTTGTTCAAACCCTAACAGAAGGAGCAACGGAGTGGTTTGGACACCTTCCTGCAGGGTCCATAACCGATTGGAATTCCATGAAAATTACATTTGAAGGCCATTTCAAAAGTGCAGATGATGAGCATTCTCTATTAGCTCAACTCACATAGATGAAAAAGGAGATCCATGAGCCCATGAGAGATTATGTGGCTCGGTACAATAAGGTCATTCATAAAATTCCTATAGCAAAAAGGCATACTCTTGGAAATCAGTAGTGTTTCTTTGTAAATTTGATGCCCCCCGATAGCGGTTTCCATCTTAGGAGGAATAGACCAACAGACTTGGCAACCGCTCAGGACCAAGCTACCGAGTTAGAAGATGATCTGATCACCACAAGGAAGTGGAGAAAGGATGTCCAAGTACCAAACAATCAAAATACATCATCCTTTGATCCTATGCTGCAAAGATTAGTAAATGATGTGATTACTCTTAAAAGACAACTTCCTAAAAATAATTCTAATCCTCCTCCTTTGTATCGAGATATTCCTAGAGGAATGCATGAACAAGCTGGGCCTAGTCACAAATCTCCAAATTATCCTCTAACTGATAAGAATCCACTGGAGGCTCCTCCCAGAAGAGCTAATATGTGCACGTTCCACCTTACAGATGATCATGATGGTACTTCCTGTCTAGAGATGATCCGATCAATGCAAATGCATGTGAACTGAGAATTGATAGAAGAATCACTTGATGATGCAGTGAGTCCTCAATTGCCTGGTGGCTCTGAAAATTATTATTTAGAATATGAGTCCAACTTTGAGCAAGGAGAAAGTGTTTTGGCAAGTTTACAGGACCCTGCATGTACTGTGCTAACAAGAAGTTATCACAATTCTCAAGTCAATGATACACCATCAACATCACAAAGGTGGGACAAAGGTAAAGACAGTTCTAAAAATTCATCAACTTTTAAAAGCTCTTTTTCTAAAGAAGATGAATCATTAAAGAAAAGTAATCCTAACTCTTTTGATATAGTCAATTTATGTGAAAGTTCTAAGATTCAAGTTTCTCCTGTTGAATATCTTAGAATGAACCTAAAGGAGTTGGAAAGACTTGTCAAACATGTCAAATCAAGCCAAAATCCTACAGATAAAAATGCTAATGAGACTACTAATGCTACTTTCCCAAAATGACCCTCTATAGAAACCCAAGCTGCTAAAGATAAAAATGCTCCACAAGAAAAGGTTCCTCCACAAGACAAGATTTCCCCAGTAGGACTAAAGCCAAAGCCATTCTATTTGTCCTTTTTCATCCACAGTTTTAAGCTGAATAACTATGTTATAGACTATAGGGCATCTAATAATATTATGCCTGCTTCAGTTGCCAAAGCTCTAGATCTTCCCCTCACTACAACCTTTGGTCAATGCTATGCCCTAGATGCAAAACAAGTCCCCTTAGTTAGACAGATCAAGGATGCCCAAGTAGCCCTTGTAGCATACCCCAATAAGAAGATTAAACTGACAATTCTTGTAGCTGATATTCTAGCCAGCTACGGCATGTTGCTGAGCAGGACTTTCTATCAGGATCTTGGAGGAGAGATCAAGCTTGATTGGTCTCAAGCAATCATTCTAGTTGGAGATAAAAGGGTTGTCTTAAAACTAGAGGGAAAGTCAAAATACATGGGATTTCCATCTGAAGATCCAAAGTCTCAGATACTTTACCAAGAATCAGAGTTTGGAAATTATATGATCTCATCAACACTAGACATGAGTCAAGAAGTGGCAACAAGTAAGTCTGATGGCCTTTGGACTTTGGAATTTGATTGCAGCTATGCTTTTGTTGGATCTGGAGTAGGTGTTGTATTGATATCACCTGAAGGAGATTTCTTCCCATGAGCTTTTAAGCTAGAATTTGATAACATGAACAACACTGTAGAATATGAGTCCCTTTTGCTTTGTATTGAAGAAGCAAAAAAGATGGGTATCAAAGTACTCAGAGCAAGAGGAGATGAAGAACTTGTTGTTAGGCAAGTAAGAGGAGTGTATTTAGAAAAAAATGAAAGACTCAAACATTATAGGAATCATGTTTGGGATGAGATTTAGGAGCTTGAGGCTTTCTCCATTGAAGCTATTCCCAGAGAACAAAATAGCAGAGTAGATTCTCTAGTAGTTTCTTCTTCCCTGTTATTGCCACATTTGGATTTCAAGAAAAGTGCATATAAAATTGAAATGGTGTATAGACCGAAAGTCCCAGATAATGTTGAGTATTGGTAGGTTTTTCAAGATGATAAACAAATTGATAAATTCTTGTAGTTGGCAGAAGTTTTTAGCACTACCTTCTTTGAAGGGTCTTCATCAACCTATGATGATTTTTCCCCAGATAGTGCAACGGATGAAGGAATCTTTCAATTAAAAGGGAACCACATTCCTAAGGGGCTTGTCTCTCTTGAAAGCTAGTATGATAGGTATGATGCTTTGAAATCTCTAGCACCGCCACAAGGGGATATAAATCAAGTCGGCTATGAGAAGGTAAACATTGGGGAGAATGAAGAGCCTAAATGTGTAAATCTAGGTAGATGTTGTACTCTAGATGAGAAGTAGAGATTTGTTAATATGTTAAAGGAGTATCAGGACACCTTTTCTTGGTCCTATCATGATTTAAAAAAATTTAAGGGAGGAAAGTTCCAGCACCAGATTCCTCTCAAATCAGGTACTTCACCTTTTAGGAAAAAATTAAGAAATTATAATCCAAAGGTTTCCGAAGCAATTCAGAAGGAAGTAGAAAAGATGCTTCAAGCTTGTATCATCTACCCTATTCATCATTCCACCTAGATCACCAACATAGTTCCTATTAGGAAGAAAATGGTGAAATAAGGATTTGCGTAGATTTCAGGAACTTGAACCAATGTAGCTTTAAAGATAATTATGGACTCCCTATTATGGACCATATTCTGCAAACTGTGGTAGGTTCAGAGATGATGTCCATGCTCGATGGATTCTATGGTTATAACTAGATTAAGGTGGCTGATTGGGATCAACACAAAATGGCTTTTACTACCCCATGGGGTACATATGCTTACAACAAAATGCCTTTTGGTTTGATAAATGTGGGTGCCACTTTTTAGCATGCAATGAATTCTTCCTTTAGTCACCTGCTAAATAAGGTAATAGTTGTTTATCTTGATGATCTTACAGTATTTTCCAAAATGTGTAGAAATCATCTAAAAGACTTAAGATTAGTTCTACAAAGATGCAGAGAACATGGTATCTCCTTAAACCCCATAAAGTTTTTCTTTGCAGTCACGAAAGGAAAGTTGTTAGGACACATTGTGTCAAAAGAAGGGATCAAGATTGATCCAGAAAGAGTTAAAGCAATTCAGCAGCTTGGTCTACCTTCTAATAGGACTGGAGTAAAATCTTTCTTTGGACAAACCAATTTCCTCAGAAGGTTTGTTCTAAATTTTTCTGAGACAACTAAGCATATGGTAAGTCTCATGAGTGAAAAGAATCTTTTTAAATGGAGCATAGAGGCTGTCAAAGCATTTGATGATATCAAGAAAGCCATAGCAAAATCCCCCACACTAATAAATCTTGATTACAAGAAGGACTTCATAATATACTGTTATGCCTCAGAACACACAGTGTCCAGGATATTACTGTAGAAAAATGACAAGGGAGAAGAGGTACCCATTGCCTTCATGAGTGTCCCTCTCAAGAAGCATGAGTTAAACTATTCATTGGTCAAGAAACATGCATATGCAGTGGTTAAAGTAGTCAAAGCTTTTAGGTTCTATATTCTACACTCCCACTCAGTTGTTTTCGTTCCTACTTCTGTTGTCAAAGATGTACTAACCCAACAAGAGATTGGGATGAACAATCAAGCAACCTGGATCTCTAGGTTTCAAGAGTTTGACCTGGAGATTCATCCTACAAAGTTGGTCAGGGGGCAGGGATTGTGTAAACTTATGTCTGAGTAGGAGCCTGATAGCAACATGCCCACTATTCTTTTTGTCAGTCTACGTGATTCTTGGTTTTCAGATGTGGCATTCTACCTTACTTATGGAGATTGTCCTCCTCATTTAACTCCCAAGGAAAGAAGGAATCTCGGGCTAAAAGCTGCAAAGTATGTTATTTTTGATGACATACTATATAAAAAGGGTTTAGATGGAGCTTTCTTGAGGTGTGTTGATAAAGAACAACAAGAAAAATTGCTCAAAAAGTTTCATAATGAGGCATGCGGTGGTCATTTTTCTTCCACGGTCACAGCTTTTAAGATTCTCTGGAATTGTTGTTACTGGCCAGGGATGTTTGGTGATGCTTATAAGTGCGTTGCAAGTTGTGAGAAATGTAATAGTTTTGGTGGAAAGCCATAGTTAGCAGCTCTCCCTTTAAGACCAGTGGTCATAGAAGAGCCTTTTGAACAATGGGGTCTAGATTTCATCAAACCAATCAACCCTCCCTCTAGTGCTAGACACACCCACATTCTTACTGCAATGGATTATTTTACAAAATGGGTGGAGGTGGTCCCGGTTAAGAAGACCACATCTAAGGTTGTATGTGAGTTTATTAAAAATTACATTTTGGTTAGGTTTGGAGTTCCCACCAAATTGGTTATAGACAATGCTACCAATTTCTCTTCTCATGAATTAAAGTTATTCTCCTATCATCATGGTATCTACCTATCTCATGCATTTGACTATTATCCGTAGGGAAATGGACAGGTCGAATCAAGTAATAAGAACTTGATCAGAATAATGAGAAAATTGGTATGTGACAATGCTAAGGATTGGCATAAGAAACTATTTCAAGCTCTTTGGGCTGATTGAACATCTCCAAAAAGAGCTATTGGCATGTCACCCTTTGAGTTGGTTTATGGTGTTGAGGCTCAAATTTCATTACCTCTAGAGTTAGCTATTGTGAAGCTGCAAAAAACAATTGAAAATCAGGTTTATCAAGATGCCCTTGAGAAACGAACTTTGTATCTCAATAAAATAAAGGAAGAAAGAGAAGAAATGGTAAGTCAAATAGCCTCACATCAAGCCTGGGTCAAGAAAAATTTTGATCAGAAAGCTAGACCACAAAATTTAATGGAGGGAGATCAAGTGTTGTTATGGGACAAAAGACGAAAACCCAAGGGTGCTCATGGAAAGTTTGATTCACTTTGGAAGGGCCCGTTTATCATCAATAAATTACTGGGAGGTAATTCTTTTAATTTGGAACATTTGGATGGTACTATTTTTTCCTTGACCTTTAATGGTCAGGACCTCAAGATGTATAAACTTTGAGTAGGTTTAGTCCTATTCCCTATACATATCCTTTTTGTTGTGTTGTTTTCAATCTTTCCTTTTTGGCTTGTTCCCTTTCTTTTCTGTTTTAAGTTTTTCCTAGTCTACGAAACCAAAGATAAAGGTTCATCCTTCACCCTCATGAGGTCTCATCCCCCAGTTGGAGCCATTGTTACCAATAGATTTTGTTCAAACTTTGCAGGCTCTATTTTCCCAAAATCACCCCATAATTTTTCAAGGTGTTGTTTATTTAAAAGTTTCAACCTTTTGCAGATACACCCTGTCGGTTGAACTTGAACCTTGAACTTTCATAGTTCAATGTTCAATGTTCAATAACATCCTTTGGTATGATTTTCCCTTTATTTGCAAGCTTAGCGGCATTTCGTCTTTGCAGCACGCACTCCTCCAATGAACCGTGAACCTTGAACTCTCCTAGTTCAAGATTCAAAGTTCAACTAATATTCCCCCCTTGCAAAGTGTTCTTTTTAGTTTCTTCTTTTCCATTTTCATTTTTCTTTATTTTATAATTATGCTGAAGGATAGTCTCTGTGTTATCTCGTTGAACTTGAACTATGATTTCTAGTAGTTCAGGGTTCAAGGTTCGATATGTGCTCGTAAGTTGTGAAGAAGCAAGGCGGTGATTTGACATGGATGATAGCTGGCGATTGGTTATGACTCTTGCGCATGTCAAGGATGTCGTAATTAATCAAAATAACACTTAAGTGTCATTTCAATCAGGGAAAGTACATAAATTAATGCTGAAAGTGGTGCGAGTTATCAAATAATCATTAATTGAACCTTGTGCGAATCCGCCATTATTGCAAATCTCCCAGGATTTTGTAACTATTTTTAGATAAATTCTCAAGTTCAAACTATTTTATTCATAATGCTCAAAACATCTCATGCAGTCATCACGGAAGAAGTATCCTCTCCTCATCTCAGTGCTTAGTTCATTGCAAAAAAACCAGGTGAGTCTCTCTACTGGCCTCCATTGTTTCAGTTAAAGCTCTTTCATTTTGTCGAGGTTGTTTTCCTTTCAAGTTGCTACATTCCCCATTGTTTTTCTTGCCTTGAGATCCTAAAATGAAGAACCCAACTCTGAATTTTAGAAATACCTCTCCTTTAATCTGCTCCTTGTCTGATTGTGAAGACACCCTAATTAAAATAGGAACTTTAGAGGACATTATAACCTGAATCAAAGAGCCCAGTCTAGGTTCTATGTTAGAAAAGGCCATCCTGAGTGGTTTAGCTGATGCAGCTACTTTTCCCATAGTAGCCCAGTGTCAAGAACTGAATGTCGAATGTGCTAGAAGGTATAATTTTGAGGAAAAATGTATCAAGAAAGTTGATGGGAGTCCGTTGGTTTTTAGAAGTAGAGATGTTGTCTTGAAGTCATTAGGGATTCTAGAAAAAAACCCCTATGAAGGATGGAATATCCCCTCATCTCAGTCAGTCTTTGCCACCAAGAGACAGGTATACCGAAATGAAATAGCTTAGTACCAGTTACTCAAAGCTCAAAAAGAAGGTTCCTGGCTCCCAAAGCCGCTCACTGTAGATCATTTTAAGCCTGAAGTAGCTGGCCTAGTCATAATGTTGAATTGAATCAAAGGGAACTAGCACGCATACTATTGGCATGACTAGATGTACTTCTATATCCAGGTCACTCTCAATGGGGAAAAATATATAGACTGGGCACAAACTATAGCCGATGAGCTCAATCATCAGCTAGCAAATTTTTCAGCTGGCGGTAACTTCCATATGTCCTCTTACTTATTTTACATTTTGGCTTGCACCAAAGAGTGGAAAGGCCTGTTTCATGAGAAACCTCTCCCAAACATGAAAATTTATGATTACTACCCTCACCTGCAAAAGGAGTTCCATGTTGATAGTTTCCTAAAGGTTAATGGAGTTTTCTTTGGAAGATTGGTACATGAACTTCAAGGAAATATCAAGCAAAGGATGTCAGAAGAGGCGAAGGCTTTTGTCAACACTTATGGGAGTTTCTTTATCCAATTTAGTAGGTTCACATATTTGAGAGTGGGTGGTTTTGAAGGAGAGCCATTCAAACTACCAAGATATGCTTTTGACAGTTTAATCATTGCAGAGGTAGCTCGCCAGCTACCATATGTGCACAAAGGGGTTAAGGAAAGGAAGGGAAGAGAAAAATCTAGTTTCCTGATTGAATTAGGTTATTACACTTGCAAAACATCTTTAGATGCCCTAAATTTGGAGCATGAGTTAAGGAAATTGAATCTGAAGACATCTACACTCAGAAAAGATTTTGATAGCAGGGGATATGCAGCTCAACATTTCAGCTTGTCATTTGAATTTCAGCATATTCCTCAAATAGAGGATTATTGGGAGCATTGTGCAGATGATTATGAAGTGAGAAGAAGAACCTAGTCTAGGTTTACCCTAGGACAAGTTGAGTCTCTAAACATTCAAGTTGACATCTCTACAATAGATGAAGATGATGGTACAGATGTGATTGATGAGCAGTACAAAACCAGAGTTAGGGGTACACCACTCCTTGAAATAGATTGGGAAATTGAGGAGAGAGAGAGAGCCTAATAGTTAAGACTCTTAATGTGATTAAGAGGACTGAGAAATGGGTTAACATTAAGAAACCCCCTATTTTGAGAAGACATAATCCTAGAAGAGTAGCACAAGCTGAAAATATTGTTAAACCCATTGCCAGTGCTGATAAAACTATTTCCCTTGCAAGTACTAAAAATAAGAGGAAGTCTTCAACTAACTTGGAGAAACAAGCTTCTCCTAGTTCTTCTCCAGTGAAAAGGAACTTGAGAAGAAGAGTTGTTAAAGAAAGTACCAAACCGGTTAACGAAGAAGAGGTCATAGATCTTGACCTTATGGATACTCAAATGACAAAACAAATTGGCTCAAAAAATATGGAAGAAAACACAATGACCCCAAAGAGAACTCAGCCAGATTCAGGAGAACCTTCAGTAACTATAGTAGGTGACTCTCTGCAGACTCCATCCCCTACCCTCAGCTGGTTAGGAACTTCTATTGCTAGCAAGAAAAGGAATGTCTTATCGATAACTCTCCTGATAGAAGACATGGTTAGTAAATGCTTAGGGGCTATAGTGAAGCCTAAGAGGATTAGGATGCAATCAATGATTGATGTTGATGAGAAAAATAGAAGGTGGGTAGCAAAAAGGGCAGTGCCTAAGTCTGATAAATACGTTTTTGAAGCTTCAGTTGAAGACTTCACCATAGAGAAGATAGACTTAGGAGTAGAAAGAAGAGCGGCAGATGTGAAGCACCTGGAATCTTCTACATGGAAGATATTACATAGAACCTTCAAGGATGAGAGAGACAAGAAAGAACTAAAGGAAACCATTTAGCAGTTGGCAGAGTTCATTCAAGTAGTACAGGAGCCCAGCCCACTCCCATTAGATCAGGTTCCTCATACCTTTGACCCTTGATCACCTGAGGTCCATAAAACATTGGACTAGATTCAAAGGAACAAAATGGTGGTGGAGGTTTTTAACAAATGGGTTATGAGCATGGTCAAGCATGGAGGTGATTATATCACCCAGTTGATTGAGACTCACGGAGTTGTAACAAAAGTCATCTCAGAGCTACTTGCCAAACTAATAGAATGGAGGAAGGAAAAGAAGAAGTGGACAAGAATAGTTGATCAGCTGATGGAAATTGATAATTATGGGGTGCCTAAATTCCTTCTGGAGAAACCAGTCCATGGCCTAAACAAAGAAGTCCTGTATGTTTCTGTGAAAAGCATTTAGTGGAGAAATTCAATTATCAAAGATGGATGCGATGGGGCAACCCGTCTGCTCAATGATCTCAAAAGTTTGATTGACACCATGCAAAAATATTTGAAATGCTTGAATATTGCTCTGATAGATGAAGAAACTCAAGATGTGAAGAGTGCAAAGAAGATGACTCAGGAACTGTAAACAAGGATAATGGCTATTAGAGATAGCAAGGAGCTCACAATGGAAGATTTTACTTCCATAACCAATACTGAGGCTATGCTGGTTATCTGTGTAGATCATTTGGAGTCCCACAACTTGAAGCTGAATCAAATCTTCAAGGATAGGAAGGTTCTTGGACAAAGAATTTCCCTCATTAGTCTACCATATCATGTAACCGTTATCAGTGCATCATTGGCTCACGAGGAGTGGAAGCAGGCACGTGCACCCAAGGTGCCACAAAACTAAATTTCAAGCATCCAGCTTAGCCGATATCAATGGACTTCCTCCACACTTTTTGGGTCATTGATGTCCAGTTTAAAGTTTACCATTTTTAGTACTTTTTGGTTAGCTTAATCAGTTATTTTCCAAAACTCAGGGAGTTTCAAAACATTATTATTTTTTATAAATGTAATTAATGGCTATATAGAGCCAGGAAGAAACTATTGAAAGGGATGTTAGTTAGTTATTTTACACTTAAGTAAAGTAGTTGAAGTTTTATTTTCTGTCAGAAATGGAATTAAGTCTTTCCTTATCAATGAATGAAAGAAACTTATTGCTATAGATCTATTGGTTTATATCTTTGAGTGGGCCTCTATTGGGGTATTCTAAATTGAATGGAATTTTTTGATCGAATGTCTATAGTTTCCTTTGAATCTGAATTTAAGTAGTGTTGAATTGATATATTGTTTATTCATTGAAGTCTGTGAGCTTCAAATTTATTAGTTATCATTGCACAATAATTATATCATGTTGATGAAATTTATTGTTTCAGCCTTACCAACTTTCTAGTTAAAAGTTTGATATTTGCAGCAAATGCATTATTCTCTGGCATAAAATATTCATTGAAAATATTTCTGGGAGCTGTACCACAATTCAGAGGATTAAACACCTAGGTTCAATCCATTTGTTAGTAAAGTTTAAATGTTTCATAGTGGGCAATAGAGCATAAGAAATAAATTCGAAAGAGACAAATTCATTTACAAACATTCTTGAATATCCACTTAGTACCGATAACATTCTTATCTTTAGGTCGGGGTACTAAGGTCCAAGTTTTTTTCTTCTCTATTTGTTCTATTTCTTCCTTCATTGCATTAACCCATTCATCATTCTCTAATGCAACTTTCAAATTTTTCAGTTCATAATCACAAACTAGACATGTACCTTGTCTTTCTTTGCTCCTTGTTTGCATGTCAGCTTGTTTGTCTCCAATGATTTGTGATTCAGGATGGTGTCTTCTGACAAAACTCACCAGTACTCTATCTCTTCTTTCTTGTTCATCCTATGTAGGTTCATTTGCTTTCTCGGTAGGGTCATCCTGCTCATCAGTTTCTCCTTCTTGTTGTTCGGTATTGTTTTCTTGCTGGCCGGTTATCACAGGCTGAGGCTTTGGTAGATAGTCTGGATGTTCAATGTAAGTGAGTCTACCATAGTCTTCTAGTTCCTTTGTACTTTCCTATGTGTTCTTTTCATCAAACTCATCAACTCAGACATTAGTGCTCTCAATCATTTTATTAGTAGTTTTATTTAGACACTTATATGCTTTGCTTTTACTAGAATATCCTAGAAATATTCCTTCATCACCTTTTGAGTCAAATTTACCATTTCTCTCATCTTTCAGAATAAAACATTTGCTTTGAAAAATCCTGAAATAACTTACAGTCAGTTTGTGTCCAAACCACAACTCATAGGGTGTCTTGTTGGTGTCCTTTAATTGCACTCGATTCAATACATAAATAGTTGTACTGACAGCTTCCCTCCAGTATGTCTGAGCAACATTCTTTTGTAGCATCAATGTCCTAACATAGTCAACTATTGACCTAGTCCTTCTTTCAGCAATCCCATTCTGCTGAGGTGTCATCGGTGCAGAGACCTATCTTTTAATACCATGCTCATTATAGAAATTAGTAAATTCATCAAAGATAAATTCACCTCCTCTATCAGATCTTAGGCATTTCAATTCCTTGCCAGTCTATTTTTCTACCTTAGCCTTATACCACTTAAACATTTTAAATGCTTCATATTTTTCTTACCTTTCTAACATTCATGACACATAACATGATTCGGTTTTGACAAGTTAGGCAGCCCTCTAACTCTTTTCCTTTTACTGATCTTAATCATGTTATCAAAGTTCACATGGCATAACCTTTTATGCCACAACCAATCATCTTCATTTTTCATCATCAAGCAAGAAGACTCATTAGTATCAAGATAAAATAGATTACCTCTTGATTGTGCTCTAGTTCCAACTAGTCTTCCTCCATCATCAAATATTTTCACTTTCTTTCTCTCAAAAGAAACTCGATGACCTAAATTATTTAGTTGTGCCACACTTAACAAGTTATAGTTCAATCCATCTACCTAATAAGCATTATCACATTTTATCATATCATTTATCATTAAGGTTCCTTTACCTCTTACCATATAGGGTGTGTCATTACCCATCTTAACTAATCCTCCATTGTATTCTTCAAGTTGATCAAACTTCTCCTCATCACCAGTCATGTGATGTGTACATCCATTTTCTATGATCCATGTATTATTTTTGTTAACTTTAGAGATCAGTGTTGTTTCTACATGTTTTTCTTCTTCCTCCTCTGAGTCATCTTTCATAGCAACAAATACAACTTCTACATCATCATCATAATCAGATTTAGATTCATTATCCTTGACTATGAAACATACCTTTTTTCCTTTGTCATTATTTTCTTGATTATCTTTGTTGTGTCGGTAGCCTCTATTGACTCTTCTCCCATAGCTTCCTTCTTCATCATCTTTCTTATGTGGACATCTAGCAGTGATGTGGCCAACCTCTTTACAATTAAAGCATGCCAAAGGTAGCTTACCTATATACCTTCCTTTACCTTTGGGTAATCTTTGGGCCATAAGAGCTTCAAGTTCATCAAGCTCATCATTGGTATCACTATCATCATTATTATTACTTTTGCTAGACTTACCAATCTTTAGAGAAGACATGAAAGTAGATTCCACACATAGTACAACACTGTTATCAAAGTTATTTAATTCAAAGGTTGTAAGTTTACCAATCAGATTGTCAAGTCTAAGTACATTACCAGATGCAGACCTTGTCTCATGAATAGCAGATATTCTAATTGCATAAACTGACAATAAGGTTCTGAGTATTTTGCTAACAACTGTCTCTTCACTAATGACTCCATCAAATTCTATAATAGCATGTACTACCTCTTTCAGTCTATTTGTATATTGCACAATATTCTCACCTTCTTTCATCTTCATATCATCGAATCTACCCCTTAAGCTCTCTGCTCTAGCTCTTTTAACATTTGCATCTCCACTATAAACTTGAGAAAGTTTATCCCACATGGATTTTGCAGTAGTGAAACTTTTAATGTCTTCAAATTCAGCATCGGTATAGGCAAAAACAATCTCCATCATAGTAATATTGTGTTCATGCCTGTCTTTCAGTTGATCAAGTGTCAGGGGACCAAGTGTCGGTTCTATATAGCCATTCTCCATCAATTCTAGTGTAGCATTCCCAATTCTAGATATCTGCAACTTCATCTAGCTCTTCCATACTATGAAGTTCTCTTTGTTCAACTTTGGCACTTCCCTCTTATACATTTTGAGATCTTTTCATTGAAGTCCTTAAAACTCTATTCCAAGCAACCAACGCTCTGATACCAATTGTTAGAATAATTGAGAGGGGGGTGAATCAGTTAATTAGTGTCCTAATAGAAAATGTATAATCTAAAAACAAATACTTTAATTTCTACTACTCGATAACTTAAAATACTTTACTGTCTATGCATTTACCGATTACCAGTCTAAAACTTATAATAGTTACCGATCAAATCAAATATGCAACATGTAAACATGACATCAAAACAAATATCACAATCAACACATAACATAAGAGATTTAACGTGGAAACCTTGTGAAGGGAAAAACCACCTAGGACCGGCAACCCAAAATATTCACTCTTCTAAAGTGAGGTCGGTGAAGATCCAACCCTATTAAAGGTTACAAACACACTATTAGGTGCGACCTTGTTAGAGGATTTAAGACCAACTGTTATCATCCAACCAGCAGTCACTTTTTGTTGACAAGATAACAATGTTCATTCTGTGAATGATACATAATAAGACTTTCTTAGTCCACTCGGTTAAGAGATTTGACTGTGTACAATGGTTAAATATGTAACAGTAGGTGATCTGATCTATTACAACTTCAATTGCAGATTACAAATCAATATTTAGCTCATATAAATATTTCTAATCAATGTAACAATTCTGTTTCAAATAATGTTCAACTTACTATTTGTCGGTAATCACTCTTTGTAGCTTGGTAATGCTCTGCAGTAGGGTTCTCCTTAACCAGTATGATCAGAATGCATGAAAACTTGTTCACGCGATGATTCTGCAGTTTTATTTTCTTCCAGCATCACCACCTTGTAATGAAATCTCTAGTCTCTTATATAGACATGTAAACCATTTTCTTCTGCTCCATCAGATTTTGTCTCTTAATCATCTTCATTGATTTTGCCTCTTAAACATACCTCAGCACTTGTGTCAATAACACATTTGATTCTCATCCTTTAGATCTTTCCTGAATTTTGTTAGCCATCGATCTTGTGTAACAAACATTATCTGTTACCATGGATTACGAGGTACTTTCCAGCTCATCAATCTTATCAGCTAAACTAATCATTTAGTTCATTTTATTCTTCTTGATTAACAAAGAAATGCATCAGTGAACATAAGCTCAGTTAACACTGTACTCAGTATACACTACACTCTGTCGGTGTATATTGAAATGCTTCATCAACCGATAACACTGCTTTGTGTCTTTCAGCTCTTTTCCTCATTATAGATGAATGAAACATAATCAAGTCAATAATATGAAATCGTAGACTCATTGTAGACACACAAAATTGGACAAGTGCTTTTTAAATTGCAAAAATCAATAAAATGGCTCAAAATCATCAAAATGCATTAATTAAATCAAAAAGGGATCAAATCAATTAAAATGGACATAATTAAATAAAGTTGGACAAAAATCAATTAAAGCAAAGGAAAAATCAAATAAAGATGTTAAATAATTAAATCAAAGCTTAAAGGGGTGAAAAGCAATACATAATTGATTTTAATCAATTAAGTTGTATAGTTGTTTAAATCAAAAATCAAAATGAACCCATTACCCTTACATGGCTAGATTTAATTAATTAATTGAATTTAATAATTCTTAATTTCTTTCAAAAAAATTGAGCAACCAATAAGAATTGAGGACAAAAAGACATAAATCACTCAAAAAGGATTAATTTCAATCACTCATTTGAAAGTTTCAATCTCAACCACTCAATCTTGTCCTTTTGTCCAAAGCTTTGAGACAAACCTTTAAATTGTCCCCCCATTTATGAACAAAGCAAAGTATTTGACTCAACCTAAGGTAAATCATGATTACTTCACTCCACCCCCTACCCTTGGGAATTTACTATAAATATGAAGCATTTTGAGAGCAATGGATATCTTAGAAATTCATTTGCAAAGCATTGTTACTATAGGCAATTGAGAGCATTCTAAGAGCAATTTAGAGTAATTTGCATTATATCTTGTCAATTTGAGCTAGAAATATCATTGTAGAAGCATTGTAAAAGCATAGAGCAGCATACATTCTCATTTTAGAAGTGTCACTAGTGGAGATTTGAGCTGAGAGCTTCACTTACCACCTCTTTCTAGAGAGCCATGAGATGTTATAGATCTTAGTTACAATTTTAATTAGATTTGCATTGTATTTACTTTCAATTGTTGCTATTTGATCTTAATTTCATGAAAGTGATAATCATCATCACACAAATGGTGCCCACCGTGGGGCCCTAGGCCTCATTTTATCATTTTCATCATATATTGCATGCTTGTATTGTCACTTTTCCGTGAATATTTTGCAGAAAATAGGTGAAGTCATGCGTACAAAAGATTCACTCACTCTTACAGTCATTCTGATGATGCTTAAAATCTCTATTCTGATGCTTAATAGCTCATAACTCACACCTGTGAGATAAATAGTTTAGCCTTTGCACGTAAAGTCACGCCTGTGACTCGGGAAGTATCGCTTATCTACAATCCATTATCACCTATCATTAGCCTTTGCTTTGCAATTTGCAACAATAGTCACTCTTACAATTTTCTTATTCATGCTTACTGTTGTCAAATTGTCGCTTAAGATCAATCATTTTTGATGATTTTCAATACTACTTACGCTTAGCAATAAACTGTTTACATGTACCAGCATTTAAATGATGCGTACCAAGATTTAAATGACACGTACTAGCATTTAAATGATTGTACCAGCATTTAAATGATGCATAATAGCATTTAAATGACACGTACTAACTTTTAAATGACACGTACTAACTTTTAAGTGACGCGTGTGACTCTTAAAGTTACGCCTGCTAACAATTTGTTCACGCGTATTAGCTGGAAAATGTCACTTGTTGTCTACTATCTTTATTTGCTTTTAACTTGATCAAATCATTTATCTAACTCTATGTTTGCATGATTTGATTGTAAATGAGCAGGCACAAAAAGGTCCAGAAGCCAGAAAGTAGGTTTAATCAAGAAGAAAAGGCGTTAGCAAAGAGGATCAAGAAGGAGAACTTTGAGCACATTAAGGTTGTTCTTGAGACAACACAAGAGGAGTAAAATCAGGTATTCCAAAACTATCTTGCAATTATTGAAGCTTACAAAAAGAAATTTGTTTCTCTCAATTGGATTTTTAGTCCTTAGTTCAAGTTTTTCTTTGAAAATTTGCAAATAAGGTACCTAAAGTTCATACATAATTCTTTGCTTCATAAATTTCAATGTGGTTTCCCCTCATTTTGAATGGCTATGTTGGACTAACTTGTTGGAGGGAGCAGGAACGATCGCCACTATGTGACTAAATAGCAAGATAAAAGGCAAAAATCACAAAAAAGCACCTAGCCATTGCTAGCTACAAAGGAAAAGGTATTCATTAAATCAAGCTTGCACTTGCTTAAATTGTGGCATTCATTGAATCTAGCTTAATTAAAATAAGAAATTTGACCAAACACCTCAATTATAAGAATCTCTTCGTTAGGAGATTGAAAAAAAAACATTGTTACTTGAGTGTTTGAGAAACTACGAGAAATTTAGGGATATGTTCTTCACCTTTTAGGTGAACCAAATTCCCAAAAGCTTACTCTTAATTTCATTTCCTTGCTTTATATGAACATGCTAGTTAAAATAGAGAAATAAAGGGCCTGCCTCCTGAGATTTTCCTTACGAGGACAGTGAGGTGGAATGACCCAAGTGGGAGACAACCACCTTTTCCGTGGTAACAGCCAACCCATTATAATAAAAATACACTTTTCCTTAAAAGGGAAGTGGCTAGATTGTGTACAAGTGTCTTCACTTCCTCTAGTAGTCCTAATGGATTACGCAAAATCATACCTTGGTGCATGTGGGAAGCCCGCAAGTGGGTATAAGAACTTGGCATAGTTTAGAATGGATTTGTTCAATAAGACCTGATAAGTAGCAAGACCACCTTTTAGAGCCAAAATGTTAAGAGCCAAATTTGACTTTAGGTAGGCTGCTTGGAATTCTTTCTTGTGTTATACTTATGGAAATGATTGAGAATATACACTTTAGTGTGTTTTAGGGACACAGTTAAAAATTGATGTGTGTGTTGCGATTGTCTTCTATTTTCAAACAAGGAAATTTCATAAAACCTGATCTTAAACATTTAAAAATTCAAAAATTTACAAACTGGTCAGCGAATTGCTACTTGTGCACAAAGCAATACCGCCTATCAGAGGCAAAGTCATGCTTGTGACTTTTATAAAAATGTGTATCAATAGTGAAGTCACGCCTAACAAATATTGAAACACACCTGTGAAAACTAGAAAACCACTTGTCAATAGCAAAGTGCCGCCTACATACCTATAGTGTTCCACCTAGTTCAATACCAGTTCACAAGTAAAAACATTTCAGTCACACCTAAACTCTAGCAAGTGATGCCCAAAAACAAAGAAGGGCAAATAGAGAGTATTTACCGAGGGTTTGGAAAAATTTTGAAATCACTTTTGGATACCCTTTTTGGAGATATTCCTTATTAGTGCAACAAATAGATCATATTCCTAAGAAACATTTATAATGATGGAACTATTTGAGAAATGAATCAATCCTATTATGGAGCATAATTATCGAAATCAAGATCAAAATCTCCATTGGAATCAAAATGATGAGGTGTCTGAAGAAGAAGTTTCAGAAGCAATCCAAGATCCTATGTTTATGGAAATAATGGGATTAATTTTGAAGAGGGATAAAGAAGCATATTTCATGAAGTTAGCTCAATTAGGAGCTAAGCTTCCTCATAATTTTGACACATCAACCTTGAGGGAGAATGAGGAAAAACAAAAAGATACATCCTCTAAAAAGCCATCATTAAGATCAATGTGTCCTTTTCTTTATAATGATAGGCCATCCATATCTTCATTTTCCTCACATCAAAATCTCCATTGGAATCAAAATGATGAGGTGTCTAAAGAAGAAGTTTTAGAAGCAATCCAAGATCCCATATTTATGGAAACAATGCAATTAATTTTGAAGAGGGATAAAGAAGCATACTTCATGAAGTTAGCTCAATCAGGAGCTAAGCTTCCTCATAATTTTGACACATCAATCTTGTGGGATAATGAGGAAAAACAAAAAGAGATATCATCTAAAAATTCATCATTAAGATCAAGGTGTCCTTTTCTTTATGATGATGGGCCATCTGTATCTTCATCTTCCTCACAAAATGAAGCACTTAAGAGTAACAAACCTATCTTAGATCAAGGGAAATTTCATGATGAATCTATTTGTGATCAAGATAATAAAGAGTATGAAGAGAAAATTACCACTCTCAAGCAAGATCTAATGCACAAACCTCTACCTAGAAAGGTTTCTCCCATAACATGTACTCCTTTCATCTTTCATTCATCTTACAAAGCTTCACAACTATCCAAACTTCCTCCATCAAAGAATGAGCCTAATGATGACACTTTTCACATTGACTATGTCTACCCTCAAGGGCTATCTCTAAAAGAAACCCAAGCTAACTTACATCTTGCTGCAAATAATTTCCATGCTTCAAAGATCTTGGATCCCAAAGCTTCATGTGCTTCAATGCCTATTATACCCCTTCAAAAGGATCCTAAATTATTCTTCCAAACATCCCCCACACATATCCAAACATCTACCTTGTCCTTAGAAGTGGCTCCATGTCAAGAGGATAATCCAAAGAGAAAAGAAACAAATGTTGATAAAGATCAAGGTCAAGATTATATACAATCCCCTCCCATATTTTATGAAGGTCCCATATCTATAGGACCCTGTGATGATCCCCTTGCATCCTTTCATGTCTTACAAGATGATGTCTTTCCACTCCAAGAACCAAATACCCTTCCAAGTTCCATATTTTCTCCACTTCCCAAGCAAGATCAAGATATCCCTTCCACAATTTCCAATGAGCATTTGAAAATCAAGAGCAAAATACCCTCTCTACACCATTTGAAGATCCTTGTCAAGATCAAAGTATCCTATCATTTCCTTGTCATATTCCTCCATGTTCGCCTCAAGAAACCATCATTCTTCCAAATCCCTTGCAAGATAATAAATCCCTTCAAGCTTTAGTTGATCCTATCAAATGTGTTCCTATTGGTATAAAGATAAATCTTAAAGATGAGAACCTTGGCAATGCAGCTCCTTACAAAGATATTGATATCCCTTTCACACCTTATATCCCTCCATTCAAATGTAACCATATGCCTTCACTATCCTCCAAATCCATTTTGGGTTCCTATGTCCCAAAACAAAAGTCTTCATCCCTTCCATCAATATTAGGTCCATATACTCCTCCATTCTCCATTCCTATCATCCCTAGCTCTCCATTCACTTACCCTACCATGTATCAAGATAAACGAAGGCACACATACTTGATGAATGTCCAAACACCAATCCATATGAACCCTCCATATTTTTCATATTCATCCATAATTCCTAATTCTTTTGGAAGCAATGTTGATGTGCAACATAAAAATCATAAATCCAAGAATCCATGTGTATAAAAATCACAATGTCCCATCTAATCAGCATGTGAATGAAAAGAAAAATGAAATATCCAAAAGGTCACAAAGGTCACAAAGCAAAAATAAAAGTCAAATAAAACATGGGTTCCTAAATCCCTCATTGAAGAAATGCATTCAAAGGCATCCCAAAAGAAATAAAAATCAAAGACTATGTGGATTCCCAAGTCATTGTTGAAAGACTTGCACACAAAAGAAAAATTGATATTGACATTCAAGCTTCCAAAGGCTTACATTCCATCTCCTTTCAAACATCCTTCATCTTCCTACATCCCAAAATCCACTACCTCAAAAATATCCTTAACTCCTTCATCTATCGTTCCTCTATCATTCCACCACTCTTCAAAGTGTGTGTCGAAGTTGATCTTGCCAACATTTTCATCTACAACATACCTTCTTATCCTCACATTCATTTTCCAATGCATATTTTTCGTACTTCCATCCCTCTTATCAATATCTTTGGGCATCCTAGTCATACCCATGGTTTATTATAGCATATCTTTCAGAGGAGCATGGTCCAAAGATTCTGATGTTGGGAAAATATTGAAAAAAAAAAAGAGAAAAAAAAAGAAAACAAAAGAAAAAAAGTGCCTTGGTGAAAACCTAGCAATATGCACCTTGGTAGAAAAAGTAAAGAAAAACAAATACCATGATGAAAACTTGGTAAACAGGTATCATGCGTAATTCCTCCTTCTTGCACTCCACACTTGGGGGCAAGTTTCATCCATATTTCCTCTCTCACCTTTCATCTTGACAAGGTTGAATAGATCCATGAGCATTAAGTATCTTGACATCCGTTATCCTTTCCATCAGCTTATGTACTTGTTGCATCCATGTTACCCTATTATGATCTTTCTTATCCCAAATTCACCTTCATTATGCCTTGATAGTCTTTCCATAATCCCAAAACATCTCTTCATAGACTCCATCCTTTACCCAGATTGTGTTATCTTATCCACATCTTACCCAAAGTGACCCTTGGTCTTGATCAAAATGAAGAACTTAAAGTACAAAATTTGTTATCAAGAACTTCTTGATAGGTCCACTTCTTTTGGATCCCTCATTTTCATGACAGCAAATCGTTATCTGATAGGCTATCTAGCACTGTATCATTGGCTTCCATGGCTTATCCAAAAACATGCTTCACATTACTATATCATTTTTCCTTAGCTTGGGTACTCTTGAGGAGATGGTCCTATGGGTCACATTCGCATGCTTCATCCATTATGGTCTTTTCCATCTCTAATCCATCAGCTTGCAAATCCATCATTCATGTCCTATATCTTGCTAGACATTAGGGGCAAATCAATGTGATCTTGTTCGAGAGTTGGTAATTTCTTACATAAAGTGCTTTGAGCTACATCTTGCATAAACCAGGCTTTTGTAATATTTTGGAAGTTTTTCCAAGTCCAACATTTTTCCTATCCAACTAGGGGCATTTGATCTTAATCAATGGATTTCAACAAATGACATCAATTCACATGAAGTAATGCATTAAACTCGAGCAGATTCAATAGTGCTACTTTCGGTCACAATCCGAGGACTTATCAGAGCTTCAGAAGAGAGAAGGATTTTTTGTTGAACCTTTGATGGATATCATTGTTCCCACCCAAGTATTCCAATCCCACAACTTGATCCTTGAACCTTCATTGACTTTATTATTCAGGATTAAAAATTGACAACACTTTAAAGATCAGAATACTTGGAAATTCTTTTTTGAAAATCATGAAACATTGCAAAACACTTGAAGCTTTCTTTTGAGGATCTTTATTGAATTGACTTTTATCACATCTTTTTAGCTAATCGATGATGTTTTGACTAAATTGGAAATGATGGAGACATGATATTTCTCTTTCCTTTGAGTGACTATCTTGAGGGAGATCCAACAACTTATGTGAATTTGTCTAATGATGTGGTCATCAAAGAACCATCGAGGACTCTCATATAGGATGGAGGGTTGACCTTTGTTTTTTTGTTTGCAACATTGAATCCATGGAAAAGGGGTATTCATACTCCCATAGTTGGTCATCCAACTAGTGATGGTTGTACTAGTTTCCAAAAAGGTGTTACCAAAAGTGATTAAAAAGTGGTATTCATATCATCATGATGTGGTCAGTGATGGTTGTACTCACTTTCCGGTCCTAAAATGCTCAATGATGAAAATTTATCTCCATGGCATTTCTTTGCTAAAAAGCTAGTGACACTTAGTTGCATTGCATTGCATTGCATTTTCATGTTAGATTAAGTGCATGGTTGGAGGTATTTTTCCAAGAACAAGGGGGTTCAGTTATCAATCTTGATCAATCAAAAAGGGGAAATCAAAGAAAAGTCCATATCATCATATCAATGTTCATCAACATCAAAGATCCACCAAATCAGTATATCAAGATACAATAACAAAAAAATGATACATCTAAGTCCTGATCAATAAAACATCAACATGATACAAAATCAACAACAAGGAAGATCCATAAATCAAATATTCAAGAAGCAACGAACCGTACCTATAACTTACGAAAATGTGCCTATTTTGCAAATCAAGGGAATCATATCAGTATTCTTTATCAATGAGTTATTTTAAGTCAATCAGTCCTATCAGAATCAAAGTATCAAGCAATCAAACCCAGTACCATTTGTTTGTATCTCTATGTCTTGAGAATGAATTATCAGTGACCTACCTATCAGTTATCCCATATCAATTTTACTATCCCATCAGATTGACAAATCACATTCATTGGTACTATTATCCTAATATCCTAATCACTTGTTTTCTTAACTACAACAGACCTAGCTATCTTGGATGTTCAATCATTCATCCAGAGACATCAACAACATTTTATTAATCTTGAACCATAATCAACCTATCAACCAACCGAGGCATCCTTTAACGCATAGCATATCATCAAGTTTTTCAAAAATGAAAACATATTTAATGAATCAAATAGAATCAAAATTTTCAAATCAATAAATTAATATGTTTTAATTTCTCAGGGGGCATCAAGGTATCAAATTGAAATGGAAATCAAATATCATGGAATCAATGGGGCATCAAAAAAATTTGTATCATAAGAGGCAGCAATCATATCAATATCATATCAGAGGCAACAATCAATCAGTATTAGAGGCATATCAGCAAATCAGCAATCATGACCTAAAAGCGATCAAGACTCAAAAGAATCTTTGTATTAATGTTCTTCGCACATAAATTCAAAGAGGGGCATTTGTAGACACGCAAAATTGGACAAGTTCTTTTTAAATTGCAAAAATCAATAAAATGGCTCAAAATCATCAAAATGCATTAATTTAATCAAAAAGGGATCAAATCAATTAAAATGGACATAATTAAATAAAGTTGGACAAAAATCAATTAAAGTAAAGGAAAAATCAAATAAAGATGTTAAATAATTAAATCAAAGCTTAAAGGGGTGAAAAGCAATACATAATTGATTTTAATCAATTAAGTTGTATAGTTGTTTAAATCAAAAATCAAAATGAACCCATTACCCTTACATGGCTAAATTTAATTAATTAATTGAATTTAATAATTCCTAATTTCTTTCAACAAAATTGAGCAACCAATAAGAATTGAGGACAAAAAGACATAAATCACTCAAAAAGGATTAATTTTAATCACTCATTTGAAAGTTTCAATCTCAACCCTTCAATCTTGTCCTTTTGTCCAAAGCTTTGAGACAAACCTTTAAATTGTCCCCCCATTTATGAACAAAGAAAAGTATTTTACTCAACCTAAGGTAAATCATGATTACTTCACTCCACCCCCTACCCTTGGGAATTTACTATAAATATGAAGCATTTTGAGAGCAATGGATATCTTAGAAATTCATTTGCAAAGCACTGTTACTGTAGGAAATTGAAAGCATTCTAAGAGCAATTTAGAGTAATTTGCATTATATCTTGTCAATTTGAGCTAGAACTATCATTGTAGAAGCATTGTAAAAGCATAGAGTAGCATACATTCTCATTTTAGAAGTGTCACTAGTTGAGATTTGAGCTAAGAGCTTCACTTACCACCTCTTTCTAGAGAGCCATGAGATGCTATAGATCTTAGTTTCAATTTTAATTAGATTTGCATTGTATTTACTTTCAATTGTTGCTATTTGATCTTAATTTCATGAAGGTGATAATCATCATCACACACTCATCAACAAGTTACTCAATGTATTCTCTATCTTCATCTATGATCATATCCCTCTCCCTCATGTAGATATTTATGTTCTTCATCTCGTTTACTCCTCTACAGATGTATCGGTATAGTAACTTACAAGATAAGTATTGTCAAACTTAGCTGACATCAATGACAACATAATACTGATTCAATCATATTACATATCTAATCAATCAACTCGGTGATCTTTAAATCATAGATTCTTCAATCAGGTTCTAAATCAGTTGTAGTTCATCATGCCCCCTGCTTAGGATAGCTCATGTATTCAAAGGCATTAGGATGGGGTACGATTGGATGGAAGATATGTTGACAAGAGGATGAGGATGGTAGATAGAAGCTAGGATGAATGGATTAGGTAAAGGATAGGTAGCTAAAAGATGTGATGGATGCCAAAAAGGTGTCCAAAAGCATGGTATACCTGATGGTCTCTATTGTGTTATCAAGATCCAAAGGAGGATGGAGGTGAGAGATAAATGGGATGGAGGAGATGCTGGATAAGATGTGGTAGAAGGGAATGGCCCCCAATTGTAGAAAGGAACTGGGGGGACCTACACATGACACCTTGTTGATAGGTTTTCATCATGGTACTTGTCCAAGGTGCTTGAATTGCCAAGTTTTCATGATTGGACAAATGTTTTTTTCTTTTTCTCTTCTTTTTTTGATATATTTCTCTGATTTTTTTCCTATTTTTATGGATTTTCTAATTTTCTACTGACTTTGTGCTGATCTTTCACTGATATTCTGATTGTTTGCTGACTTTTTACTGATCTTTTGCTAGTCTTCTGACTTGTTGTTGACTTCCTGATTCATTGTTGACCTTCTGATTTGTCTGGATGTTGGTACATCTTGATTGGAATGGATGGATTATGCGAAGGCACAAATTGGATGGGGTAGATGGGACATATGGTGGTAGAAAGTGTTTTGATGGAAGGATGGGAATTGATCATGATAGGGGGATATTTTCAGGACCAACATTGGCACATGTTGTGAAAAAGGTGGCTGAAATTGATGGGATGCAAAAGAGAGATGTGGAAATGATGGAGGATATGTACTAGGAGATCTTGGGACATAGGTACCCAAAATGGATTTAGGAGATGGAATAGAGAAATGAGTAGCGGGTGGATTAGAAACTTTGGATGCCATTGTGGATGTTTCTTTTAGATGCATTACATATTTTTTCTTTGGGATCCACATCATTTTCACTTTTACTTTGGTAGGCCTTTGTGGCCATTGGTATGCATCAGATTTTGCTTTTGCTTTGCTGGGCCTTTGTGGCCATTCAGATGCATTGGATTTTTCTTTTGCTTGGCTGGCCCTTTGTGGCCATAGGGATGCTTTAGATTGCTTGATTGGATTTTTCTTTTCTTGAGCATGTCGTTTAGATTGGACATGACAATCTTTGGATTTTTGTGGATATTTCCCTTTATGCACTCTTGACATGGCATCCAAATTGTGAGGAGCATTGGAAGGAATATAAGGATATGTGTGGGATGGAGGAAATGTGGATGGAGAGATGAATGGAGATTGGTAGATAGGAGATATGGGCATGTGCCTTTATTGATCCTGACTAGGGATGTTTGGATTTTGGATGAAGGACTGAGTAGGATAAGATGGGGGATGATATTTTGGGATGTAAGGTCCCAAAATGGATTGGGTATGTATAGGATATGTGTTGGAAGATTTTGGGATATAGGGACCCAAAATGGATTTGGAGAATGAAGGAGGAATATGATAGGTTTTCCTTGATTGCAACGAAGGAGGAGGAGGAATAGCATTATATGCTTTGGTGGAACGATAGGGATATGCAGTAGTATTTTTGGAAAGATGCTTGAATTCGGCTGTAGATGTACCAACATTTCTGGAGGAAGTGCCTTCTTCAAATGTGTGACAAATGCCTCATGATTTTGGATGTTTCTTATCCTAAACGGGCTCTAGATTTCCTTGTTCATGAGTGCCTAGGCCTTTGCCTTGATAATTCCATTTCTTGAGCATTTTATCCAAACAAGGATATTTCTAACTTGGGGAGTATGATAAACATCCAGTTTCGGGTTTCATTATGGAAGCTATGGAACTTATTTCCTCTGCTTCAAGTGGACTACCTTTGACAAATGTAAGTGGTCCAAGAGGATAGAGTGATGGCAGTGGGATAGTTTGGATTGGAGGATCCTCAAGAGAAGAGGATAGGATGATGGGATTTTGACTCGGATTGGGAGATGGTAATGGATCTTCGGATGGAGGAATTGGGATTGTAGGATCTTAAATTGGAGGAATTAGGATGATAGGATTTTGGATTGGGGGTGATGGAAGCAATAGGTCTTGGATTGGATCTTGATTTTCTTCTAAAAGTTTTTCAACATGCTTTTGGACAAGATTTTGACATGATAGGATTTGTGTGGATAGAGTGTTGGGGGATGTATGAATGGACTCTTTAGATGGTGCAGATGGAAGGATGGGAGATTTTGCAATGGTGATGGTAGGAAGAAGGGTGAACTCCTGAGGCTCATTGAATGTGGCCAGGATAATACTGGTAGGAGGAGAAGTGGATAGAGATTTGGTGAAGTCAATGTATAGGAA
Organism: Chamaecyparis obtusa; assembly: GCA_027943335.1. NCBI lineage: Eukaryota > Viridiplantae > Streptophyta > Pinopsida > Cupressales > Cupressaceae > Chamaecyparis > Chamaecyparis obtusa. The sequence continues at coordinate 11,875 of BSBK01004301.1, read as the reverse complement.
TGACTCAATCATGTTGGGAGATGGAAGAGGATCAATGAGTGGGATATATGGAAGAAGGATAATGGATGGGGGAGGTTGATGGGGCTCATCAATGATGGCTTCACATGAAGGATTGAGATGGCATGACTTGTCAGCTGTAGGAGTGGGATTTTTTGTTGGCTTCCTTGTGAAACTCCTTGGAGACTTCAGGATTGGAGGAGGTGATGGACTAGAATGTGTTGAAGATGGGGAGCTAGGATGTTCCACACATGGAGGTGGAGTAGAAGACTGTGAACTTGCTTGGGGGAATGATGGTGTAGATGAGGAATTGGAATATGGCATGACTAGATAGTTCACATAGGTAGGTTTAGAGGAAGCTTGAGAACTAAATTAGCTATTTGGTGAGGTAGGAATGGTGGATTGAGGTACAAGATATGAAATGGTTTGAAGGATGCATTCTTTTTGTGGGAGGGGATTTGTGACAATGCAGTTTAGAATACAAGATGTTGGATTTAGATAGGATGGTGGATTAGGGTAATGGATTAGAAGACTAGGATTTGGGAATTGAAAATGATTTGGGGGATAAGGAGATGGAGGATTTGGATAAGGGATGGGAAGACTAGGATTTTGGTTTTGAAAATGATTTGGAGGATAAGGGGATGAAGGATTTGGATAAGGGATGTAACTTGGAGTGTTGCTATGGAAAGATGGTGAATGGGATATGACCATAGAAGGGGATGGAGGTATGAAGGATGCATATGGAAGATATGTAGGTTTAAGTTAGGAAGGTGTGGATGAATAGGATAGTGGATTCCCCTTGTCAAAGGTAGGATAAGGAGTGTTAGTGGATATGCATGAAGGCATGGTAGGATAGTTTGGAGGAATGATTGGATGATGGGGGATGTTTGGAGAAATCTTGCTAATATTTTCAAAGTACGCATTGTGATCCACAAGCCTCTCATCATCATGATGGCTAAGAATTTAAAAGTATGCATTATGATCAACAAGACTTTCATCATCATCAGGATAGGATGGATTGAGAGGAGAGACATAATAACCACACTCATCGTAATAGTTTTGAGACATGCTGACTTGCGGATGAGTTGGATGAAGGATGAAGATGAATTGGAAGACTAAGGCTTAGAATTAGGATGACTAAGGAGAAAAGATAGGATTGAATTTGGATCAAGATATGAGGAAATGCTGACTCTAGAGGAAGATAGAAAAGGGATGGGGGATGATGATGCAGGAGCATCTCAGGTCCTTGGCAATCCTGTGTCACCAAAAACAATTTAGAGTTTATATGTGTTGCTTGGTTCCTACTTTGACCAAGTTGGTCGGTAGTTGGTTAGTTTCCTTTGGTTACCGAGTGTGGTTGGTTATCTCCTGGGCAGTTAGTTGTTTCACTGGCGCTCGGCATTGCCTGTCTGCTACTCGGTTATCTTTCTCACCGATAGGTTTAGTTTTAGTTTTTGTTGTGTCTGACGTGTGCATTTATATTGGATCATAGATTTAATGTTGAAATCTATCATTGGGAAGTGTGTGGTCCTAGATCTAACCATTCCTTCTATTGATTATGGATCTAAAGGCTGACTTAGTTTGGTAGCTTCTTGTATAAATGTAGTTGTTGGTTTAGAGTTTAGGAGGCAGTTTTTGGGATAGGAGTTTGATAGAAGATAGAAGTAGAGATTTGATAGATCCTTGCATGTTTGAGGACTTTTGTATTTCATTGTAATAACTGGCCCTAACTGGGAAAGCCTTATAGCTTGGCATGTATGATTCTATTTGATGAAAATATATGAAATTTTTTGCATTCTCTCTCTCACTATTGTGTTTGTTTGCTTCCGCATGTGTTGAGCAGGCTTGGATCATTAGGGTGTGCCATTGTTTGGCCCCTCTTTCTCCCTACCCTTGCATCAGGTGGTATCAGAGTGAGGTTAAATCTTGATCTAGGTCTGTGGATCTAGGTTTGTAGGTTCCTCTTGAAGCCCTAGTTGATTGTTTTGGGGTAGCAGATTGCGATCTAACCTGTAATTGTAGAGGGTTGTCAAGATGGTTTGTGGCAGGTGAGATGCAAATCTAGGATTGGAAGATATGCTAAGGTAGATTGTTGCTAGGTTAGAAGCTATTGAAATAGCCCAAAGAAGAGGCATACATCTTGAAGATGTTAGTGATGATGAAGTTGAGGATGAACAGGTGAATGCAGAACTTGCACCTGTTATGGATCAGGGTGAAGAAAGATTTTTGAAGGCTTTGACAAGCTTGAAGTCAACACCACATTTCAATCCTCCTAAATATGGTGGAAAGTTAGATTCTGATGGATTGGTGGACTGGATCACCAAGATGGAAAAGTATTTTGAATATGAAAACATTCCTAGGGATAAGAAGGTGAAGATTGCAAGCACAAAATTGAAAATTCATGCATCCTTATGGTGGGAACATTTGTAGCTGGATAGGAAGAGGAAAGGCAAAGACAAAATCAAGGTATGGAATAAAATGGTGAATAAGTTGAAAGGATAGTTCTTACCTTGTGATTATCAGATTAACCTAGTTTAGTGAATGCAAAGTTTGAGATAGAAAGATAGCTCAGTAAAAGAGTATACTGAGGAATTCTATAGATTAGATATCAGATCTGGACATGATGAAGATGATGTGGAAAGAATCGGTAGATACCTGAATGGTTTAAGAGTTTCCATCCAAGATGAGATTAGTATGGTCAAGTTGGAGAACATTGAAGAGGCTTATCAATTTTCTTTGAAGGCCAAGGAGAAATTGAACAAGAGACATGAACAAAGACAGAGAGGTTGAGGTGGTAGATTCCCTAGAGGAAGAGGTAGATCTAATGGTGAAAATGGTAGCTCTGAACCAAAGAAGACAAATCTAGACAAAGGCAAGACTGAATGGAAATGTGAAAGTTAATCTAGAGGTAGAGGAAATAACTACTGAGCTGGTTATAGAAAAGGAAGTTTCAGAGGAACTTGTTACAATTGTGGAGAAGAAGGACATAGATCTTTTGAATGTACACAGGCTAGTAAGAAGGCTGGTAGCAGTAGAAATTCTTTGGTGCAAGAGGAGTCACTGAATGAACCTGAGAAAGAAAATAATTTGATGGTAAGAAGAGCAATGTGGAATGAAAGCAAGAAGGAAGATTTGGTAAGGAAAATTTTGTTCAAGACCAGATGTAGATTTTCTAATAAAGTTTGGAAGGTAATCATTGATAGTGGTAGCTCAGAGAATCTGGCATCTGAAGAGATGGTCACAAAATTGCAGTTGGAAAGGTTGGTACATCCAAAGCCCTATCAGATTTCATGGATCAAAGATGAGCATACACTCCTGGTAAGTGAACAATGTTATGTGAAATTGAAGATTGGAAAATAATATGATAAGGTGTTGTGTGATATCATGCCTATGGATTATTGTCATATTTTTTTGGGTAGACCTTGGCAATATGATAGACATGCTATATATGATGGGAGATTGCATAAGTATACTATTGTGGCTGATGGAAAGAAAAAAATCTTGTTACCATCGATGGAAGAACCTGTTAGTAATATTTGCACATCTGTGAAAGTTTTTTTGATAGAGGGAAGAAATTTTGTTAACTCTTTGAAGAAGAATGATGTATGTTTTGTTGTGATCCCTAACAAACCGAGTAAGAAAATAGAGAATAATGTTCCTGAGGAGATTGATAAGTTACTCACCAAGTATAGTGATATTATTTCTGATCATGTACCTGATGGTTTGCCACTAAAAAGAAGTATCGATCATTGTATGGATCTAATCCTTGGAGCTAGTTTACCAAATAAGGTACCTCATTGGTTGACACCTACTAAGAATCAGGAATTGAACTGACAGTTTCAAGAGTTGCTTGAGAAAGGTTTAATTAGAGAAAGTTTGAGCCCTTGTGTTGTACCTATTGTATTGGCACCGAAAAAGAATGGAGAATGGAGAATGTGTACTAATTCCAGAGCAATCAATAAGATAACAGTGAAAAAGAGGTTTCCTATACAGAGAATGGATGACATAATGGACAGTTTGACTAGAGCAAAGTATTTCACAAAAATTGATTTGAAAAGTGGATATCATCATATCATAATTAGAGAAGGTGGTGAATGGAAGACTACTTTCAAGACAAAAGAAGGTTTGTATGAGTCATTGGTTATGCCTTTTGGTTTAACTAATGCATCGAGTACTTTTATGAGGTTGATGAATGAAGTTTTGAAGAAATTCTTGGGTAAATTTGTGATTGTATATCTTGATGATATTTTGATATTCAGTAAGACCAAAGAAGAACATTTGTTGCATGTTAGACAAGTTTTGCAGAGATTGAAAGAGGAAAAGTTGCTGATAAATCTTTAAAAATGATCATTCATGAAAGAAGAGATTGTGTATTTGGAATTTTTTATTTCAGCTGATGGTTTGAAGATGGATCCTGGAAAGGTTGAAGCTATTTTGAATTGGCCTACACCTGTGAATGCTAGTCAGGTAAGATCATTTCATGGTTTGGCAAGTTTTTACCAAAATTTCATAAGGAATTTCAGTTCAGTTTGTAATGCTATGACTGAGACTATGAGAGGAGACAAAAGAGAATTCAAGTGGACACATGGAGCTGACAAAAGTTTTGAGACTCTGAAGTAGAAGGTTGTTGAATTACCTATTTTGGCATTACTTGATTTCAGTAAAGTATTTCAAGTGGAATGTGATGCAAGTGGAAGTGCAATTGGAGCTGTGTTGAGTCAAGAAGGTAAACCTGTTGCTTTATTTAGTGAAAATTTGAATGATGCTACAAGGAAATATTCTATGTATGATCAAGAATTCTATGCTATTGGTCAAGCACTGAATAAATGGAGACATTATTTTATACCGAGTGAACTTGTGTTGTATACAGATCATAAGGCTTTACAGTATTTGGGTAGTCAGAATAAGTTGAATAAGAGACATATGAAATAGGTTGAGTATTTGCAAAGTTATACATTTTTGATAAATCATAAGAGTGGAGTCACTAACCAAGTTGCTGATGCATTGAGTAGAAGAAGATCTTTGATGACAGAGATGAAAATTGAAGTTCTTAGTTTTGATGAGATGAGAGATACTTATGAGTTTGACCTTGATTTTTTTGAGCCATGGAGAAAGTGTAGAGCACCTATTCAAGATCAACAAGACACTAAATGGGATGAATCTTTTATTCAGGAAGGTATGTTGTTTAAAGGTATTTAGTTGTGTATACCGAGAGGAGTAATGAGAACTAATTTGATAAATGAGAAACATAGTAGTGGTTTGGCTGGACATTTTGGTATTGCTAAAACATGGAATTTTCTTAAGGAGAAGTATTGTTGGCCACAGTTGTATAAAGATGTTCATAAATTTGTGAAAAGTTGTGGAATTTGTCAAGTTGCAAAAGGAGTAAGTCAGAATACTGGATTGTATACACCAATTTTTGTTCCTGAGAAACCCTCGATTGACATCAATATGGACTTTGTTCTTGGCTTACTGAAGATAGTAAGAGGTAATGATTCTACATTTGTTATTGTGGATAGATTTTCTAAGATGGCACATTTTATACCTTATAGAAAGACATCAGATGCAGTACATGTAGAAGATCTTTTTTTTAAGGAAATTGTTAGATTGCATGGATTACCGAGCAGTATTATCTTTGATAGAGACAATAAATTTGTTGGATACTTTTGGAGAACCCTTTGGAAGAGATTTGGCACTGAGTTGAAATATAGTTCTACATTTCACCCACACACCGATGGATAGACTGAAGTTGTGAACAAAAGTTTGGGAAATGTTTTGAGATGTTTAGTTGGAGACACACCGGATAATTGGGATTCTTTATTAGCACAAGAAGAGTTTGCATACAATAATTCAATGAATAGGAGTACTAGAAAGACACCATTTTAGATTCTAAATGGCACACAACTGAGAGGAGTATCTGATTTGAGAGACATTGTTGATGAGAATAAGAAAAGTGTTGAAGGAGTAAAATTTGCTAAGTACATGAAGACATTGCATGAAGATGTGAAGCTGAAGCTGGAAGACAGTAATTAGAAATACAAAGACAAAGCTGATAGATCAAGGAGACATAAAAATTTTGATGTTGGGGATGAAGTGATGGTTCATTTGAAGAAAGGTCGATTTCCTATTGGAACATATGGGAAGCTGAAGATGAAGAAATTTGACAATGGAAATGCATATGAGATTGAGTTACTTGATGACATGGACATATCACCAATTTTCAACATTGTTGATTTGTATGAGTATCATGAACCTAATGAAGAAGTGGCAATATTGACAGAATATCCTAAGAAGGAGAATGATGAAGTTGAACAGATTTTGAAGGAAAGAGTTGGCAAGAGCACAAGAGGAAAACAATATATGGAATATTTGATAAAATAGAAGAATAGACCGATGGAAGACAGTTCATGGATTTCACAATCTAAGTTGGATGCAGCTCAGACCAGACCTCCCAAATGATTTAGAGAATCATTTCAAAATAACCCCATGTGTCTGATGCAGGAGCATATCGGGTCCTTGGCAATCCTGTGTCACCAAAAAAAAATTGGAGTTTGTCTATGTTCCTCGGTTCCTACTTTGACCAAGTTGGTCGGTAGTTGGTCAGTTTCCTTTGGTTAGTGAGGTGGTCAATTATCTCCTGGGTGGTCAGTTGTTTCACTGGCACTCGGCATTGCTTGTCTACTGCTCAGTTATCTTGCTCACCGATGGGTTTAGTTTTAGTTTATGTTGTGGCCGACTTGTGCATTTATATTGGATCATGGATTTAATGTTGGAATCCACCATTGGGAAGTGTGTGGTCCCAGATCTGACCATTCTTTCCATTGATTGTGGATCTAAAGGCTGACTTAGTTCGGTAGCTTCTTGTATAAATGTAGTTGTTTGTTTAAAGTTTAGGAGGTAGTTTTTGGGATAGGAGTTTGATAGAAGATAGAAGTAGAGATTTGATAGATCCTCACATGTTTGAGGACTTCTGTATTTCATTGTAATATCTATCCCTAACCAGGAAGGCTTTACAGCTCGGCATGTATGGTTCTATTTGATGAAAATATATGAAAGTTTATGCATTCTCTCTCTCACTGTTGTGTTTGTTTTCTTCCGCATGTGTTGAGTAGGCTTGGATCATTAGGGTGCACCATTGTTTGGCCCCTCTTTCTCCCTACCCTTGCATCAAATGACCAAGATGACTCTGCTAACCTAGTATGGGAGGATAAGACTAGATGCAAGGTGATTGGAAGACCATGATTTGGGAGACTAGGATGACAAGATTCTAAAAATTTTGAATGAACTTTGGATTTGAAGGATTTGACACGGCAACAAGGATTGATTGTAGAACTCTTCACTTTGTGTTTGTTCAACAAATGTTTTTCATTGAGTCTAAAACTTTGGAAAACACATCAAGCATAAACTACCTAAGGGAAGGTGAGTATCAAAATCCTTGCCCATAGCTTGATACCCCCTAAAAGGGGATACATATGGTGAGTATCTTAAGGTGATCTGGTAAACCCCTTAGATCAGTCCTTGTACAAGGATTCTGATACCTTCAGATGTAGATAGGGTAGCCTCTATTTTAATAGGTTTGTAGTTGTTTTGTGGAGTCCTCCCAATCATTTTGTATGTGCGTGACTCTCTTAAGAGCCTAGTTGACCATGCCATAATTTTAGGGATTATTCACCTAACCCGGGCTACCATCAACACGCATCGCCTAAGCTTGAGGGGATGTAAGCCAGAGTTTTCTCATCACTTTATTTCTATACTGGTCGGGGAAGGTACTAGTTTGAGGTCATTCTTTAGAGAGGAAGCACTTTTCTCCCCGGATAGGCCTCTCTAAAAGTAAAATAGGTGAACTTGTCTGAGTTCAATTGTTTTACGTCACTTATTTTAACAAGGATTTGCAAAATTGAAACTCCTAGATGCACACCAAGAAGAGTTCTTTTCCTAATTTGATATTAAGTGGTTTTTAAATGAATGCTTGAAAACACATGTGTTTAATATTTTGATTTGTTCATTTCTTTGAAATCTTTTGAAAGATTTAGCAAGAATTTTACCTTTGCATTCAAGATTTCGTGTCTTTACTTTTAAGACCCTAATTTGAGCTTTTGGAATGAAAGAGAATAAAATGCTTTGATTGCAATATAAAACATTCAATATTTGTGCTTTTTGATTCAAAGAAACATGATTTTTTTATTTTAACTATGATTTCCTTTAGAGGCATTCAAGATTTGTGCTCTAGAATTCAGTTGTTATGCCCAAAAAGAGGTGTTTCTAGATAGTTTTGATATATGAAACTTTAGAAAAATTTCAAGATTTTGTAACAAGACATTTGTTTTCATCAATATCAAAGCCTTAGGACTGAATTAGGAAATTCTAGGAACCTTTTGGAATGTTTAGGAACCAATTAGGAAAGATTTAGCAAACATTTTGTTGATTTTCTTCCTAGTTTGCATAAGACTTTTAACAAAACTTTGAGATATTGCAAATGAAGTTCTTTTTAGCTCTATTTGATGCGTTTGAGTTTGATTTTTGGAACATTTGAATGAATTTAGGACTGATTTGAAACCAATTAGATTTGAGGTGCAACTTTGAACTTCTTTTTAATCTTCCAAAACAAGAAATGTTCCTATTTTGCATGAATGCTTTCTAGAGTCCTAATTTTGAATGATTTTGAGGTTCATTTTAGCAAACTAAAAGACTTTAGGGATGATTTTGATTTATTTTAGGACTATTTAGGAAGTTTTTAAGTTTATTAGGACTGATTAGGAACAAATAGGAAATATTTACAGATTCTTTGATTTTAAGCACTCAAGAGTGTGTTTAATGTTCATTTTAAGCAACCAAATGAAATATTTGAAGTTCCTAATTGATCAAAAAAGTTGATGAGCCTTAAGGCCTTATTTTTTTTAATGATTTTGATTCCTTCCAAGGGTACCTATATAATATGGTGTTAAAAACTTGAAACAAGTAGACAAAAGGGCCAGAAAACCCCTAAAAACCCCAAAAAAACAACTTTTTCTTGGCCTAAGGCCTTACAAGACCTCCCTATTTTCCATATGAGTAAATAGGGAAGGGTATTATGATTTTCTTTACTTTTATGAGTATTGGGTAGGCCTATTACAAGTAAGGATTCTCTACAGCACAAGCAAACAGGGCCAGAGGCCTTAAAATATGCCTTAAATGCATGTAAAAGTCTCATACGAGTATTCAGTGGTCCCAATATGAGCATAAATAAGTTATGATATGATAAATAAAACCCAGGGAGTTTAATCATATGATAATTCACCCAGAACAGGATGAGATTGCTGAAAAAGTGAGTTTTTTGCTTGGAAAACCCTAAAAAATGTAGTTTCGAAGGTGTGTAGGTCCCACCGGGCGTGCCAAAAT